>SNVD02011452.1:0-110744 GCA_013180625.2 Boswellia sacra
TTTTTTTCAGGGGTGGTCTTAACAGTTTCATTCATTTTATTTACTACCAATTTAATTTAAGAATAATGACAATAACATGAACATGAACAGTTTCATTCGTTCATGTTATGTTTCATGTTATCATCATACATAATGACGTTTCTGGGTTGCGGGCTTGTTGGCTTACTTTTGAAATTTTTTATTTAATTTTTCATTGAAATTATTTAATTTAAGAATTTTTTAAGGGCATTTAAGTAATTATATGATATTTGGATAGAAAGATGACATCATCTAATGGTTAAATTAACAGAAGGGATGTCTGTGATGACTTTTGTAAAATATAGGGACTAACTTTATGAAAAAATGCAAACAGTCCATATTGATGAAATAAAGCCAAAAGGTAAGGGTGGTCCATGACAATAACCCATTTAATTTCAGAATTTTTTTAAGGGTATTTAAGTAATTGCAGAGTATTTGGACGGAAAGATAACGTCATCTAACGGTTAAGTTAACAGAAGGGATGTCAGTGATGACTTTCGTAAAACATAGGGACTAAATTTATGAAAAAATGCAAACGGTCCATGCATATTGATGAAATAAACCCAAAAGGTAGGGGAGGTCCATGACAATAACCCCTTATAGAATAGTAAAATTATGTTTTGATGTCAGCGTCAGATTAAGAGGACGAAATTCAACAGTATGATATGAATGCAACAAAGTAAAAGATGTGATTTTAATTATATTTTTCTAATCTAATGTTTGAATTGAATAAATCATTAAAAAAATGAAATAAATTGTTAAGTAAGGACTGAAATTGTTGTTATTTTATGTCTCTAACATGAATAAAAAAAAATCATTAACTTATTCATCTCCTCTAATAACATTGTCATCTAATAAAATGCATTATTCTCAGGTGAATTCATTCATGATTTTTTTAATTAAAAAATATATTACTATATAACCCTTTTACATCATTAAAAGGAACCACAAAATTTTATTAACTTTTAAAATCATTTTATTTAACAATTATTGACACTAATACATATTAGTAAAAATATTTCCGAGCCAACAACAATGAGAAGCCTTCCAACCACCATCCCCTGAACCTAAGCGACAGTGGGTTTTTCATCCATCATCCTGAGCCCATCATCCTGAGCCCAAGCAACTGTCTGCTTTTGCATTCTATTTAGCTTAAATCAAAATGTTAACGTATATTTTCTTAAGATTTCATGTTCTAGTAATTCTAACAAACTATCTAAAGCATTTTGTCTCTCTTTTAAAAGGTTATGTTATCTTCATACTTCAAATAGTAAAAGTCACCTTATATATACATGAAATGGACGATCGTAGCTATTTCTTAACATAATAATGGAATTAAATAACAAACCTTTAAAATAATAAGATTTAATATGTTAATTAACTTGGACATCTATATAACATTTTGAAAAGTGTGTTCAAACTATTAAAAGTTTAGTTATCGCTTGTTTGTCAATGTGTAAGAAAAAAAATTCAAAAGTTTTTTTTTTGGCCCTTTTGAACATCTGATAGTATTGTATTTTGAATAAAAGCAACGAAAGCAACATTCTTGGAGTAAGAAAAAAAAAAGGCTTTATTTTGCAATTTTATAATTTTTTTTATTCTTTCATGAATAATTAGCGGAATTCATATATAAAAACCCTTTACTCACTATAATTTATTATTATTAATAATATCAATTAATACTAATGTACAAAGTTATTGATTACATAGTTTGTTATGGTTACATATACGCTTATATGTTATAATTTTAACTATGGCTTACAGCAAAATATATAAATTTTTTAATATTATATATAATAAGAATTATTTTGATGTTCCAAGTTATATATCACATCATTAATTCAATATAAGTTTTAGGTTTTTACATTTCTCTTGCTTCAAAAGCTCCTTTTACTATACAAAGTTCTATAAAGTTTGTTACCCAATGTTAAGGCTCACTTTTGCAGCAAGAATACAAAGACAGATCTACCCTTGGCAGGAACGAGTGAACTACAAAAATACCCTCTGTCCTTAGAAAGAAGGAAAGGTTTGAAAGGTCTTTTGCCATTGCGAGACTCCTGCCTATTTTCAAGGAGCTGGTCCACGTCATCTCGAAATCGCCAATCGATCAGGAAGTGAAACCATCATCTCAAAATCGACAATCAATCAAGAAGCAGTGTGTTGCAGATATATAATTGATGAGAAAAACCACGAGGGAACAGGTCGAGGATTCCTGAGGAAGTGTTCTGGTGGGAACAAACAAGAAATATGAGTGATAGTATATTAAAAGGGTTGACACTGTGATTACATAATCTAAGTATCTGTAATTCAAGCCATGAATGGATTGACATGCACTGACTAGAAAGAGATCCTTCTTGCTAGGACTAGTTTGAGGATGAATATAGGACTAAGGAAACAATTTTAATTGCCCAGGACCTTTAGAAGGAATTAATGATCCTATGACAGTTTGGAATGTAACAGCATGGACAGACAGCTTATTCAGGAGGAATGATACAATGGCAGGTTGGAGTGTAACAGTATGGACAACTTATACGTGACTAGATGACTGATGAACGTATTTTGGGTGAATAAGAGGAATGAAAACAACTATTACATTAATTCAGGCTAAGCCTTGAAACTTGATATCTACATGGCTAACTGCGTTTAGGCTGGACTCAATTGCTTATCCCATTAATTTGATAGGTGTTTAGGCAGTGTGAACAAAGGCATTAAGAACAGTTGACCGAATTATGAACATGTTATGGAGTACAGTATGTGGTATGGGAGACCGTGTTTGGGCTTAATGCTAGAATGAATATGACTTAACCTTATAATTATCAGCCCGCAAGATAAAGTCGATCAATTAAAAATATAACCAACACAGAGCAATTCTCGCAAAACCAAAATTTGAATGTGTCGTACAACGGCATTAGAAGAGGTCAATATCTCCCTTAATTTAAGCCAAATCCCAAGATAGAACCCCACTTGAATATCTATATAAAGCCCCCATAAGCTCTCAATGAAACCATAACAAAGGAGATAACACAAATACAAATTAAAATTCAATTCAATAATCAAATAAATAATTCTTTCGATCAGGATGGCGGCCCCCAGCATGAAGACTTGGCTTGTGTGCTTGGCACTCATCGGCTTGTTGCTGATCAACCATGTGGATGCCCAGGTTCAGAACACCAAGGGTGCCCCGGCCAAGAAGGGTGCACCCGCAGTAACAGGACAGAAGGGCAATGCTGGCCCTGGAAAGGCAGCATCAACGAAGGACAGTAAAGGTGGCAAGCCCAAGTCTGGCAAGAAGCAGGAGCCAGTAGTTAATCTTCCCAAGGAGATGCAGGTTGGCAGTGGCCAGTCAGCCAGCAAGTCAAGCCCCGGAAGGAAGACTGGTGCTGGAAAGAAGTAAGCTGGTGGTGCAGGCAATGAGCCTGCTGCATGCGGCCAAAGTGAATGGAGGCAAAAGCTAAGCCATGCATGGACGTTTGGTTTGGTTGAATTTTAATTTATTAACTGTGTTGTCTCTCTTTGTTTACTTTGGAATAAGGCATTAATTAATTGTGAAATGTTGTGAATGCAACTGTTTGTAATTTGTGGTTGATCATCAAGCATTCATAATATTCTTCTTTTGTGCCAATCCCTTGTCTTGCTTTGATTCATTTCTCCTCCTTCAACTATAGTTCATTTTTTTTATTATCTACTAATAATTATTAAAAAAAAGAAATTCTTACGAATAATTAACATGATATACATAAAAATTAAACATAGATAGGTGAAAATAATGTAGTCTAAATAGATTAAAATAGACGATAAAACAATAGTTTAGTTTTATGTATATTAATATTAATATTATAAAAAGAGTGTTGTACTTACAATAGTAGTCTTATACATGCATGCATGTGTAATTTAATGACATATTGAAATAAAAAATTTGTCATATACACTGAACCTGCTCTAAAATTATTTACTTCAAAAAATGAAAAAAATAAAAACTCTTTGAAAAGTACAACCAATTTAGTAATATTTGTAAAATTTATATTTGGTATTATTTGAAGATTTAAGACTGTATATACTGACTATAATTTGTGGTAAATGGGGTTGAATGATACAAATTTGAAATTATTTTTCCAACTGATATTTAGCTAGGCCTACCCTTAGGGCTAATTAATGCAATAATCGCAAATGATATGTTATGTCTATAAGATAATTATGAATGTTAAGTTATTAAATTTCTATTAGTTAATAAAGATTTTTATTTTTGAAATATTGAGATATGGGATAAAATTTTAATTATTCAAATTAAAAGAGACACGAAGAGTATTTGTAAGATGCGCATAATCCCGCCCATCATCATAACATTATTTTGATAAAGAACTAAATGATACCAGCCATCACTGTCATATAATTATAAGGTGTTACAATCGCCATATTTTGTTATTGTTAAGCTACTTTTAGGATCATCTTGAAAAGAAATAACCCAATTTAACTGCCAAAAGAACTGGTAAGATAGATACGCTGGCATTTAATGATTTGTTAGGCTTATATTGAAGCATATACCAACATACAATTGTGAACAGGCATTTGAGATCATGAGATGTTACTTGATTACAGAAATGAGTTACCATTTAAAAAAAAAAAAAATACAAAAGCAAATATTTTCTATCGTTTCTGGAAATTGAGGACCTTTACTCCTGCAGCAAAGATAAGTGCAAAGGCCACTGTGAATGCCACAACAACTACTGCAACAACTCCCAAAAAATCATGCTTAAAACCAAAAAAATCTCTCAAAAAGACTTCCACTGTATCACCACTGTCCTCAAGTGTGTTCTGTATATCTCCAAACTGTGATGCAACCAGCCCATATAAGGTCCAAGAAAATGGGCTTGCCCAATAATACCATTGCCACCAGATAGGAATCCTCTGTTTTCACAAGTGTTAGGAACGAAAAGAATTAATCCTTACATATTTATGAACCGATATGGAAATATAGCATTTTATTGAATGATGGATAGTCAATACTTACAGGTCTTGGGATTATGAACCCTGAAAATAAATTCCATATTCCATAAAAGGCCGAGGAGACAATGCCGGCAATGTGGTGGTTTGGCGTCATAGCCACAGCCATCATGCCGTAGAAGGTGAAGTACAGTAATGTGAAGTACATGAAGAATATATACCAGAAGAACTTAGCAACATCCCATTCAAATCCTATCATTGCATACACTATAATTCCATACACTGCAGCTTGAGCAAATATGTATGGAAGCTCAACCACAATCTGCAACAACAGACGAGAAGTTAAAATATATGAAAAATTCAAAAAAAAAATATATACATACATACATACATACATATATATATATATAAAAAGATGTAACATGTGGAAACTAGTTACTTGTCCAAAGGCATACGGCAGAGCTGAATACATTCCAGCAGCTCTTTCTCTGTAGAATACCGTCCTTTCAATAGACACTACTGGCTGCACAGCTCCAGCATTTTGGATACCAATGGAGAGCACAGCAGCATACATGGAACCCATTGCATTGAACAGATCTTGTTGTCTATTACTGTAATTTAAAATGTAAAAGTAAGATTCGAAGTCAAAAGAAATTATGTTTAATCATATTGTCTCATTTTCCTGTTGAAACTTACATTTTAGTGCCCAAGTCCCAGAACATTGTACCAAACATCAAATCTATGAAGGTGGTGAGCAGAAATCTAATAGCGGTATATGGAGGATTACGCCAGTATGACCATCGTTGTTTCCATAAGCAAGCCATACATTGCGTGAAGAATGATTGTGAGTACTGAGTTGGGAAATAGAGGTCCTTTGAACCTGGAGCAGGCTTGCTCAACTCTTTAATGAGCGCTTTGTTTCTCCTGAAACATACGGCATTTATCAGCAATATATTTAAGCTAATAACAAGGGAGAGCTAAATTAATCACAGTCAAATTATATAGCCTAAAAGTTTGTGGTGAACCTACCTGTACAGATCTGAGTTCTTATAAATTTCAGCAAAATCAACTCCCAAAGCTATTTCTTGTGATAATGCAGAGACTTCCAGCATCCAAGTAGCCGGATTGTAGCCATCTTTAATTTTAGGAACTCCTTCAATCCCCTACACAAAAACGAAATATTCATGCATTAGCTAGCTTCATAATGCATTGAAGTTAACAAAAATTCATTATTTGTTACTTTTGAATAGTCATCATATGATACCTCAAAATACTTTATTAGATGGCAAGAGTGGTGACCCAACGGCCCAACGTATATCTCTTGTCCACCCCGCTTCAATAGGAACAGCTGCAATGCAATTATTGATATATAACACTCAGACAAAGAAAAACCAAAAGGAAACAACCTTAACTCAAGTTAACCAGTACTAAGATTTCTTACCTCATCAAAAGCTTCAAATATGTCAATGCTTGGCTGGTGGATGGTGCACACTACTGTCCTTTCTGTGTCCACCGTGTTTCTAACTGTTCTCATAACAATGGCAGCAGCTCTTGCATCTAGACCTGAAGTTGGCTCATCCATAAAAATGATAGAGGGGTTTGCCACGAGCTCAACTGCTATTGTAAGCCTCTTGCGCTGCTCGGTTGACAGACCATTTACACCAGGCAAACCAACCAGTGCATTTCTCAACGGGTTTAATTCCACAAGCTCCATTACTTCCTCAATGAACATCTTGACACCATGAGTTCATTATAAATTAGTATAACTATCGCCAAAAATTTAACTTCAATCTGCATCTAGCTGATACAGTTGCCTAGAATAAAAGGGGATTTTTGCATACCAACCTTTCTGGTTTCAGAATTGACTTGGGAGGGTAACCGAAGCCATGCTGAGTAGAGCAAAGATTCATATACAGTAACATGAGGAGAGTGGGTATCTTCTTGCTCACAGTATCCTGATATACGAGCAAATGTTTCTTGCTTCTTTGGGTACCCAGAAACTGCGATATTTCCATCAATGTATCCGCCAGTTTTCCTGCCGGCCAACACATCCATCAAAGTGGTTTTACCAGCACCACTAACACCCATCAGAGCTGTAAGTACACCAGGTCTAAAAGCCCCGCTCACACCTTTCAGAAGCACCAACTTATCTTCAGAAACACCTTGAAGTTTCATTTCCTGCAAAATTTGATTGAACCAAGTAGTTGTCATGTCTGCTCTATTGCAGCCAAATATGATATCATCCAAGTTTTAAGGACATATATTGTTTGCAAACTTATTGAGACCTGTGGCATGTCAACAGAATATGTAACTTCATCAAAGGTGATGGAATGTGGTTCAAATGGAAGAATCATTCCTCTTCTATTTTGCTGATTGGCCTGTACAACTGCCTCAGTCATAGATGAGGACATGGAAGAGGAGCTTCCCCTCCTAATGTCATCTCCTCTCTCTGCATGTCAGTTACAATTTAATTATCGTTAAAAAGACATTGTATTAAACATCACACACATCCACAGGCAAAACAATCAATGATGTTTATCACCTGAGTGAACTCTGCGACTAGTGCTACTTCCATGGGTTGATAACCGAATGGCTCCTCCAGTTCTGTTATCATGCTCTTCAGTTTCCTTAGGGATAACAGCCTGAGGCCTATCAAACGCTGCACATATGACATTTAAAAGTTAGAAAATAGTCTTTCGTGTTGGGAAGGCACTCAAGTGAAGATGGTAAAGATGCATACAGTTGAGGAAAGTGAGAGCCAGAGTGAAACCGGAGTTGAACAGTAGCGTAAAACCAAACAGTGCTCCTACTCCGAGCCAATACCAATATGCTTCATGGAAGAACCCACGAGACTTCAGAACTTGAACTCCCAAGGTTTCAGTTGAATTTTGCATGACCTTTGGCATGAAAGTAGTTCAGATCTCAGAAAATTTCGTCACTAAAAGAGACAAAAACACAAATCTGCACAACATTTTCTTTTCAAGACATTACCTTGTTCCAGCTGTGCCCAAGAAATTCATTAGCCACGATTGCATTCTGCCCATACATCAAAGGTGAACACCAATAAGCCCATGTCCACCATGACTTGATGTCCTCTGTTTTATAAAACAGCAAAAGCAAAACTTATAGTTAGAATTTGAAAAAGTTAATAATTGTAGCATTAAAGTCATGCACTTTTTATACCTCGTGAAAGGATAAATCCACTCATTGCGAAAAGCATGAGCAATACGAATGAACCAAACGTACTGGCAACAATAATGTTTCTGCCTGCTGCTGCAATGAATTGGAACAATCCAGAAGCCATTTGGTTAACCACCAAGAGTAGCAAGTACTGCTTAAAAAACCTGCAACAAGTAGATTG
The DNA here is from genome assembly GCA_013180625.2 of Boswellia sacra. NCBI lineage: Eukaryota > Viridiplantae > Streptophyta > Magnoliopsida > Sapindales > Burseraceae > Boswellia > Boswellia sacra. The sequence goes on from SNVD02011452.1 coordinate 8,321, forward strand.
CCAAGTAAACAATTGAATTAATGGCAAAAACATGTAAAAGAAAACATTCTACTAGTTCATAGAAAAAAATTTTCATTTTCTTTATCTTTATCCGGATTACCTTCCAACATTCGGATCAAAGCCAATTACATAATAGGTTATGAAAATCCAAAGAGAAACCTCTGCAAATGAAATAGGGATCTTGAGGATCCATGAGGGAAGAGCATATGCCCACGAAGGGTAGAACCGGAGGTCTCTTTGCTTGTAAAACACAGGAAGCTTAGCTATGGTCATAGAAATCTCTGACATTCCATTGTACATTATCGTAGTAACAGTGAAGAACAAGGCACCCGTGTAAATTGTCCCATCTTCTAGTGAATCTCGGTGCATTTTGGTTCGAAAGAAGAGAGTTATCGAAATAAGTGCAACCATTGAAAGCTGCTTTCAGGTAAAAAATCATCAAGTTATTATCACTCATCAAGTTATTATCACATAGATAAAATATTTAAACAATTAAAAAATGACGCTAGTACCCACTTGGGTGAGCTTGAAGTAGTAGACAAATGAGTTCCTCTTCATCAACAAAAATTCCCTTGAGATGCAAGCTTTCAACAACTCCTTCTTGTTTACCCCATACTCTTTGTTTGTCAAAGCAGCTCGGTGGCTCTTTTTTTTATCAAATGGAGTTCCAAGCTCATCACCAAGTCTCCGACCCACATGGAATGATTGAAATGCATCAGTGAATTCCTTGACTGTGACATACCTGTAAGGCTCATCTCTAAGTGCCCAATACTGCTGCTGATCCTTCTTTGATGTCACCTGCAAGGTTTCATTGTTCATGGACAATTTATATATGAGTCTCTTTTTTAGAACTACTTTCGTTATAATATTGTATATAGCTAAGAGAACAGAGCTCATATTTTAAGAGAATCTTCTTTTCTATTGTTGAAAATGTATTTTAAAAATATATTTTAAAAATATATGGAAAATGTCATACTTCTTGCAAGAAATCAGCCGCGCCTTTTCTTTCCGGACATTTGAACCCCATGGATTCAAAAAAGTCCAACACATGTTCACGAGGACCCTGGTAGACAATGTAACCCTCAGATAGAAGGATGATATCATCAAAGAGATTATAAGTCTCTGGTGCTGGCTGTAGGAGAGAGATCAGAGCTGTCCCATCAAGGATGTGAACAGTTTGCCTAATAGAATTCACAATTTGGAAAGTTGTTGAACTGTCCAAACCAGTAGATATCTCATCCATGAACAATGCTTTCGCCGGTCCAACAAGCATTTCACCTATTATAACCATATAATATGTTTGTATGATTATGTCTTGATAGGAAATTTTTATCTATTGTTGCTGCATGAATGAATTAGTGAAGTTTGGGAATCACCAGTTGTAACTCTCTTCCTTTGTCCCCCTGATATACCTCTTAACATTTCATTACCTACAATGGTGTCAGCACAAACTTCCAGTCCTAAAATCTGTAAATGTAAGAGGGAAATCAGTCAGTTCGGAGACATTATACTACTTGCTCTTACAACATTTCTTATTTTTCAGAGTGATTTAACACTGATTTTACCTTCAGAATATAATCAGTGATCACATTGGCTTCTTGACCTTCTGTGGCTATTGCCTGTGACATGACAAATTGGCAAAGAAATATGATCACTCAAATCACCATGAATGTAACTCCAAGCCCATAAGATTTATCTTGATTCTAAGCCAATTCTTTCTGATAACTAAATACAAATCAGAAGTGCCAACTCAAGAAATTTGGCCAACCATTGCAGGAATTGAGTATAAAAGGTTTTTTAGATGATTTCTTGGTCATAGGAATTGAACATAATATAATAGGAACAGCTGATTATTAAAGAAAAGCTTGAAAATCAATAAATCCTTTTATCTTTCATCATAATTATCATCTTAGAAAAGATTTGTCATTGAATAAAGCTGGTTAAATGCCTCAAATTTTGGCCCCAGTTACCTTCATGAAGACATCAATATCAGGATCAGGCTTAATATTTGCTGCTTTCTCTCTTCTTGACAATTCCGATAACATTTCTGCATTTTGAGAAGCAGATATTAATTATTGTTTCTATTCGTAAAATCATGAGACCGTATTCTGAATTTTGTAAATAAGGGCATTCCATTAAACAAACCATAACGGGTTCCAATCCCTTGGCATCTTGCAGAGAAGGCCAAGGTTTCCCTAACAGTCATTTCTCCTATATGGACATCATGTTGACTGATATAAGCAGCAGTTCTCTGGGGTACAAATTCATTCATGCCATGGCCATTGTATATCACACTGCCAGAACTCTAAGGAGGATAATTCACATCACAAATTGGAAAGGTAAGCAAACAGTCAGTATCTTAAAGCTAAAGTTCACACATCTCTAAAAGAATAGAAGCTTTTTAACTATGTAAAATCACCTTTAGACCCGAATCAAGCTTCCCAGCCAAAGCCAACAATAATGTAGTCTTTCCAGATGCTGGAGGACCCAAAAGCAATGTCATTCTGCAACAAAGAACCAAATGAGAAATATGACTTTCCAAATGTTCCAAAATCTCATTAATTCAAGGAACAAAAAATAAGAATTCAGTTCTCACCTTCCTGGTTTTATGATTCCACTGACATCCTTAAGGATTGTCAAGTGCTTCTTTCTATTTGAAAGAATATGGAGAGAAGCAAAGAAATCCTTCAAACGAAATTAAAACAGAGTGAAATATAAGTTGAAGATTACCCAGAAACCAATATAAATACATAAAAAGAATGATTCATAGTTGCAAGTTGTTACCTCTATTATGTTGAGAGAGAAGTTAATGAATGAAGGCAAAGCTCTACTCCCCACATGTACTTCTGCTTCCACATTTAGGTGCTCGAATCGAACCTCAACTTTGGGAAGCTCAATCCCAACTCTGAGAACAATCCAATAATAAAAAAAATAAAACCACATCTAAAACTTCAAAATATACGAGAAAAACAAGATTTTCAAGAACAAGAACTTTAGGAACCAAAACAAAGCTCCTCTGTTTGGCTGCCAAGAAAACTCACAAAAGAAAAAGTACAGAAACCCAATAAACCCACACGCATGCATGCATATCTTACACACACATACAAAGACCAAAAAAAAGAAAATGAAAATCGAAGCTAAAAATTTACCTATCAATGCGATTCTTGAGCTTCAACAGAAACTGCTCATTATCAACATCTGCTACCTTGACCAACCTCTCTAACAACTTCTGTTTCTGCTCCAGCCCAAGATTCAAGACATCAATCTCATTGGCGCCACCTTTGGAGTTGGTGAGTATTCCTTTCCTCAAACGATCAAAAGTTGGCAATTTCTCTAACGCAGCCCACTTTAAGGCCTCTTCATCATCTTCATCTCTTGAAGATCTTGAAAACACTTCATTGTTGTTCCTCCAGAACGAAGTACTGCCCACACGTAAACTACTACTTGCCTTGTAAATGTCTCCACCATCCATTGCAGAAACAAGCAAAAACGAAAAAGAAACTACTCCTCCGTTTTCCTCAATTCCTGTTTCGTACCATTCGCAACAGCTTGTTCCTTTGCATGTATATATGCAGCAGTAACGCTTTACTTCCAAACCCAAGTCCAAAGAACCTGTTGTAGAAGCTTGAGCGGTAAAATTTAATCAGAGATATAATTTATCTCATTTATTATTTTTTTTCTAATAAATTTTTATTTTATAAAACTGTCACATCAAATTATAAAATTTTGATAGTATTTAAATTATAAATCTAACATTATTATATATAAACTATATTGATCGACATTAATGCTAAAATTATAACAAAAATATAATTCAAAATTCATAAATTAATGAGGAGTCTAAAAGACAAAATCTTATTGAAGATGTAATTTCTTTCATCTATTTTTGTCGTTCAATAAATTTTTGTCATATAAACTATCACATTAGTTATAAAATTTGAATTATTTTAAGTGATATGTCTAGCATTGCCGTTGACTAATAGGTAATAATCTGCTATTAATTATTAAAGAAGAAAAAGATTTCATAACTAATATGAAAAGTGATTTTCTCTTATTTTCTATTTTTGGCTAAAATGATTTCCTTTTATTTTCCTTGTTTGCTCTGTTGTGATCTCAAACACAGATTCTATACCCTTTTAATTTTTTATTGTTCCTTCCTAATAAGAGCATACTGTACCCAATAAATAAATATAAATAATTAAATAAAATAACAAAAGGTAAAAATTAAATGAGATTACCAAATTGAATGGTTGGATTGATTTTTAGCAGGTTCAGTGTTTTCTTAATTGTCTTGTCAGGTTCAACCCCACGGGACAAAAACACTTTCTCGATGTAATAAATAGCGATGAAGTATACTTCTAACAATTCCACGAATGTTGACATGACGACGTGCAAATTCTTATTAACTTCTATGATATCTAATGAACAAATCAAGTCATCTAGTCAACTCATTAAATCCTAAAGAGTGGATCATTCAGTACAACATGTCACGCCCCGCGCGACGTGAGCACGGGTTTGCACCAAGCTAGCGAAGAAACGCACCAAGGAATGAGAGTATGTCACGGCCCATCCAACTTGCTTGCTAGAGTGGCCCAAAATCTACACAAAGGCTTGACCTTGTTTCTAGAAAGCCTACAAGCCCAAGCCCATTTTCTAGAAACTCTAGCAAAGTCAAATATGTACAACTCTCACATGTAAATATGCATTGTCAAAGGTAGTTCACCTACCACACCTAAATTAGGTAGGACTCATTTATGGCCATTGGATGTATTGAATCCTAGCCATTCATTTGGGAGGTGGATTAGTATAAATACCCCTCCAAGGCTCATTTGTAAGCATCCAAGCTAAACCAAGCAATTACAATACAAAGCATTGTAAGAGTTCTCTTGTGTAATACAAAGCTCATTTGCATTAGCAATACTTGCCTCTAAGTTCCATCTCTTCTTCTAGCCTCTAAAGCTCTTTTGGCTCAACGGTCCTAACTTCTCCTTGAGTGAGAAGCAAACTTCAAGGCTTACTTAGCAACTTTCGGGTTCAAGTTGTCTAAGTGCCGCACGAGCAGCTGCGCTAAACTCTAAGCTCGTGACAGTTGGTATCAGAGCACGGTTCGAGCACAAGAGCAAATGGCATCCGACATGGAGATGAATGTGGAGGAGCAAGTCCGCGGACGTGAGGAACAACCTCAACCTCAACCACGCCCACAAGGAAAACGAGGTAAGTCCAAAGCTCTCTCCTCGGAATCCTTAGAGCCTCGTGTTGCTAGCATTGAGCAATCTATCTCGAGTATGGACAATGCTATCGAGGGCCTCTCCGACCGTCTCGAAGGCCTAGAGACGGATTATGGAGAGATCACCCAAGCGACAAAGTCCACAATACTCGAATTCAGTGAAAACCTCACACGAGAGCTCGCTAGCTTACGAAGCTTTGTGGAGCATGAGTTGCGTGCCATTCGTGCGGAAGTGGAGGAATCACGCACGGAATGGGAGAAGCACCGTTGCGAACGTGCTAGCCCTTCCTATTCAAGTCCTAGTGGGCTAAGCAACATGCAAGTGCCAACTCCCGCCACATACCATGGCACTCGCAACGCTACGGAAGTCGAAAACTTCCTATTCGGCTTGGAGCAATACTTCGAGGCAAAAGGTGTCTACGATGATGCTTCGAGAATAGGCATTGCGCCTACTTTCCTTCGTGATGCAGCCCAATTATGGTGGCGTCGTAAGCATGGCGACGCGGGCAAAGGCATCATCGTCCTTCGCACATGGGAGGACTTTAAGAGAGAGCTACGGAAGCACTTCTCTCCAAGCAATGCGGAAAAGGAGGCAAGGGGTCGCCTCCGCCGTTTGAAGCAAAGTGGCACCATTCGAGAGTACATCAAAGATTTCACCACAATCATCCTTGAAATTGAAGGTATGTCCGAAAAAGACTCCCTCTTCTACTTTCTTGATGGGCTCAAGGATTGGGCAAGGGTTGAGCTTGAGAGGCGTGGCGTGCAAAACCTTGATGACGCCATAGCCGTAGCCGAATCCCTCGTCGACTACTCATTCCAATCAAAGGAGTGGAAGACCAACCACGATAAAGGTGGGGGAGAGTGGAGTCCTAAGAAGGATCATACTCGAAAGGAAGGTGGTGCACATAAACCATTTAGAGGGGACAAGCGCGACATCCGTAACAAAGGTAAGTCCGATGCCCCTAAGCCCAAAAGTCCTTGCTTTATATGTGATGGTCCTCATTGGGTGCGTGATTGCCCAAAGAGGAAGGCCCTCAATGCCTTAGCCGCTCAACATGAGAGCGTGCAAAATGAGGAGCCTCAAGCGGAGATGGGTTCTCTTCGTACCATTGGCGCACTTGAAAGACCCACCCATGTTCAAAAGGGTCTAATGTATGTGAGCGCCACAATCAATGGCAAGGATATGCGTGCGATGCTTGATACGGGAGCCACGCACAACTTCATCTCTTTGGAAGAGGCCAAACGGTTAGGCCTCAAATATACCAATGGAGGAGGTACCATCAAGGCGGTAAACTCACCCGCCAAAGCTATAGTGGGGGTGTCCAAAGCGACACCAACGCAATTGGGTACATGGAGCGGAAAACTTGATTTCTCCATCGTCTCTATGGACGACTTCCAAGTAGTGTTGGGCATGGAGTTCTTTGACCAAGCCCATGCTTTCCCCATACCAGCATCTAACTCCCTCAACATCCTCGATGGGAGTCAATCATGCATGGTCATGGCGGAACGTGCAACCAAAGTCGAGAGCAAGATGATGTCCGCACTACAACTCAAGCAAGGAATAAAGGAAGATCCGAGCTTCCTTGCCACCGTTCGAGAGGTAAATGATGGGGAGGACACCACCGTTGCCAAGGATCCAATTCCAAGGCAAATCCAGGCCATCCTTGAGAAGTACAAGGATGTTACTACCCAAAAGCTACGAAGGAGGCTACCGCCAAAACGAGAGGCTGACCAAATGAAGTTGGAGCCCGATACCAAACCTCCATCCATAGCGCCTCACCGCGTGATGCCACCCACGATCGCGGAACCAAAGAAGGCAACCAAGAAGCCATCCAAGCGCGCGAAGAGGAAGCGTCGACATGGAGGCAAGACCACTCATCCGCAGCTGGTGATACATCCTCAAAGGCGCGACGAGGGCGTCGCGAAATTAGGTGGGGGAGGATGTCACGCCCCGCGCGACGTGAGCACGGGTTTGCACCAAGCTAGCGAAGAAACGCACCAAGGAATGAGAGTATGTCACGGCCCATCCAACTTGCTTGCTAGAGTGGCCCAAAATCTACACAAAGGCTTGACCTTGTTTCTAGAAAGCCTACAAGCCCAAGCCCATTTTCTAGAAACTCTAGCAAAGTCAAATATGTACAACTCTCACATGTAAATATGCATTGTCAAAGGTAGTTCACCTACCACACCTAAATTAGGTAGGACTCATTTATGGCCATTGGATGTATTGAATCCTAGCCATTCATTTGGGAGGTGGATTAGTATAAATACCCCTCCAAGGCTCATTTGTAAGCATCCAAGCAAAACCAAGCAATTACAATACAAAGCATTGTAAGAGTTCTCTTGTGTAATACAAAGCTCATTTGCATTAGCAATACTTGCCTCTAAGTTCCATCTCTTCTTCTAGCCTCTAAAGCTCTTTTGGCTCAACGGTCCTAACTTCTCCTTGAGCGAGAAGCAAACTTCAAGGCTTACTTAGCAACTTTCGGGTTCAAGTTGTCTAAGTGCCGCACGAGCAGCTGCGCTAAACTCTAAGCTCGTGACAAACAGCTCAATTGGTCAGGAAATAAAAAATTAAAGTTTGACTAACCCGCTAAACTTGGTTGCATTTGCAAATTACCCAAACAAAAACGTTCTATTTCTTTTATAGACAGAGATAACAGTGTGAAACGAGGCTGCCGTTGAAGCCTCAAAGTCAAGTAGTAGAAATTTCTATCTTTGATTTTGCAGACCATTTCTATTCCTTTGGTCATGAAACTATCCCATTCAGTAACCATATTAATTTGGTGTGATGGAAAAAAAAAATTAACTGTTAAACCATTATAAATAGTATTTAATAATTTGATGAAACATTTAAGTTACAACATTCGGAGAAGCAATTCTACATACAAAAAAAGTTTGAACATATTGTCACTCTCCTAATTTCATGAACATCAAGCATTGTGTGACCATCTTAAATTTGCAAATAAAATACAATAAATTATTAAATATATGTTAATTTCAGAGTATTATCGATGGTTGGGTTTCAACCATGACATGGATTTAAAAATTTAAAATTACTGAAGAGGAGTCAAAGCTTGATGGCATTATTACTAATGTCAAGCAATCTTGTTAATTTCCTTCAATCGATCACTTACGGTGTTGGGATTTCTCTACAATTAAAATAGAAACCAATAACGTAGCTAGCGGATTTCTTGGATTGGATCTTTTCCCTTGAACACCTTATAAATCTCAACTTATTGAGTTTCATGCCTTCAGGAAGTTCCACGTTCAATTAAAAAGCTTCGTAACCTTCAAATAAATATCGGTTTTGATGTGGAATTGTATCGATTTATTTCTTATTACTTGGGGATAGCAATTAGTGATCATGAAGGAAGAATATATGTTCATCGGTAATGTTAGACTTACAACTCAAATACAACATAAAGTCTACAACTTAATGTACCAGTCATGTGATATTTCACTAGAGAAGATAAAAACAAAAATGAATAAAAAAAGTTACATCTTCAGTAAGATTTTATTATTTAGATTTCCACATCAAATTATAGACTTTAGATTGTATTTGAGTTGTAAATCAAGTATTATAATCCATCATTAAAGTTCCAAATTAAAATATGATAAGGCTCTAAATTTTTGTTTAAATTCGTGAAGCCTCAAAAATCTATGCTACATTTTTAACACATTAAACCTGAAATTCAGATAAGGCCTCAAATATTTTGTTTAAATTCTTAAACGCCCTATTTTATGCAAAGACGATTAATTAAGAAATATTCGCTTTTTAAAGATTTATATATACAATCTATTTTATTTTCTTAAATACCAATTCTTTTTTTTTTTACGGGAATTCAATTTTAACGAAAAAACAAAGTTAAATTATTTCCTCAAATATCTATAATTAATTCTATTAATATCAATTACAATTAAATTATAGTATTTTATTTTCAAATTTGTATAAAAGGTATTTTCAAATTTCAAAAGACTGTCTAAATTATAATTGATATGTAGTATTAAAAAAATTAAACATGAATATATAAGTTAAAGCTCTTAACTTTATATACATTCGCTTTTTATATTACAAACATATATTTTTAACTCAAACTCTCTCATTCTATCAAAATTAATGATCAAGATGATACATTATCTCACTATAATTTCGATTTCTATAACTATCTACTTTAACAATTTTTATTTTTATCTATTATATTTTATTTTTATTTTTAGGCATGTCTATGAGAAAAATATAAATTTAGATATGAAAAAAATTATACGAAGATTTAGAAAAATTAGTTAAATACTACAACGAAGCCTCTTCATAGATATGTAGGAAAATAATAATAATAAAATATACCAACAAAATTTTAATATTGAATAAACAATACTAATAAAATTATGATAAAATTTTAAATAAAATTTATAATTTTAATAAAATTTATTTAATTTTTTATATTAAATATCAAAAAGCTTTTTCTTTTACCTTGGGCCCCCAAATTCCTTGAGCCGGCACTAATTGATACTCTCCTAATTTCATGAACATGAAGCACAGCGTCACCATCTTAAATTTGCAAATAAAATAGAGAAAATTGAGAAAATAGACAAAATTAGGGGGTCTCTTTGAAAAATAGACACATCCTGAAAAATTTTTATGCCATAGACACTGTCTTGACAAAAAGACTCAAATACCCTTTGAAAGTATACTTGGATCGGACACAACTCTTTTCGGGGATGAAATTGTTAAATTACAAACTATAGGGACTAAAAAAAATTAAAAGTATATAATATTTATAGCTATATATCGCGCGAAGACACTCGACATAACTCGACACTCGACACTCGACACAACTCGACACTCGACATTATTTGCATCCGACACAACTCGACACTCGACACATACGTGTCGAGTCATGTCCAGTCGTGTCGGATTCTCGATAACACGAGACACGACACTCGAAACTACACATTTCATCACTCGACACTCGACATTTCATCATTCGACAAAACTCGACACTCGACATTTCACCACTCGACACTCGACATTTCGCCACTCGACATTTCACCACTCGACACTCGACATTTCACCACTCGACACTCGACATTTCGTCACTCGACAAAACTCGACACTCGACATTTCACCACTCGACAAAACTCGACACTCGACATTACATAACTCGACACGACTCGACACGTTATTTTCGAGTGTCGAGTGTCTTCTTCTTCGTGATATAACACTGTCTTCATCTTCCTGTTCTTCGTGATATAACACCTATTAACGTACAAAAATCACATTATAACACTCGATTTTCTTAAATAAGTTCACAAATCCTTCAGAAACTCAAATCTCGAATTCAAATTCTCTAGAAATTAAATCAAATCTGTAAGGATGGAAATGGGTTTCGGTCTTTCAAAGAGAGAGAAATAAGCATTTGGGAAAAAATTGAATACATAAGGGTAATTTGGTCTTTTTATCAAGAAAGTGTCTATGGCATGAAAATTTTTCAGGATGTGTCTATTTTTCAAAGAGACCCCCTAATTTTGTCTATTTTCTCAATTTTTCCAATAAAATACGACAGATCATTACATATATGGACAAACATTGTAATATTGAATTTCTAATGGGTGAATATCCATCATATTTTTTTCCTCTTAATTAAAATTTAACGTTTTATTAATTCTAACAACCATTATAAAGTATTTTCTCTCTCTCTCTTACAACTATAAAATTAAGTTCTTTTTATTATGTAAATGAAATAGTAAAATTAGTTCACTTTATTTACATGAACGCAACAAATTAACATATTTATTTTTTAATCCAATATTAGATTAAATAGACCTTTAAAATTTGAAAGAAAAATATTCAAAAATTATTTTCTTTCATCTAATATTACTGTAGTTTGAATTAAAACAATAAAATCAGTAACATTCTTGAATATCAGTGTGACACTCAGAATTTCTAAGTAAGTTTAATTTAGAATTATATTGTAAAATGTGTATTACTAGCATTATGAATTATGTGTGTATATATATATGGAGTGAGATGTAGTTAAATGAGATGGAAGGGCTAATTAGCACCACTTGAAAGCTTAAAGGGTTAGGCTGAAATTTTGCAGATTTGGATAAGTATAAAAGAGAGAAATCTAGAGAAATCTTTTCATTTTGATCCCATCCCAGCAACTAGCCCTCATCTCTTTCTCCTCCATTATTGTCAACAAATTAAGCAAGAGAAAGAAATCTGGAGACAAACTAGAGGTAGAAATCAACTTCTCCTCCCATTTCCTTGCATGGTTCCATTATTTTTACAAGAAATTGATGTGATATGTTATAGATTTTGGAATAATTGTGTTATGTGCATTCTGAAATTTGTGTGAAATCATGATATTATATGTTTTATGGTATATTGAAGAGAAGGGATGATGTTTGGGAAGCTAGGAAACATGATTGAGTGAAATTCCTGCAGAGCCTCTTTGCTGAACAGGGGTTATTCCAAAAATTCTTATAAATTCCATGGTTGTTTTCTGACTCTAAAATTTTTATATGATAAACTACACACTTCAAAGAGTTTATAGAATTTTAAACACTTGAAAATTCGTAGTGTGTGAATTGTAATGAATTTTTGAAGTTCTGGTTCGAAATTGTGAATTCCCCTGTTTTAAAACAGGGCAGGGAGACTGAACTCGATTTGAGGGGGCAAATCTTTGTAAAATTTCGTGATTTTTAATATGCAAACCCTTGGGTATGTTTTCTGTTAGACTGTAAATTTTCATGATTTTTGGAGTTGTGTATGAATTGTTATGATTTTTCAAATCTGGACTTAAAGAACTGTGAATGTTAAGTTCTAGAACAGAGTATGTGAAATAAATTCCGTTTGACTGCCTTAGCCTCCTTATAAAATCATGATTTTTCGTGAAATGACTCTTATATGTGTCTAGTTTTAGACTGAAAAGTTTGGTAGAGATTGGATTATTGTAGAATTTTATAAAATTCTTCAAAGTTGTACTGTTCAGTTGAAAGGTCTGCAGACAGATTTGTTGTGTGAATGAAATTAGGGATTTTCAAGGGGTACATGACCTTATTTTGGCTCACTAAAATTCATGGACTATAATATGCATGTCTATTTAATTTCCATGAATTTTGGTGATGATTGGAAATGAATAACCTCTTATTGTAATAATCCAACCAATATGTGTGTGTGATAGAGTTTAATAAATTATGATATTGGTTGGTTGAATTGTTGTTAACCTATAAGGGATTTGATGACTTCTAAATGGACACTGATCAGTGTGTCATGATTATTGCAATGGTTACCAGAGAGGAAAGAGAAGAAGAAGAGATAACTTTAAACAACTGCTTATCAAGAAATATATGAAAGCAAAATTAAGAGGCGAGGCTAATCGGGTAAGTAGCTAGACCCTTATGAGGACACAACAGATATTAACTATTAATAAAATGTGTGTAATGATTGTGAGTTGTGTGGATGGAATGTGTATGGGGCCATGAATACATGGACCTTGATATAGGAAATGATGTGATTTGGATTTATAATGATTTATGAAATGTGTGATTTCACACACTTTGATATGTATGTGAGTTAGATGTTGGTGTAAATTCTATGTGTGTGAAATATAGAAATGTGAATGTGCCCTCGTATATGTGAATTTGTTGTGATATGGCTTAAATAACATTGCCAATGATATGATGTGTGTATCTGAAGAATGAAATACATGCCAAACGTTCTAGGATACTAATTCCTTATGTGGATGGCATGACAAATGAATGTCTATGAAGTATCATGTGCATTAGAGTTCCCTGAATATGTATGAGTGGTAAATGAATGAGACCAGTTGTACATGGACATAGTTGTGCAACGATATGTTTGAAATATACCGAAAAGTAATGGAAGGGTTGACATTGATAAAGAAATCAATAGGTTTCTATGCGTATAAGAATGATGCCAATGTGTGGATTGTGCACATCCATAAGTGTTTATGAGATAGGTAGGCTTATTGTATTTATGAATGTATAGGTGATTAGTGAGAAGCCTACGTAGAACCTCAATTATGAAAGTTGAACGACAATATTTTGGTGTGTGAAGGCATGCATCACTATGTGATGTGTTATGCATTTGAAATTTCATGCCAAGCCTATGGGAATATATTGAATGACGAATGTGAAATGTGATACTGTTAAATGCTAGCATTAAAGTGAATGAATTGTGACAAGTTGTGATTAGGTTAGAAGCTTAATATAAAGCTTAACTTATATGATCGAAATGTGAAATGTGATATGTGAGTGAAAGCTTAATATATAGCTTCGCTTATGTGATTGAAATGTGAAACGTGATATGCGAGTGACAGCTTAATATAGAGCTTCACTTATGTGACTGAATGTGAAAACTGATTTGTGAATGGCATGCCACAACTTAGGATATTTGGCTCTCATAGCTTGAGGGGAGGTCTGGACCATGTGTTTCTCTAGATGAGATTCGGTAGCATGGGCCCGGTATCACCCGGATTGTCAGACTAGCCTCGAGCTATTTCAAGTGTAGGCATCTGAATGTATCCGTACTGTTACGTACTCCCATGGCTTGAGGGGAGGTCTGGACCATGTGTTTCTCTAGATGAGATTCGGTAGCATGGGCCCGGTATCACCCGGATTGTCAGACTAGCCTTGAGCTATTTCATGGGTAGGCCTCTGAATGTATCTGTACTATTCCGTATCCCCATGGCTTGAGGGGAGGTCTGGACCATGTGTTTCTCTAGATGAGATTCGGTAGCATGGGCCCGGTATCACCCGGATTGTCAGACTGGCCTTGAGCTGATTCATGGGTAGGCCTACATATGGGAACTGACTGTAAACGAAAAGTCCTACCTTGATTAGAGTGCATTGTTCCTAAGTATCTGTGACTGTACTGTGAAAGCTTCCGAAATTATGTGAAATGGATATCCATATGAACAATGTAGCTAGCTTATGGAAGCTCATGTGTGAATGATTTATATGTTTATGGGAGCACATGAGTATGTGATAGACTTGTGGAGAGTTGAATTGTAAATGAGACATGTGTATGTAAATGGGTTTATATGATGAGCTTTGACATGGAAAAACCATGTTTGATTTCCCATAGACAAGTATTTATGGAATTAGAAATGTAATGTGATAAGTGAATAATTGGTCTAAGAAATTTGCCAATGATGCAAGGTTGGCGCATGAGCACCATTAAATAGTGCAAGAGCGCATCTTGACCAACCTAAAGAGGTATAGACAGAGAAATGGCATCGCTGTGCCATACTTTCCACGTTGAAGCGCCAATTGCACCGACTCAAGTAAGAGAGAACAAAGAGTTGGCGTATGCGTGCCTCTCCCTTGGTGCAGGAGCGCGAAACTAAAATTTGCAACAGATTGGAAATCAGAAACTTGGCACCACCGTGCCAGTTCCCTCGCGCATAGGTGCGATCTTTGAACAGTAACCAGTGATTTATGGAATAAGTTTTTAATAGTGGTCATATTCTGAATTGGTTATCACCATTAATTGTTTTATTTTGAATGTTACGCCAATTTTTGTAATTCTAGCTACTTACTGAGTTTCATACTCACTAGTCTGTTGTGTACCTCAGGTATTTGATCAGATAAAGATTAAAGGAGGATTTCGGTATAGCGACGACTGTGTTCCCTTGGTAAGCCCTTATCTGCTGCAGTATTACTATGTTGGATACAGGGTGTGACAATCAGAGTAAGAGAAGAAAGGTTGTTACAGATTTATTATCATTTTAAAAGAAAAAGAGAACATTTTGTAATCATTATAATTTATTAACAATATTCAAAAATTTATTATGTACAATGCTATTGATTATATGTAGTCTTACAAAAATCTTTATGTTGTATATACTTCTGACCTTCCATAGATTGTTGATTGTAAATATAAATTGTAGGTTTACATGTAATATGTTAGATTTATTTGATGTTATATATATATATATGAAATTTTCACATGTTTTGCTTTAAGCTGCATGAAGACATTCATTAGTATGACATGAGTGCAACAAATTAAAAGGCATGACGTTAATTATTTTTCTAATCTAATTTTTGGAATTGATCAATAAACCATTAAAATAACACATGAGAAAATGTTTAACAATTGGACATAGTGAGAACAAAATTTCAAATTGAATAAACTTGAAAATGTACTTGATCTGGCCCCATTAAATTAAAACAGATCCATATTTATCTAATTTATTTAATATCTGTAATAATATAATATAATATCACAAGTTATTAAACAAATCGTCAAAGTGATTGATTTGTGCTGAATTATATATTTGGCATTCAAGTTGGAAGTTTTGTTGAACAAGAACTTCGACCAACACTAATAGTAATAGTAAACGAGTCATAAATCGATAGATGAAGAGCTAGATTTAATGACTAATAAATCTTCAATGAAAAACAAAATTATTTAACCAAGCCTAATTACATCGGAACTTCCACAATTTAACATGCTTTATCTTTCTAGTTCTTCTT
This sequence comes from Boswellia sacra, assembly GCA_013180625.2. Lineage (NCBI taxonomy): Eukaryota > Viridiplantae > Streptophyta > Magnoliopsida > Sapindales > Burseraceae > Boswellia > Boswellia sacra. The sequence continues at coordinate 24,054 of SNVD02011452.1, forward strand.
TAAATGATTCGGATCCAATCAAGAATTGATCTAACTTCAAATCTTAGGCCGAAATAGGCCGAAAACAACCCATGGTGGTGCTCATAAACTAAATTGCATACTTTGAACAAGAATTTATTTACTTAACTAGTCTTCGTGCATCCAAAATATCCTTGAGCATCAAGTGGTGTTTGAAACACCATATCACTATTCGTGCTTTCTCCTCCCTGTCAGTAGCTCACCATCAACTGCTCATGAATTTGAACTTCCACTTCTCTTGCAATTGCTCCAATTAGCTAGTCACAAGTCTTTCCCCAAATTGGTCTTTACTACAACAAAATTAGAGTCAAAGTGTATGGGGTTTTTCACCGATACTAACCTTCCAACAATCAAGTAAGTATGGGGCTAGCTTTCAAGTGAAAAAAACTCATAGAAGAGAAGGAAAGAGCGGGAAATTGTATAAAGAGAGTTGAGATTTTTCCAGGAGATGTGAATTTTTTACCAATCAACTTTACTCTATTCATAGGGAAAGCATGTAATTTATGTCTTTAATCCTGACCATCAGCGCCCTTGAAACATGGGTTCATCCTAGAGCATGTAACTTGTATCTTTAATCCTGACCATCATCGCCCTTTAACACACGCCTTCATCCAATTGTACCTTTTATCTTACTAAAATTTCATTCACATATGTCATCGGCCTATTGGATAATTTTGTCAACCATAATCTAGTTGTCAATTGCCAAATGGCACTAGATCTATAATTTTTTAAAGCGATTACTCGAACCGTAATTTTCGAGGGTGGTAACTTGACCCGCAAACTTGGGAAGCGGCGTGCTCAGAATGTTCTAGCAAGAGACATTAGTGCTCAAAATTCTCAAATACATATTTCATTCACCCTTTCCTTTTTACAAGTCATCCTTTAAAAGATAGTATATTATGAACACTTCTTTGCTAAACTTTCCTACCGAATTATATTTCATGAGCATTCTTTGTAAGGCAAACAAGATCTTTCTGTTGGAGATAAAAAATATTTACATCATAAGTTACAAAATTTATTTTGAGATTAATTTTATACGTTACAAGTATAATAAAAACACGAGTTACGACACTTATTATTTGTAACGTTCATGTTTTTATTAAGAACATTATGGCTTAGGAGTTACAAGAAATTTAATTTGTAACTTACTTGACTAAGAGACTACTACATAAAGGAGTCTCAAAGGTTCTAACATGGATATGATATATTTTGAGTATTTTATAATTTTGAGCAACCGCGACACATGAAGACAAGTTATTTTCTTCCGGTGATCGTGCTCACCGAGAAGATAGGCTGTGAGCATTGGGTTATATCTTGGAGCCCTTGAGTACCAATATGACCCGCACGAGGGGAGGACTCTTTGGCTTTAGGACAATGCTTTTGACATGCCTCCCAAGTGCTCAGGCCACATATTTCTTACTCTATCTCTTTACTTGTTCTATTTATTTAATATATTATTATGTTAATCTAATTTATATTTTATTATTTCTTCAATATATTATTGTTTGATTATATTATTTAAATTTATTATAAATATTCCCAACACTTTCTATTAGTGGTTTAGTTATATCCACAACACTAGCCCCCTAATCCTAAGTTTGACGCATGAAAACTTAAGATTAATACTAAAATTTGTTTATATCCGTAACTATTCCCCTAGTCTTCAAGTTTGAAGCATGAAAACTTAAGACTAAGACTAAAATTGTTTATATCCATAACATGTCGTAAATGTGAGTTTGAATAAGAAGAAAATTCGATACGCCATTCTAGCAGGTACTATTATAGTTTGCATGCTACAAATTTTATTAACTGATCTGTTCAACTATATATTTAATTTACACCGTGATTTTAATTTGTTGCCTTCAATAATTTGTTAAAGAACCAAAAAGAGCAAGAGAAGACATGGATTTATAGAAACTTCTTCAGTCAGCTCAGCCTTTACAATTTATTATTAGCCTGAATATGAAAATATATTTCTCTAAATTTTTTGAAATTTCACTGCATGCACACTTAACAAATTAAAATGTGACCAACAACATTGCATCAAGGAAAAAATTAAAATAAAATTAAGAAACCGAGATATGGAATAAAAATTGGATAATTTCAATGCGTACCTTCAAGTTTTGACTTAATTTTAATCAGAGAATATAACTATGCATTTTTCATAAATCAAACCCTTTAAGTTGTTCATTTTTCATCAGTCACACTCCTGAAATTGATGATTTGAAGGATGAAAATGATGATTTTGATACAAGTTCAAAGATACAATTGACTATAAGTATATAGTCATTCTTTATTTAAAATTAAGCCAAAACTCGAAGATATTTATTGATATTGTCTTTGTCTCATAAATTTATTATTTTAAGTTGCATGAGAAGTGCATGAGTCTATTATAGAACAGTATGAATTCAACAATTAAAAGGAGTATTTTTAAATCTAATATTGGAATTAAATAAAGCTTTTAAAATAATAAGATTTAACGTTAATTGGACATATATATAACATTTTAGAAGATGTAATAATAATATTATTATTTTTTTAGTTATTATATACTTTTCTGTAAAATTTGTAAGAAAAAAGAATTCAAAGTTAAAAGTAACTTTCTTGGAGTGTGAAAAGAAAGGAATTTGCAGTTTATTATCTTTACAATTAACTCAAAATTGTTTCAGTTAACAAGCCTTGACACTTAACATATTACTGAGTAAATTTTTGAGAAGCCAAGAAACAGAACACTTCTACTATCGTACCATTTACTAGAAACTCATAATTATTCATTAAAATTTGGAACTGAATCACCATCACAGATAATGGAGATAAAAGGTCATCAGGACTAAAATGCCACTTTTCTAAGACATCATTATTATCATTTACATGATGAAGGTGTAAACATAACTGTTTGACACATTATTGTCAGGTGAAATTTGACAAAACATCTCAATACAATCTCATTTCCAACATCAAAGCTTCCCATTGTATAATGTAGTGTCAGAATTGCACATCATGAAAGCATTTTCATGTATCAATGTTGTATATAATTTATGAATGCATCTATGAGCAGCACCTTCCGATATTATAAATGAAACTACCTTCTAGTTTCAGACAACATCCCAGGTAGATGGATACCCTCCAATTATTCAAATGCACCAGTTGCGATTTTGTGAACTTACACTGGCAAATGGTTGTGGATCTACCAATTCTCTATTCAATCAATTAAAAGTAAAGTTACTTCACCATGCCATCTCTCACAAGTTCTTCTAAACCTTTCCTCAGCCTATCTGCAGCAGCTCTACAGTCATCCTCTACCAAGCCACCAAAGGAGATCCTCAAATGCCCTGGACAACCGCATGCACCTCCAGGGATCACCACCACCCCGTGTTTGTGAGCAAGCCAGCGAACAACTTCGTAGTCATCAACGTCTTTCTCCGGAAGCCTAGCCCACAAGTAAATTGCACCTTCTCCACCTCTCACAGCATCTTTTCCTAGTGGAGAAAGGGCTTCTAAAATGATTTCTTTGTTCTTCACAAGATCCTTGACTCGTTCCGTGACCCACTCTGGCCCTGTTTCCAAGGAAAATAGGGCAAGATGTTGTGAAAGTATTGAAGCACAGATTGGTATGTTGTCCTGAACTTTAAGAAGTTGAGTTGCAAAGCCATCCACTTCTGAGGGGTATGCTATCTGCAAACATTCAGTATTTAGCTCGAGTTATTTATTGTACCCAAAATAAAATCATGAAATAATCCTGAAGCATGCACGGAATATTTCCAGTTTTACAGTAATAAATAATAAAGCAAATAAAGGTCAGATATGTCTTTGATGAGAACATATTTGTAAAAGCAGCATCCTAACAAATCATTCCAAGTCTTTTCAATGATCAATGATTGTGTACGCATGATCATTTTGGAATATTAAGCATCAATGCCAAATGAGAAATCCAAATTTAATCATTCTTTATATATAATCTTGAAAAATCACAAGATTTTCTTTGAGTAAACTGCTGTGTCATTCAAAATATTAATTGAAAAAAAAACGCATATTTTCTAGGTAAAAAATAACTTGATCTCCCTATATCAATAAACATGAGATTCTCAATTTCTTCTTACATATCCAACTCGCCATCCCATCATTCCATAAGCTTTTGAGAACGAAAAGATGTTGACTATGTGATCCCCTTCCACGCATGAATGTTTTAGACCATTGTACATAAAATACCTGCTTACAATATTGTTAAGATAATACCATAAGTTAAGCCAAGACTTGAATATAAATAAAATGTTGATCAATATAGTAAATGAAAGGACACAACTGATGAAGTATCTTCAAGTTCCAATAGAAGATGGCATCAAAGTAAACATTACTTCATGAATTCAACAAAAATTTGGCATCCTTTTAAAGGTCACAATACCTCTAAACCACATTTAATAAGCTTCAGAGTTGAATCATGAGGAGTCACTCAAGATACAACCATCTCAGAATAACTAATGCCATTTTCAATTTACAGGCTCCTTTTTTTTTTTTTTCCTTTTTATCAGAATCAGATAACCCACTACCCCTTCCTGACACTGATAAGGCTTTAACTGAAAACAGCACAAAGATTAACATGAAAGAATATCATTATTTCAAATGAGTCTACAGTGAAAACATAGACTTACTCATATGTGTTATCTACCACAAGCCAAGCACCAGCATCTCTGCATAGATCTGATATCATCTACTCAAAAGAAAGAAAGCATCTAGTTAAGACCTTCAAAAGAAACCAATAAGAAGAAACAGCATAGATCACTCTCAACGAGAAGGCAACGCTACACAGGTAAGTTCAATTTTTTTTTTCTTTCCTTTTTTTCTTTTCTTTTTGTGCACATGCACAGAGAATGAGAGATTGAGAAAGACCTTAAGTAGAGGCTCTGGAATGTAGGTGCCAGATGGGTTGCCAGGATTAACAACAGTAACAAGCTTTGGGGTCGGTTTAGTTTCCCGCAATGTCTTCTCTAACCAGTCTGAAAAGGGAGGGCCAAATTAATGAATAACCTAAATAAAGGCATATAGTGCTTAAAGAAATGGACAGAGTTCATATCCCCTGTAATCCTCCACTATTACACATACACTGGTTTATGAGAAGTGTTTTACTTTAATATAAACAATAATCAAGCAAGCCATAAGCATCCTTGAGTTCTTAACCAGCTCTTGTTGTAAGAGATAATCCTAAACAATGCAACACTTACCCAGAAAGAAGACAAAAATTATAAACATGCTTGAACAGACCACAGAAATTAGGATTAGAAACAGTTTTATCTGAAAAGTGGCAAAGTTTTGGACCTAAAATACCACACTGCCACTTCTGACCAAAAACATAAAATAAAACAATGATGCAGTAGATATGTAATCAAATGAACAGTTTCTGAAGCTTCTCACCTGCATCTGGATGAAGTGTATCCGCATTACCAGGACCCACCAGTATATTAGTGATGCCTGTCATCTGGAAGGACATGTAGGCATTGAAATAGTATGGAGCAAACATTATTACAGAATCCCCCGGATCACACAGTGTAAGAACAATGTTCACAAATGCCTGTCATTTAATAGGTTAAAAGAGATCAAACATTTTGTAAACTTAAAACAAGCACTGCAGTTAGCCATGAAACAAAAATGTAGAAGTTCTTTTAATGAAACTCATCATCCATCTCAGAGTGCCCCAAGGCTCAAACTAAAATTCAAAAGGTATACATAACAGCAAACAGGTAATAGAAATCCTCTTTTTGTTACATCTGACATTCAGCATATGATCGAGGAAATTGCTTCAACAGAAGAAAGGTAACCAGATGACTTGAACGGTCAGGGGGCGAAGAACTAGAGAAACAAAATTTACCAGAGCAGCAATCTTAAATTTATCCATCAAGACGTGCCACAGTGATCATTTTATAATGCAATTTTCTCATAGCATTTACCTCTAGTAACAGGATATAGACAATCAGATAGCAATGCATGGTCCTTTTCCGATATATTTGGTTTTGAATGAAAAAGCATTACCAAACATGTTGAAGAATAAAGCAAATGAAGCTACCAGCCTTAAGGAATCAAGAGAAGGTGAAACATAACAACTTTGGCACTAAGCTACCAACCAATTTAATTTCAGTAACCTTCTAAAAACTAAATACTTATTTCATTCTCATATCCGGTACTAAAGTAGTTCACCCTCCATGAGAATAATCAACATAAATTCTAGACCTAAATTCCGGTCACCTGATTTGCACCTGCAGTAACCATCACCGAAGATTTGTGCAAATTATTTTCCTGATTTAACTGCATCAAAAAGAAAATTGGTTAGCTAAAAAGATGTTTAACATTTCCCAGTAATAATGGTACGTAATCAACTATGCAGATGCAAGCAAAGACATGTTGGGACAACATTGAGAATTGGTTTCGCATTGGCACCAAAACTACCAAAAACCATCATAATAATAAGCCTCACTAGAACAGAACAAGATTCCCATGATCTACCAGTAGTTATAACTTACTCACACAACAACATTATGATATAATTGTAATTTTTTGAAGGCATCACTGAACAAGATCCCAAGAAACTTTAGTCTCCCATGTCACCCAGTACTTCACCTTATTAGATACAAAAATTCAGAACCAGTAAGATTCTCAACCAGAAAAATCACAAACTTCCATATAAGGCATATACCTTTTTAGTCAATGCCGCCCTTAGCTCAGGAATACCTTCATCAGCGCCATATTTACTAATTATAGGCTCCCATACAAGTTCTTTCACCTTGTCCAACGCCTTTTTAGGCGGTTGCCAATAAACCACTCCCTACAGCACATTTAGATTGAAGAAGAAGATATTTATATAACCATAGAAAACCCTGTATTTCAAAAGTAACTAAGGGTCAAAGACCGCCTAGAAGGACAGACTTGATGATAGCTAAATCAACCACATCACTAAAAACTCTGATGAAGGAACAAGCATACCATGAACCACATATTCCAGTTTGATATAATGCCAAAACCAAGAATTAAAATTTTTAAGTACATTTGCAGAAAAACTCGGCATTGTATATAAATAATAAATCTGGTGGATTTGGGTTTGATGCCTCAATGAATAAAGAGCAACAATGAATATGGTCTCAGATTCAGCCACTTAGACAAATTGGCTAATGTGTGACAAATTGGACAAATTTCCCTAGCCACTAGTCATCTTTTCACAGCCAGTATGCCTCCTCAAGTATCAAAGACACATCATGGATTTTGAAACACATTTTCATATCGTGCAATGTCATTTTCTCTCTCTCATGCTCCCCAAGCAAAATCTCAAAAGAAAAACACAAAACTCAACTTCTAAAAGTTTCTGAAAAGCCTGCACAAAATACGGTAGGATAAAGAAAACAGTTTCTCATTTCTCCATACCTTCATGGTAAAGCAACCAAAGCAACATGACGATTAGGCATTGGAGAAAGAAAACAGACCATTAACTTCCCATTTCCCCATACAAATACAAAACAATATAACAATATAGACAACGAGACATGGAAAAGCAAACCTGAGCCAAAGATACAGCATTTGTTGCTCCACGGATCAGTTCCTGTATCTGAGGAAACAAAGACAAAACCCCACTTTCAATATGAAAAGCAGCACTCTCTTCCTTATATACACTATCAAACTCTCTCCTCTCAAAAATCATAAACATACACACATATTTATGCATTATAATGAATTCATATATATCCCAATGGGCTAAAACATTAAAAAATCCAAAATGGTTATTGAACAAACAAATGAATTTTTGGTCAAAGCTCTTCCCCCTCTACTCCATATGCACATACGCTCAGAAGCTGAAAATAGATATATTGGCCAAAACAAGCACAACCCAGATAAAGTTTATGAATAAAACCTGAACCATGATCGGCATCTCAGTCTCCAAAGCCCTTCTCGCAAGCTTTCCATAGGAACCCATCTCGTTTCCTCACAATAACTCACCAAACCCACCAAGAATACTATAATAAAGGCAACTGCTGCAAGCTCCTGACCCACCAAACCAAAACTCAAAAAAAAAAAAAATGTCGAACTTTCCACGAAATTGTTAATGCAGAGTGAAAAAGGAAACTCCTTTCATGTTCAAGATTACAATTTTGAAGCTCTTTTTGACAAAATGCTAAATTTTAACTCTAAAGTAGAGAACTTTTTGAGGTACAAGATTACAAGTTCGGCACGCCTCAACAACCCCACCAAGTTATTAGTTATCTAATCGCAAAAAATAATAATTAAAATAATTATAAAAATATAATACTGTTATTTCATTTCTGTACTACTTGTAGATCACTCCAAAACCAAACAAAAGTTAAGCGAAGAGATGAGGAAGTGCTTTTTCTATACAGCTTCTTGCATCTGCCTTCTCACTTGTGCCATTCTTGACTTTGTCTTTGTCTGCTTTCACGTTTTAAAATTGACCAAACATAATAATAAAATAAAATAAAAATAATTTACAAATTAAAAAGCAAACCCATTTCTTTAATATATATCCCAAAAGTTCATAACTATTACCAATAATCATGGAGATTCGTCTGGAGATTACATCAAGTTCTTGATGATATTTAATGCCAAATTTATAATACAAAACCAGAACAATTTAGTTGCTTCTTGTATCGTCATTCAAAGCCAATTTGTGGGTCAAAAATGCTTCACTAAAATATGAGAATATGAAAATGTGACCCCTTTAAACATTAGGAAGAGAAATAAATAATTATTTTGGAATTGGAATCTCACACAAGAGAAGTACTTAAACGTTGTTTTTGAAAAAAAAATGTCAAATTGTTTAGGGTAAAAAATACCTCATCCCCAAAGGTTCAATGAAGCCCCTTAACCTTTCAAATATAGCATAAGACCCCTGCCAGATGTCCCGGTGGTGGTCAGTCACTATTTTTGTTTTTTGCCCTATATTTTTGGTTGATTGTTCTTTTTCTTTCCTGCATTTTTGTTTGACTGTTCTTCCCTTAAGGGGTCGATCCATGTTGTGGCCAGGGAGGGCCTTGGCCGTGCAAATATTCAAGAAAAAAAATTGAATATTACAGTACTTACATTAAATTTTAACCCAAAAAATTACGTTTCCCGTAATTTCTGATTTTCTTGTTGGCCCCTCCAAGTCCTATATTCCAGATTCTCCCCCGCCGCCCCTTTTAGACATATTGGAATTTTTATTGTAATAGATGTTAAATTTATATTCTCTCGCCTCATGTTGTTAATACCTTAAAAGTATCAGTACTTCTTTCATATATGACGATATAAATTGTGTATATGAGTATATAAATTTTGTACAAGGATATATAAAAATTGTTCCAAGCACTTTTAATATTTTTTGTGTACATTTACACAATTTAATACTCATTTACAAATGAAGTACCAATACTTTGAGGTACGGTAGCCATATCCACCTTATACATGTATTTGATTTGAGTTTCTCGAATATTTGATTTTCGAATAAATTTAGATTTTAGATTTTTTTCTTTTATTTGATTAATTATTTTTATATTTTGCAATTTATTCATGATATTTTATCCAGTTTTTTTTCTCAAAAATTCTCGGAAAGAAAACTAACAGTTGTGGGTTTTATGTGATTTTTAAATATTTTTTAGGGTTTTACAAACTTGGCATATAATGGGAGGGCCGGTGATATTTACCCAATTGTTTAATGAACATACAAGTCAAGTCCAGGAGAAGAGATGGATAGCAGAGGGAAAATGGGAATCTTAAAACGTGCAAGTAGTACAATAATTCCACCTAATTTGTCGGCAATTTTAACTTGGGGAAATAAATGTAATTGTTGTACATTCTTGGAAACTGGGATGCGACCACTTATATTGTAAGGATTTGATTATATCAAAAAAAATTTTAATGATTTTGTCTTAAAATAGGGTTGGAGATAATCAACCCTCTAGTTTTTGCTAAATAAAAAGTAACCATTTAACATTAAATTTCATTGATTAACACTTGACCATTTGCGATTAGACCAAATAAGACTAAAATGAAAAATAAAAGAATGCAATTTTGGTAATGAACAAATCTGATTATAGTGCCGTTTGTTGTTTTTTTTTATTTTTTTAGTTTAATGAAGGAGTTCTTAAGACAATGGAGAATGTAATTTTTTTATAATTAGTTTGACTGAAATTTTTGTAAAATATTGTTTGAATAGGAATGAATTGATTTTTATAATATTTTTATAACATAATATTTGGTTATAGATGCATTTTCCATTATAATTTTTTTATGAGAAGTGATATTTATGTTTTTATAAAATTATAATATTGGATTAATTATGGATAGTTTTTTATTCTAATGTAAGGTTTAGGAATAAACTAGTTTCTATAATAAAATATTGGATTAATTTGCAATAATAATTGATTAAAAGATTAAAGTAATTATCATAACGATAGATGGACGGTAAACTTGTAATGAGACAATTTTGTTATGCTTGAAAACACATGGTTGGTGGAATTTCACCATACCTTGGGGTTGATATTTACCTTTTTAATATTATATAATTACATACATTTTTTAATAAACATTATTATGCTTAAAATATTTTATGTATTGTATAATTATCAACTAAAGTGTAAGATAAATATACGAATAATAAAAGAACAAAAATAAATTAGATGTAAAAAGAGATGATATGGCAGAGAACCAAGAAAATGGAGGAGTGTTTAAAGCTTTTATTGCTTATAGCTTGTGTGCTTCACAATCTCACAATAAGGTGCTATTTATAGAAACAAAAAACTTTGCATTAGCATAGAATGGCAATTTTACCCATGTACCCGCATAACCATACTCTAATAAAGGGGTATTGATACTATTTTTATGGACTTGGTTAGGGTAAAAGTATGAAAAATTAGACCTTGAAGGATATGGGTAGGGTAAAGGTATGAGTCTAAATCCTACTCATACCTTTCAGACTCTTTAAGTACTCTATTAAATAATTTATTATTATTAATTTAAATAAAATATAAAAAATTTAATATCTAAAACATAAAACAATATCATTTTAACATAGCTTAAAATCTTTTAGCCTTTAGGGCATAAATCGCATCATCTCTCTTCTCACACTTTCTTCTCTCGCGCCGCTTGCTTGTGAGAACACCACCAGCACCAAGCATCAATCATCTCATTTTATCATTCTCATCTTTTTTAATGGTCTTTTTATCTATGTATTTATTTATTGTTAGTTAAGTGTTTTTAGGATGAATGGTAAAAAGAAGATTATGAAGGCTTTTGTTAGTTAAAAGTTTTGAGTCATGATCAGACCTTATGAGAACTTTTTATAAATAAGTAGAGTATGGTTTTTTATTAATGGATATATGCAGCATATGGTTATCAAACTTAAAGACCCTTGAAATATATGGGTATCAATTTTTTAATAGGGGTAGGGTATTAATCACCATAATAGTAAAATACGTATACAAGAATAATGCCAGTCGTACAAACTTTATATACAAAATTTTGTATACAAACTGATATGTCATAAAGTGATTGGAGTAATGGATATTCAAAATCAATTCATTTAATGAAAACTAATAATATATGAGTATATGAGTAATGTCACATCAGTTTATATATATAAGTTTGTATACATAGTTTGTAAGAGTAGCATTATTCTATTTATAATCACTTATTACTTAACACAATACAATATGGTTGGTCTACTATTTAAAGCGGATTAGTTACACCAAAACCAATGTCTAGGTATAATCATGTCAAAATGCTTAGTTTTATATATTTATATCTACCATTTTTTATACACTTTATTCGAGCTAAAACTGATAATTTGAGATCTTGGAACCATCACAAATAGGAAGATTGTTAGAATTAAATAACCTGTTGGTTAATGGTAATTTATATTATAAAAATAGCTCATCTCTTAGAGTTCCTTCTGTTTATAGAGTCAATTGATAAGAGGTTTTGGTTCCTCCAAAACCAACTCTTGATTGACTGCTAATTTCCCAAGCAGCTCTCCACTTGTTAAACTCTTAATTAAGCATTGCTAGCATGGAAGAAATTAAGGTTTTAAGGATAACGAATGAGTGAGCTATTTGCCAATTGTTTTGTGCAAAAGACATTAATGAACGTTGTTAACGTAAAATTATCTTTTACAGTTAGAGTTTACGATAGATGTGTTTTTTTCCTCCTCTAATCATACTTATCAAATAGTCCTTTAGTCTTTTCCTAACTATAACCACCACTTAAATGTATTAATATTAGGTTACGAATCCTAACATTAATAAGCCGCTATATAGCACGATTATTTGGCCTTTTTTACTAGACACTATGAAGCAAATGTTTTTAATAGACACGGTTAGGACCTATGAAGTAGTTTGAGACCAAATACTCTAATAAATCCTCTCATTACTCTATCATTTAGGATACATTCATCCTCTTAGGTCTGCACCTAAAACTTTCATTTCTTGACTCCTTATCTAGGTTCAAGTTACTAAATGAGTACCGACATCAATGATCCACATCAAACACCAATTTAAGAGCTCTTTAGTAACTCAAAACTTAACATGGTTATATTAGATAGCATAAAAAAATCCTTTTCTACAGAGTCATCACCTTCATATTTTTATGCTTAAGATGAGAGACCTTGGGGTTGATTTCATTACCCTTTTCACATTATATAAATTACATCTATTTTTTAATAAACATTATTATGCTCAAAATATTTTATTTGTTGTATAATTATCAACTAAAGAATATATGAATAATAAAAGAAAAATAAATTAGATATGAAAAGAGATGATATGGTACAGAACCAAAAATGGAGGAAGTGTTTTAAAGCTATTATTGCTTATAGCTTATGTGTTTCACAATCTCACAAGCGTGTGCTATTTATAATATATTTATTACAAATCATGAAGTAATTACTAGTAGAAAATGATAAAATTGTAAAATAAATACTTTGAAATTCCTATTAATAAATAAAACTCATTGATAAATATATTTTCAATGATTGTTGAATACATAATACAAAAAAATGGTAATATTTTGAAATTCATTTTCCACTTGACGCATAGAGCAAAATGGGAATATTTGGATGAAAAACTTAGCATCTGTTAAGTGTTATGGTAATGGAGAATAAGTGATGGATAATATTTTGGGGGACTAGAGTAAAAAATAAATGGGAAAAGGTGACAAGAGACAAGGAAATGGGCCCTTGGGGAGGATTGAAATTGAGAAGATAAAAGAGAGAGATGTTATGGAAGCAAATAAGAGCCACAGAAAACGAGAAAAAAGAGGAGCTGGGTTGCGTCGTATAAAGAAACAAAAGATGCTATCTAGCAATTGCGCCTTGGCTTATCTTTATCATTATTCATCACTCATGCACGTATGCTCAATGTTGACTAAAACATTTGCTTAGTGGATGTACTTGAGAATGGATAAACATTCAAAGCTTTTTTACAAAAATGTGTTTTACATCTATTCCAAATATACAAAAGTGGTCACAACTTTAGTGATAAAACAGAAACCCAAAAAACCAAAAAAAAAAAAAAGAATAGAAACAGATCATGTTATATCATTGATATAATCATTTAAATGGTATTCCTTGCTTGAAAAGAAATCTTTTTTTTTTTAGATTCCAAGTCTAATTGATAATATTATCGGATTGATAATTATAATACTACTCGAATTTAAAATGTTAAGCATTCATATTTAGGGATGGCAAAACCGAGGCGGCCCCGGCCCGACCTTCAATTGCAAGCCCAGGTCCCGGAAAAATCCTCGAAATTTTTTTCCGGGGTCGGGGCCGGGGTACTTTAGGCGGAGCCCGGTTTTCCAATAACCTGGGATTAAAACCCAGGTTGTATAATTTTTTTTAAAATTTTGATTCTTTTCGGTTTTGGTTATATATGTGTTGCATGCATTTTTTGCTTCAAAGTGGGTTGTAGCCCAGCAGTCCATTGCTTTATGGTTTATAGTAGGGACTCAGGTGCGAATCCCTTGTAATATAAATCTTTAGAACTTATTTAATTTATTTAAAAGAATAATGAAAATATATTGCTTCTTTAATTGTAAAGTTGGTTGTAGCCCAGTGGTCGCCTGCCTTAGTCTTGTTTATCGAGGGAAAGGGTTCAAATCCCCTTTGTTGCACTCCCTTGAAACTTATTTAATTTTTTTAAAAAAAGGTGGGCTTGGGCTTGGTTGAAGTTGTTGGACTTTTTATGAGTTATTTTAGTAAAATGAAATGGCTTATGTGTTTAAGGGGTTATATTTAAGAATTAAAAATTAATTGATTAAATTGATATAGTTTTTAATTTTAATTGTATACTCTGGGTTCAATCCTGGGTCCCCGGCCCCGACGCCTTCATCCCGGCTGGGCTGGGCAGAAAAATCTTACCCCGGCCTTAGCTAATTACCTCGGTTTTTCAGGTAATTTTTCGATCTCGGATGATCCGAGTCTCCGACCCAGTCGGCTTGTTTTGCTATCGCTATTCATATTAAAGGTTTGTGTTTATATTATGACATGTGGTTAGATCATATAATGTGCGTGTCCAAATGGAAAAAGCCCAAATGAACCATTGGCTTTGGGCTTGTGGGTCCTTTTTAGGATTTGGATATCTGTTGAGCCACGCAGAAAAAATGTGTTTGAAGTAGAGAATTATTTGCTGGTCTAAAATAGGCCCCAATAGCTTGCCTAAGCAGAAGTTGTGTGGCAATGCTTGCTTGCCTATGTATTTTGAAGAGTTAAATTTAAGAGGCATTTTTATCATCCAATTACAAAAGAAAATGTTAATTTATCTATAAAGAAATGGGTAAAAATAAATATTTCATTCAATTTGATCAAGGCATCACTGATAGTTAATTTTCGATAACTCTTTGTTTGCGATTGGTCTTAGTGGGCACAAATAAAGAATTTTAAAAACAAGCTAAATAAATAATAAAACAAAATAAAAGTGTTACTTCAGGAATTAAATGGGTTCATTATGAAAATAAGACTAATTAAAATTTCTTTAATGATGTGTTTTAAAAAATGGACTGGAGTTTGACAAATCAAGATCAAGCAAGAGTTAGGATCACCATAATAGTAAAATACATATAAATAATCACTTCTTACTGAACACCCAACAATTTGGTTTGTCTAATGTTTAAAGCAATTCTAGGTATAATCATGTCACAATGCAATTGATTTTATATATTTATATCTACCCTTTTTATACACTTTATTCGAACTAAAACTGATCATTTGAGATTCTAAAACCATCGCAAATAGGAGGATTGTTTGAATTATATAACCTGTTGACAAATGGTATTTTATATTATAAAAAAATTAAAATAGCTTATCTCTTAGAGTTCTTTTGTTTATAGAGTCAATAGTTGAGAGGATTTGGTTCCTGCAAAACCAGCTCTTAATTAATTTCTAATTTCCCATGCAGCTCTCCATTTGCTTTTGCACTCCGCAGTTTAAGTCAGCAGCATAAGTGAGCTGGCTTTTGGGTACACGCCGCTCAGACGCTATTTTTGAAAGAATGTTTACTTAATTTCCTACCATTGCTAGCATGGAAGAGATTAAGGTTTTAAGGAGAATGAATGAGAGAGTTCTTTGCCTGCTGTTTTGTGTAAAAGATATTAATGAATGTTCTTATAATAAAGTTATTTTTTACAATTAGGGTTAATGAATAATTATACTCTTTTAGTGTCTTTCTGTAATCACCACTTAATACACACTTAAATGTGTTAATGTTAGTTACGAAATCCTGACGGTAATCAACAACCGCAAAGGGAAGAAGTTATAAAGATACATGTATTGCCAATAGTGGGGCTCCCATTTGGAAATTGCCCACCATTCAATGGCTTCGTTTATGAGTTATTGATTGAGCTTTTCATGGAATTGACAAAACAAACACAATAAATCAATGTCATGCTTTACATTTTTTACCTATTCTAAAAGACATTTATCTTTAATTAGATACCCATATGATCCCACAATGACAACATAGTCAATTGCTTACAAAAATGACTTTGACATTATAAACAAACTATCTATTATATCCAATTAATTGTTCTAAGTTTCAAGCTACAAGGAGCCCTTGAATATGTACTTCTGCAATTGCATAATGTAGCATAAGAATATTATAGCTAGCTTGAGATAATATATACATATATATATTGATAGGGTTGTTTGGATAATTTTTTATCTTAATCAAACAAACAAATACAAAAAAACCTCCAAATCCCATAATTAAAAACTTCAAATGGGCTAATCATGTGAAATTGAACACATTAACTAGACCCTTCACAACTTCACAATTTACTAACCGCCATATCATAATCTTCCAAGATTTGGATTTACTTTTGCTTTTGCTTTTTTGTGGTTAGTGGTAATACAATAAGCACTTATTGTTTTCCGCTAGATGTGTAGTAAATGTGAAGGAGATATCTAGTAGTCCACCCGGGTTGAAATGTCCAAATAGTCCTCCCCCTATGACAAAAATATATATCAGAAGCATGGTCAAACTTGACTTTTCGGTGCCTCTAAGGCCTAATCCTATTCCCGCATGTGGGGTCCTAAGAATTTTGAAGAATTTAAACAAAATAATCAATGTCATAAAAGCTGACCATCCACGTGCTTATTGTAATAAATTGGGCTGTTGTTTTTGAAAAGCAAAAACATTTCTTATCCTCCCCTCGCTTCTCTTCCCATCTTTGGTTTCAAAATTTCAAATGTTTTAGATCCACTTTGTGTGGTCTCTAGCTTCATAATCAATCAATTTTACCCAACATTTGAGTTGAAATTCAACCCAAATTTGTGCAAATTAAGCATCAATGCCATGCTATAAACAAATTGACTTATTAGTTTATCACCTGCAAAATAATTTTAAATCGATATTACATTATTTCGAACGGAGAAATTGAGACAAAAATATAAGAAAGTGAAAGTATATTATTATTTATATGATAATTTAATGATAGAAAAAAATAATTCAAGATGAATAAAGAGGTAGATCGTTTGTATCTTTCATTACTAAAAATATTTAAGTTAAATTTTATGACAACAAAAAAATCTATTTAAAAAAGGAAAATAATAGTAGATTTTTCATCAAATTTAACATATGGGTTTTTCAAACCGAAATTCAATTAATTAGTCAAGAGTCATTAAAAACCAATCTATTTGATTAGATCCCATTAAATTTTCAAATAACTCAACTCTAATTTATCAAGACACGTGGCGAAAAAATAGGTCCTTAAATTTCTGTACTTTCGTACTTCTTTCCATACAGGATTCCATCTTTGTCCTCAACAAACTACACCTGATTATGAATTGACGACTTTGCCCTCCAATCATCTTGAACAAGTCAATCTTATCAACGAGCAATAGCCCCAAAAATTCGGGGTCAAATATGTAATCGAAAACCAATTACATAGATCTCGCAAATCTAATGTGAAACAAACAAAACTTAAATTAACGTCATCTGATCATCAACTGTCTAAGTCAACTTTTTAGAGTCAATTTCGTTTCATTTAAAATTTTAACGTTGGATTCACAAATTCTTGTTTCATCATGATGCTTAAATCTTATAAATCACTATTTTTTTTTTGGTTACAATATTAAATACCCATCATTTAAAATCATTGAGATTATTATATATTTTTCTTGCATCAATCTAATAATTCCCAAGTTCGATATATAACAAAAATAAATAAACATTCCAACTTCTAAATTATTAATAAAAAATAAGTCATAAGAATATTGTTGATTAAAAAGAATGAATTCACGCTATAACAATCTCTCTGTTTTTTTTTAAATTTTTTTTAACAAATACAAAATTTCAAACATACATTATTTTAGCTTAATGACATTTACTATTATCAAGTTGATAATATTAATTATTATCTTTTATATCAATTAACTTAAACTCTAGGTTAAATTAAACTATAAATAATACTTTCATTCCCTATTATATATATAATCTTAAGTTATCATATTTTTTAAAGAAACTATGATAACTCCATAAAAAAATTATTTCAATGAATTGTTAACATGTGAAGTCAAGAGTCAACTATTTATATCATATTATAGAAAAGGAATTACGATATTTATTAAAAATTAAAAAACATGTGATAGATTTTCTATTGGATCAAATAAAAATTTCAAGTCTTTTTTAATAATATTATTATTAATAAAAAATGACATTAAAATAATGATTATTTCTCTTGAGTTTAAACACACACTATCCCGCCCGCTTCTAGGCCATAGCTGGCAGCTCACTCTCTCAACTCACTCTCTCTATATAATAAAAACATGCGCTTTCTCTCTTTCGAAAGCTCTCCTTTTGCATCTTAGAATCCAAAAATCAGGTCTTTTTCAATCTATGCATTCATCTGGCTATCTGCATTTGCATATTTCAACATTACCCATTTTGTGTTTTTGTGTTCTAGAATTGCTGTTTTTTTTTTTTTGAGCTTTTCTGATGGTGCATTGGCTAGGGTTTGGTGGGTTTGTTGTAATTTGTGGAAATTTTGAGTTTTGGGATGTGGGTTTGGTGTAGCTTCCTTGACGGAATGTGGCTTTGTTTGGTTTCTGAGAAAATGTGGGAAAATATAAGGAGTTTTTTGTTTTAACTTTTTTGTGTTTTTGGTTTTGTTTGTGTTTGCGTATTTTGTTGGGATCCAAGAGAGTGAGGAGAGTAGACTCAAGTTAAGAGAGTGTAATGTGGAAAATTTCAAATTAATTGAGTTGCTAATTTTTATTTTTGGAAACAATTTGTTTCTCCAGCTTGATTTGTGTTTGATTTGTTTTTAAAATTTTTTTTACCTTTTTCTGCATCTGTGACTTCTGTGTTATAAACTTGGAGAATCTTGAAGTCTGAGAAAAATTAGAATTTTAGACAAAACTTTGGAGGAGAGAAAAGTAGAGTTCTTGAACTCTTGTACTTTTGTTCTGATGTTCGTGGACTTGTTTCCTCTTTTCCTTTTATTTATTTAAATTTTTTACGTCAAATTTGACTTTAAATTTTAAATCTTTCAAATTCTCCCCACATTGAGAAATTTGAAATTTTCATCCATTTGTTAGCTTAATTTTTGTATGGTATGATTCTTGGATTCCTCTTACAAATTTGCATAATTTTCTGGTCTTGCTATTCTCAAATTTGCTTACTTTTTACCCTCTCTGTCAAAGTATTTCTAAGAAGAAAGAGCATTTGGGTACAACGAGATTTCTGAAAGCTAATCCTAGATATCATAAAATAATTTTTCGAGCTTTTCTCAGTCATTCAACTTATACAAGCAGAACTTGGAGAGACTTTTTATTAGAACCTCTTTGCAAAAAATTGAGCATGAATGCATGATCTATGTAGTTGCTCTAATTCTAGTAATTTGGTGATTGTTTGTGGATTGTTTGGAATAGAAATGCTAGTGGTTCTGATCTTTTGGATTATTAAACTAAGACAAAACTTGTGCAGAGGTTGAATTTTTGTAACAGAAATGCTCTGGCAATGATATTGGGAAACAACTTTAATAACATGCCAAGAGGTTGATATATTTCATGTAAGAAGTTTGAACCATGTAGAGCGGCTGCTTGAAATTTTATTACTAAGATACATCTAATACTGATATATTTTTCTCAAGATCTAAAAAAATTTGGCAATGATAAGATCTATCTGAGTTGTAGTTGCTTCATCTGATCTCTTGTTTTTCTTTTTTCTCTTGGTTTATGTATGCTTCTGCTGCAACATTTAGCTTGAATTCTTATTCCAAAATTCACTTTCTTCTGATTTTAGTTTGTCTGTCACAGGTAGCAAACTTTCAAATTTCAGTTTAATGCTGTGAGTTGTTCTCTCCAAGGCTTGCTAATATGAAGCAGCAGAATTCCATGACTGCTACTTCTGGAGATTTTACTGGACGAGTAACACGTGCTCGAGCTGCTGCCTTGCGCTCCTCTGGCAATTTGGCGCCTTCAAGAGCAGTGTCTGAAGAAAATAAAAAACAATTTTTGCGAGGAAATTCAAAAAGAGCAGCCTTGGATGAGAACAACACGAATGGACCTGATAATTCATATCCTCAGAATAAGAGGAGGGCAGTTCTTCAGGAAGTCACAAATGTTTGCTGTGAGAATTCTTACAGCAGCTGCTTCACTGCAAATAAAATTCAGGTGAATATGTCATCCTCCAACTGTTTTGTCTACTATTTTTCATTCTAGTAACTAATATAATTATTTCAAATTCATAGGTAAATCCATTAAAAAAAGGGCTATGTTGAATCAAAATTTTCTCATCTTTCTTACGACAGCAAAATGTTAAAGTAGCTTTTCTTATGATTTGCAGTGGAAAATATGTATTTCATTGCTATGTAATTGGGCGGTTAAATTTGACTATGTCTTGATTTTTTTTTTTTCACGGTGAATTTTTCCATTCAGGCTAAAAAATATAAGCAGGCAAAAAGAGGTCAGGCCAGGGAATCCAAAGTGGCTCCTTCTGCGCCTGCAGAATTGCTGAAGGTTCAATCTAATTCAAAAGCAAATCCTAGTAAAGAAGCAGTGAAAGCAGAACATAAACCGGTAGAACATTCAGCTAGTTTGGGTAAAGATATACCTCGTCGGTTAAGTACCATAGGGGAGTGTGGTACAGATGATCGTAGGATTGCAAATCAGAGTTCAAGAATGCCTTCAGAGTCAGAAAGTTCTCCAAAGAAAGGTTTGCCACCTCCTCCAATTCTCACCTCCAAGCGGGTCAACTTCTATTTATTAATGTACTATGATTACAACCATGATTAGGATGCCAAAATAAAATAATACTTTGTATTTAGTATCTCTGTTTCATAGCATGGCATCTATTTACTCTTTCTTGAAGAAGGAAGGATACATCAGACATCAGAATTAAAATAATTGTGAAAGTAGTTCCATGCATAAAACAATGACATTTTTTTATTTCATATGGTTACAGGGGAGAAAGACAGTGATTCTGGGAGGTTGATGACATCATGTGATCCTGACTATATCGACATTGACTCTGATCATACAGACCCTCAATTGTGCAGTCTCTATGCTGCTGATATATATAGCAATTTGCGCGTTGCTGAGGTTTGTGCTGTAGATATTATTTTTCATTTTGATACCGCTTATATCTTTCCTGTTTGTTGCTGTAATACTTCTGTATATATATCAAATAATTGAGTCTGTCTAGTCAGCAATTGTATTATAATCATGACAAAATGAGCAAAATATCTTTGAAATATACAATTAACTTAACCTAGGATATGAACTGTCCTTCAGATGCTAAAAATATGTCCATTCCACTAATTTTACAATTCATCTACATTACCATGTATCAGCTCTTCTTCTCTCTCAAAATCTGATGCAATTAAGGAATATGATCAACTTCTCAGATCCCATACAATCACAAATGGTTTTTGAACAGTATTCTTATAGTGCACAAGCTCAATTCACTTCCAAAAAAGTTTGATTCTGATGATTGCTCCCTGCTTCGTTGTGACATTTTTCTTGTTTCTTCAAGAGACCTGAAAATTTCTTGTGGTCTAATATTTGGTTTCTACAGCTCATCCGAAGGCCATTTCCTAATTATATGGAAGCAACACAACGTGATATCACTCAAACCATGCGGGGTATTCTGGTTGACTGGCTTGTGGAGGTTAGCGTTTTTTCATTACCTGAATTTGTTGTTTTAATGCTCTGAGTCACAAATTTTATTTCTTTCTACAAAATGTAGGTTTTCTAGTTTTAGTTAAGGAATGTGTAATTTCAAATTAATTTAAACTTGGTTCCAGGTCTCTGAGGAGTATAAATTGGTGCCAGATTCACTTTATATGACAGTATATCTCATTGACTGGTTTCTCAGTCAAAATTACATTGGAAGGCAAAAACTTCAATTGCTTGGCATCACTTGCATGCTGATTGCCTCGTAAGCTCCTTAGACCTATGGCAGAATTGATTGCATGATTCCTTTACATCTAAAATTTTAGGGTAGAGGTGTCACAGAGATCAGGGTGATGCTGTGACTTCACAATGATATTCTTCTTTGCTTGATTTGATATTCAATGTGTTTTCCTCTATATGGCTTGCAGGAAATATGAAGAAATATGTGCACCACGCGTAGAAGAATTTTGCTTCATCACTGACAACACTTATGGTAGAGAAGAGGTATGGCATTTGTTCTCAGTCAATCAGAATGCTTTAATAGTCCTAAACTCGAAATGACTATATGAGTTGAAGTGAGTGATACAATTTAGTGCATCTTGACTTAACGAAACATGAGTCTAGTACCTCTGAGTTGAAGTGTAATATATTTATGGGCTTCTTGACTAATTGAAACAAAAGTCTTTTGAGTTTGAGTTTCAAAATTATAAGTCTTTTGAATTTATTCTCTGATCAATGCTTGTTTTGTATTGCATCCTTCAGCATCATCCACTGCATTGATTTTTAAGCCACTTGAATGTAAAAAAAAAAAAATATTAACTGGAATACCTAATTGTGCTCAAGATGCATAAGCAGATGCATGCTGGGGTACTTGTCTCTAAAAATCTACCAATTAAACCTTTAATTATTTGCACCTACTGCAGGTATTAAAGATGGAGAGTCGAGTACTAAAACATTTTGGCTTTCAATTATTTGCACCTACTGCAAAAACCTTCCTGAGGTAATCCACTCCTCCAGTCTTTAGACATGCATTATACAATTACCTATGACATTTCTAATGCATATTTCCAAAAACTTGTTTCTCAGGAGATTTCTACGAGCAGCGCAAGCTTCCTACAAGGTAAGGGGTTTGGTTTAATTAATACGAAGCTCCTTTGTTTCATTTTTTGTTTTTTAAGAGAGAGATTAACTTATTGAACTGCAAATTTGCAGAGCCCTAGTCTTGAGTTGGAGTACCTGGCCAATTTTCTGGCAGAACTGACACTAGTTGATTATGGCTTCTTGAATTTCCTTCCTTCTGTGATTGCTGCATCAGCTGTCTTCCTCGCCAGATGGACACTAGATCAATCAAGTCACCCATGGGTATGCATTATTCTCTTCATTATCAGTCTTTTCTTATTTTCGTTTACCGTAGAGTGAGAGTTTTAAGAGCCTGACATTGATAACATTTTTGGCAGAATTCAACTCTTGAACATTACACATCCTACAAGGCATCTGATCTGAAAATAACAGTTTTTGCATTACAAGACTTGCAACTGAATTCCAATGGCTGTCCTCTGAATGCTATACGTGTGAAGTATAGGCAAGAAAAGGTAACAACTCTGGCAGATTCTTAAGCATCTCATGCATTCTTTTATATGCAGTTTCTTTCACATCTATTCCTTGAAAAAGATCCGGAACTTTTCTAGTAACCATTTATTGAAATCCTAAAAGTTTTAACTGGGATGTTGTCATCGCAGTTCAAATCCGTGGCAGCATTGTCCTCACAAAAACTGCTTGAAACACTTTTTATGAAGACAAACGGTTGAGTGAGCAATATAGCAAGGGCCTGCTAACAGATAACACATAGCTTTCAGGTGGAAGTTGCTCAATGACACTGTTATTTTCCCCATGACGTTGTACAATGTCTAATTCTTATAGTTTTCTTGAGTTGTATTCATTTTTGCTCAATCTTTTAGTCTTTGTTTATAGGTTCTTGCCACTTCCATCTGGGTTTTGGTCCTAAACAAAGCTGTCTTTGTAAGCTGTATTCTTAAAGCAGAGATATAACTGCTCAATCTTGGTCCTTGTATTCTTATATCTTTGTATATACTTTCTGGTAAACTATTACTTACCGAAAGCACTGTTATTACAGTTACTTTGTAAAAGCACTTTTATGATTGGTAACAACATATCTAATAGCTTTGACCTGTTATGTATTGATTGAGGATAAGTTTGAAGCAAGATATAAACTCAAATGTCCTGAATTTGACTCATATAAATTGCAACAGGTCATCTTTGTTGGCTTAGCAGCATATCGGATCAATAATTACTGTTAGATTAGTATTTCTTAAATATATCAATAGTATTGTTATGACCTTCTAATGCTATTGACTATGATGTATGACTTTTTAGATAATTAAACATTTTTTAAGTTATGAATTTATTTTTAAATTATAATTAAGTCAAAAGATAAAAAACTTCAATATTTTAACTTTATTTTGACATAAATAATTATTATTTTTATAATAAATCTCAACAATATAAAAAAGTCACAAAATCCAAGGAATAATTTTAATTTTTAATAAGTTTAATTTTCTTCTTAATTTTTTTATTATCTAATTAAGTTGAGTAAAAAAAATTCGAAACAATTTTTTTATGATTTGATTGACGAGTGAATTATGGTCCATGGAATGAGATGTCCCATTTGTTAATCGGCCATATACTAAAAAAGAAAAAAAATAATAAAATTAGATTATATTTGAGTAGTATTATTCCATTTTAATATATCTTTATCCCTAATTAAAAATATAAAGAAATATTATTTGAAATTAAAAAAAAAGGAGTCAGATATTTTGGTATCACTGCACTGACCTCAAAGACACTGTCTGGTTCCTAGCCATTAACCAATCCTTTACTCATCTTCATCTTCATCATCCTCATCTTCATTCACACTTCACACCTCTCCATGTGTCCACCCCTTTGAGAGACAGAGAGAGAGAGAGAGAGAGACAGAGAGAGAACCAGAGAGATAGAGATGAGAATGGCAACTTTGAATATCTTATCTCCATCTTCATTGGTCACTTCTCTATATTATAATAGTAATAATAATAATACTATTTGTAATCGTAGTTCTCCTAGTAGTTATCTTTATAATAGAGAATATTATAATAATAATAATTATAGTAACAATGATAAAGCTCTTTCCTTTCCACCTTCTCATCAACACTTGTCTGTTGTTTCTTCTCTCCTGTCACAAACCAAGTCAAACCCATCTCCTAGATTCCCTCCAATGCCAACCCACATCCCAAAATCAGGTATTTTTATCGTTTTTTCATTCAAAGTTTTGATTTTTAATAGTCTTGTGTGGAATTTATGCAAGGGTCATGGCTGCTAAGGGAGTTAGTTATTTTTGGTTATTGTTTTTGGACTTGGAATTCAGGACTTCGAATTTTGTTAATGTAATATGTTTTGTTCAGAGTTGTGTAAATTATGTTCTTGTTTATTGTTTTTGGTTGCTGTTTGGAATTCATTGATGAGGTTAAGCTACATGAGGAAGGAGATTTGATGTCCACTCTTTGTTCACTTTTGAGCATTTTACCTTATGGGCATCCCAAAGTCTGGAAATTTGCTTCTTTATTTATTTATTTATTTTTGTTTGGAATTCTATTCTAAGTGCCCTTTCAGTGTTCCTAATCTTGGGCCATAGCGCAATTGTAAGTTGATGGTTACTACTATTGCTTGTTGCACTAGAGAAAACTGTCTTGGATTTATTTATTTATTTATTATTATTTTTTTTTTTGCCATTCTCTTTAATTAAAAGTAGCAGGGAAAGTGGAAATTAGCAGCAGCTAAATACTGACTGGTTTCTTCTAGTTCTAAATGGTCAGATAGTAAAGCTATTAGTGGTTGACCATCAAATATTCAATGTGGAACGATTTCATACTTTGTTCATCATGTTCTCCTGGCTGCTGAAAGAACTTGTTACTTTATTCATTTGTTAGTTAATTTTGACTGGATTTAAGGGTGATCTTTTACCCCTTTTCATTTCTATGTTTGGGGACATTTTCTGCAGGAAGTGGACATTCATGGATGCAAGACAATTCCATGCATGAAAATGTTGCTGCGGGCGCTGGCTTGAAGCAGGATCTTATGTGTTCAGCCCTTCCCACACAACCTGCTCAGACCGCATCTGTTCAGGACCTTTTTGAATTTATATGCTCAGGTCCTCTCATGGACAAGTTGGGACTGTCCAGAGAAAAGATAGCCGAGTCTGTCGACAAGTGGATAGCGTATAACTCATATTTGTGTCGATTGTTTCAGCTCAATGAACTGTTTCTTACAGTCCCAGAGAAAGCAAGGTTTTTTCACTACTATATTCCTGTTTTCTTATGGTGTGAAGATCAAATTTCTCAGCACAGGTCCAAATTTAAGGATAGAGAAGATATACCTCCCTTAGTGGTATGTGTGTATGTTATTTTTCTATTTGGATTTTAGTAACTGCTTGTATCCCTTATACCCATTTGATTGACATGTGATTGAGGCATTCAGGGTTCTAAATGATATTGCTGACATTGTTGTGATAATGCAGATTGGTTTTAGTGCCCCTCAAGGTTGTGGAAAGACAACACTTGTCTTTGCTCTTGATTATCTTTTCAAAAAAACTGGCAGGTAGCTTGCAGAGCAATGGAAACTTACTAAATAGGCATTATTTTGTGCGACTTGACTCTGTTTTTTGTGAAAAGAATAGAAAAAGAGGACCAATAGAAATAGCTGATGTAAGTTCATGTTTCAGGAAGTGTGCAACTCTATCCATAGATGATTTCTATTTGACCTATGAGGGTCAGGTAATATTTCAGGAACCTTTCGTGTTTGCTTCTTTTTCTTCTTTTTGTTGTTATTTATGACGCAAGCTTTCGTTAAATGCAGGCTAAATTAAGAGAAGCAAATCCAGGGAATGCACTTCTAGAGGTGCTGTCTATTTGCTTTCTTTTTAATGGTTGACAATTTTGACGGAGAACCAGAGTTATTTGTGAATTACCAAATATCTCAAAATGGTTTGTCTGTGTTTGCTTGTTTCTAGTTTCGTGGAAATGCTGGAAGCCATGATCTTCAATTGTCTGTTGAAACATTGACAGCTGTAAGCAAGTTGACAAAAGAAGGTGAGGTGTCTTATTCACTCAACATCTTTTGTATTTAATGCATTTCTCCTCTTTTGATTGGTTTTGTTGGAGGTATTCAGGTATGAAGATGAAGATACCTCGATATGATAAAGTAAGCATACAAAATTTTTTATTTTTCTTCTCCCAAACAAGTCTTTTTAGCTTTAAAGCTGCTTATAATAAGTTGTTTTAAAGCTGCTTATAATAAGTTGTTGTCGCATACAGTCTGCATATAATGGGAGGGGTGATAGAGCTGATCCTTCAACATGGCCAGAGGTTGAAGGTCCCTTAACGGTACATAAATCTCTATCTAGAGCTTGCAATGGTTGGCCGCAATTTCATATAAAACTCAAACCGAATTTTATACTGACTGGACCATGAACTCAAGGGATTTCTGTAAATGTTAAAAGCCATAACTAATTATGCTGGAAAGTTTTAGTGGCTGATAGAACAAACTTGGTCCATGGACCAAACCATGAACTAATTGGTTGCTATGATATAATAATGTCAGGTTGCTATCACATTTTAACTTCCTTTGTAAAGATAGTTCATTATATGGTTTCTACTGACCACTGATTTGTGCGTTGGTCGATCATTTAGGTTGTCCTGTTCGAAGGTTGGATGCTTGGTTTTAAACCTCGTCCTGTTGAATCCGTTAAAGCTGTTCATCCACAGGTTAGGACACTGAAGTTTAGAGCACTTAGTCGTTAATTGTGCGCATTCCTTATTAATTCATTATTCCTATAGTAAAAGTCCTTTAAATTTGTTCTTTTACAGTTAGAAACCATCAATAAAAATCTTGAAGCTTATTATGATGCTTGGGACAAGTTCATAAAAGCATGGATTGTCATCAAAATCAAGGACCCAGGTTGTGTCTACGAGTGGCGTTTGCAGGTAGGTCTTATGTTATCAGATTACTGCACTTGCTTGCAAAATTCTTTTAAAGGTTGTAGCCTGGTTGTTTCATTAATGTCCTGGGGGGGTTTTCGCAGGCAGAGATTGCAATGAGAGAGGCAGGCAACCCTGGGATGTCTGACGAGGAGGTCTGTTTAGATTAAATATTACATGTTATAACTTGTAAGATATTATTTACTGTTCTTGCAGCAGGTTGTATCTTTCTGAAATCAAAATTTACCGGTGCATATATTACAGGTGAAAGATTTTGTTTCGCGTTATCTGCCTGCATACAGTGCCTACCTTCCCACCCTCTACTCAGAAGGACCCAACGGATCAGATCCGGAGCATTTACTTGTTATAGAAATTGATGAAGGGAGGAATCCAATTTAACTTTTAGGTAGCTATGTCATAGCTATTTCAGCGTTCCAGATTACTGTAATAGCCAATTTTTTGTTCCTCCGGGAAGATGTAATTTCTAGCGGTAGCATTTTTTATTAAGCAAATAAGATCAATGAGAAATCGATGTAAATGAGAAATGTAAATTATTATAATAGATATTTCTATTAGAAAAGAAAAAAATTTCATTCTTGGGCCTTCGGTATTTCAGGAGTTTATGATCAGAACTTGCACTATAAGGTTATGCAAAAGCTGCAGACCTCAGTGTAGCGTAAAATTCAAAGAGCCTTCACATTTTCTTGAACTTATACCGGTGATTCCAGATATTTTGGAAAGTTGCTGCAAATGAATCTCCATGATCCCCATCCTGTGGCATGCTAATTCCGCCCTATTTAGTTGTCAGGATGTGTGGCGTGTACATTGACTTCTAAGATTATATTCTGTTTGTATCATCGTAAATTACTGAAAGTATATCCGATAAACTAACTGGGTTGCTTAATGTTACTTTGAAGATGTTTATTTTCATAGCTACATCATGCAACTCCTTGTTACCAAGCATAGCATAATACTTAATTGATTGTATGAGCGGTACACATGCACAAACATTAAGAAATGATATGCTAGTACGTTCATTCATTCGTAATTTTAGAAAATTGTTTATTATTTTTAGAAAAATAAAGACGTATCAGTGCATTTAAATTAATATCAATCACATATTATTTAAATTAATAAAAAAATAAAACCAACCACAAATTCTTTTTAAATTTGAAAACAAAAACTTATAATTCACAAACAAATACCTCAAGAAACTAAAATGAGTATAAGGTACAAAATTTATACTGAAATTCAAAAGTAGATAGCCATTTGTCCAGATAACTTAATACTCTTGAATTAACATTTCATGCAATAAATTATAACCATGAAACCTGAAACCATTGAATTAACAGCAAGTTAATTCAATATTAACCAATCAGGCAATATTTGCCCATCAGCTGCAGCAACAGCAGATGCTTTCCAAACAGCACTCACAGCTTTCAAAGCAGCAGAAGCAGCAGCATAGTGCAAACAAACTGTGTATCAGACAAGCAAAAACATAGTCATAATCACAAAGAGATCATGGAAAGCAGAAGCACCATAAAAGGAGAGGAAAGTTAGAAAGTTCTAACCAGGAATAGAGGCAACCTTTCTCCTCGCGGCGTTTCTGGATATGGTCATAGTATGAAATGCTTTGGTCTGGAGGTGCATCCATTGCTTCTCTGTTATGTATTTTTTTGGTAGTACTTTATGTATAGCAAGGACAAAGGGGAATGGGGAAAAAGTAACAAAATTTATAGGCAAGAAGGGGAAGACCAACAGATAAGAGAAGGCTAAAAGGTCGTTTTCACTTAACAAAGTTGTTTCGTCTATCTGTATCCATTATTGTGGTAGTTATGGAAAATAGAAGGGCAAGGTCCCCCATCTCCTTGGCTAGTTCCATCTCTTGAGCAGTCATAAACAAGTCCAGCTGTGAGAAGCGTGCCTATTGGGACCTGCCACATGGATGCTTTAAATGTATACAGCAATGTAACCATCACTGGTTTGAATTTTTGGACGCATTCACTGATTCTGTGATTCACATGTGGCTTCTATCATAGGAGATGAAACTAGTAATCAGAGCATCTTTACTGTAACAAACATTCATAGTTTCATACTAGTGCGGTCTTATTCTTCCTCTTTAATTGACATTAAGGATTCACATGTTTCATGAGACCAAAAAAGACAACTTATTTACAATCAACATTTCTTACAACATAAATTAGCAAAATATCAATAAATAGGTAATTACCATGTCATACAATTTAACCTCTTTAATTTATTTTCATTTTTAACTCGTTGAATAATATTTTATCAGCTTAAGTTGTAAGAAATATTGGTTGTAGATGAGCTGTAAGTTTAGCATGACTCAAAGAGAAATGCTTTTGAGCATTTGCTTTTGTCGAACTGATTATTTCATAAGTTACAGCAACCGTGAATGTACCAAAAGAAAGTTGAATGTTGAGATGATAAGTTGATGACTTTTTCTTCTATACAATTTGGGATAAGTGATTCTGTTCCATTTACTTTCTCGCATTTCATTTTCCTGCAAAATATTTTAACAACTAAATGATTCATTTGCACACTTCTCTTCATTTATGCATGGACCAGAATGAGACGTTGATGGACCAAAAATGACAAGTTACGTAATATGACACGACCCGCCCCTAGCTACACGGGCGAATCATGCCTAAAACTGTGGACTTCTGACTGTTTCTTAATTCTTCTCTTTCTCATAGAACAAACTTGAAATAATTTCCATTACATCCACAAATGAAATTTAAATAAAACAATTTAACTATTACAACCTTGACCTATCCTTGCACCATCACGTGGCTGGGCCTCCACACTTCCTAATTAGATCACATTTTGCTTTATCCTGGGGGGGAAATTTTAAAAAAAAGAAAGAAAAATAAAAACAAAGATGTGAGTATAAAACTCAGTGAGTGGGGATATAAAAAAATGTAATTGTAAATAAATCCAAAAGAAATCATATTGTTATAAAATAAATATTTGCTTTATATTAAAAGAAATAGTCTTTATAATCTATAACTTTCATATCATCTAAAATATCATAAAATTTTAAAATAAATAACTATTGAATGACTAAATTCATCAAAATACTAGTTATAATTAAAACAATAAAATAATCATCTTTAATCGTATAATACGATGCTCTTGATGATCATGCTAAAATCATTGCTTCAGTTATTTACTATGCAAAACATAATTTTCTTAAAAATCTTCTTTCAAAAGAAACTTTTGTGAATCATGCTTCTTTTTCAAACTAACTCATATAAACATATTCAAAACTCTTTTCATTATACTAAACAAGTACCCCTGGAACTGTCTCATCCTGCCTGGCGAGATCTAACATCGCATAGGCAGAACTATCTGAATTTCCTCATACCTGGTGAGATTTACATCACGCAGGCAGAGCTATCTGTACCTGGCGAGATCTAACATCGCACAGGCCTGCTATCTGGTCATACGCATGCGTAGAGCTGCCCCCAAAGGGCTAAAGCGCCCAGATCACACGGCCCAAAGCCTCTATGTGTGTCTGAACGGGCCCCAAAGGCCTCTATCTTTCTATCTGAAATCTGCTGTCTCACTGTCTAATTGAGCTGGGTACTAGCTTAGTATAATATAATTAAACTTTCTTCTTTTCTCTAAAACTGATTTCTTTTCAAAATTTGTGAAACTTATATAAGCTGAAACTCATAATATCTGAATCCTTGAAAATCCATGATAAATATTTAAAAGAATAATTGCAAATACTTTGAGAAATCCTTGAAATTAAATTGCTATATAAAAAAATATGATCATAATTGTTCTGCTCTTACACTTTCTATAAAATGGTAAAATATGCATCTATAATAATATAGAAAACGATTCATATATAAAACATGAATCTTTCTTAAAAATGCTAGATCATTCTTTAAAACTAACTTTGCAACTAAAATTTATATCTATAACCATTTGGAAAACTAGATTTGAAACATCTTAATAAGTGAAAGCAAATATAACAAATGAGTCTATTTACCCTCGAGAAAATAAAAAAGAAACTAACTTGAATTCTTCTGAATTTGCTAAAATTCTCAGAAATTCTATTAAATGCTAAATAAACATAGCTAAATAAATACTAAAACATATTTCTAATTATCCAGAAAAAATAAATCTTCTACTCTTTCTAAAACTTTCTAAAATATCCATAAAATAAAATACTTTTCATCTCACTATAAACCATAATTTATATTTCTATCTCAAAATCTCATATATCATACTTTAACTGAAATCTTTATGACTATTCTAAATTTTTAATAATTTTACATTCAGGTCCCTGAAAATTCTGGAATAGCTTTCTAAATTTACAATTCAGCCCCTACTGCTAGGTAGTTTTAAAATTTTGCATTGTTACCCCTACAGAATTAAATTCTAATTTCCAAAACTTTTTCTTTTTACTTTGCTATTATTTTCAATATAAAATCACTTATCATTTTGTTAACCAAAATCACATTTCTTCAACATATGTATTTATTTAAAGAAAATAACCCAATACCTCAATTTTCTATACTAATTCATCTAATTATAAATGTCTCTTTTCTAATCATAAACAAAAACTTTCTACTTCCCACCAACATATAATATATATACATTCATGCTACAACTTTCACTTTAAATTTATTTTTCTCTTGTACTCAAACTTATCGAAACAACATTTACTATATATTCAAAAACTAATCTACTAGCACTACCCATAACCATCCTTCTATCCAAAATCTAATACTTTACACACACTTATTATCAAAATACCTAAATCACCATCATCTATTCTAAAAACCTTTAATATAACTCAATTAATTAATTAATAACTTAAATCATATGAAAAACCATAAATTTGATACACTTTAAAATAATATGAAATTCTCAAAACATAATCCACTCACAAATTGGATTGCACAACTTGGTTAGCTTGGATTTGATTCCAAAATCAACATTCTGCCTATCCGGCCACATTCCTCAACAAAAATTAATCCTTCATTGTCCTAACATCATAAAAGAGCTCATCACATCATATTCAATTAGTAATCAACTTGAATATTTAAAATTCTCAATATCCAACTTCATATCTTAATCCAATCAATCCTAATTAATTGTATTTCTGCGCTTCTTATACAGAGCAGTTCTTATTGTCTGATTTTTAATAAATAATTGACTTATCAGAATGGTCTAAAATTTTATACAAACTTTCTACACATACATATCTAATAACATATAAAATTTTATAGCATTCCAAGTTCATTAAGTACCTCAAAATCCTCATGTTTCTAGATACAAAAATTCTGTAAATTCATTTCCAGAACTGACCTCTCCATATTCCAAAATACATGATAATTTGCACTAAATTCGCAAATTCACAAAACTCTCCAGTTTTAAACTGCACATATACACAAACTCGTATCCCAAATTTCATAATTTTTGAAGACCTCTAGATACCTCAATTCACTTACCCAAAACTGATTTTCTGCAGAAAAACTGAATTTCCAATAGTAAACAGTAAACTTCGAAAATTCATAATAAATTGCATACTCAACATTTTTCAGTGAATCAAATTTTAAACAAATCCTTATGATGTCTATTTTAACATATATAAATTCCAGAATCAGATTCAAAGCCAATAAATTGCAGAAATTTTCGAAATTTCTACTGTTCACAGAACCCTA
Source organism: Boswellia sacra (assembly GCA_013180625.2). Taxonomy (NCBI): domain Eukaryota; kingdom Viridiplantae; phylum Streptophyta; class Magnoliopsida; order Sapindales; family Burseraceae; genus Boswellia; species Boswellia sacra. The sequence goes on from SNVD02011452.1 coordinate 57,437, forward strand.
AATTTAATTTCAACAACTTAAACCTTCAAATTCACCAAGACAAACCATAAACACATCAAGAAAATGATCAATTACCTTAAATAAGACTTCAATTCCATCTTGATCCTCTTTCTCTTTCTAGATTCTCTCTCTAAAAATTTTAAAACATCCAAACATCTCCTTTAATTTCAATCCTCTTGCATGAAAAATACAAAAATAACCTAATATTATATTGGAATTATAAATATTACCTTGTTTTTCTCTTCACACAAGCCTCAATTTGGATTTTTTTTTCCCATTCTCCTCTCTTCTCCCGTCTGTCTTCTCTCCATTTTTCTGGAATTCTCATCTCTTTTTTTTTTTTTTTTGTTCTTATAATTAATTTTTTCTAAGGGCTGGGCTTATTATGTGAGTTGGGTTGGCATAAAAGAATGGGCTTGGGCTCTTTTTTTTATAAGCCCATGAATGAGGTGTTTCAATACTACCTCCTCAAAAAAATTTCGTCCTCGAAATTTGCAATAGGTCTAAAGGGTCCAAGTGATAGAACATATTTATGTAGTACTATATAATAATACAAATATATTGTTTGCTTTGAGAATCATGTAACATGACTGTTCTATTTCTTCATTCACTATTAAAAATCATTTCAATAAGCTACAACCTTGATTTCTCACAAAAAAGAATAAAGGCTCTGATTGTTGCAAGAATATTTCGTCTTCCATGTGAATCAAGATCTGTCTCTAGATTAGGAAGACAAATTTTCAATTCTTTTGACTTATAAATGTAACCATTTCTTTCTTAACTTCTCCCGTACATATTTTCACTTCTTAAAACCAATTAATGAGTTGCCAAATTGGTACGACACATCCTAATTATCGCTATCCTTAGGATCCCGGCGCTTCGAAGGAAAGCAATAACCAAGATATGTCATTACTAAAGGCACTCTTTATACTTCTACTGCACAAACTTGATAAAGTACTTGTAAGAATCGTACATGAGTCCGGAACTTGTATCTAAAAGACCATGGATGCATCTATATAAAAAAAAGTCAATAAAAATCTTGACAATATATCATTTGCCTTTCAAACTTAACCAACTTACAAATCATTTAAAATAATAGTAATAATTATAATAACATCATCAACACCAACATGTCCCATACGTATTTCCATCATCATGGACTCTTGTCCTCATCTCAACTCAGTCATGATATTCTTCTAATGTAATGTCATTAGCCTCAAACTCTTTAAATGCTTTGTTCATCACAAATCCAACAATAATAACTTAACTTCTTGCCAATAATATATAAAAATTTATAACTATTATTGCAAACATATTGTACACCTATTCATAACCATAAACTGAATCAAATAATCATGTCAAAATCTATACAAGATAAAGAGTCCACTTGCACACTATATTGTATAGAAATACATATAGTTCCCTCGACATATTGTCAAAAATAATGATGTGCATATATTGAAATATCACTTGAAAATCTAAATTACTACCTCAAAGCCCTCTTCGTCATATAAATAACATGAAAACGTCATAACTGATAACCCTACAAATCACTTCTTTTCAAAACTATCTCACATGATTCAAAGTCTTAGTTAGGTCATGACACTGATGTAGTTCCACTTTCATAACTAAGCGAAGCCAACCTTATATTTCTTATTGAGCCACTTAAATCCTTCTATTTGTCCATATACATCACATAAGTTGGACTAAAGATCCAATGACCCACTTCTGACAATACATCAAGAAAATAAATTCTAGGCTCCACAAAAGTACTTCCACGCTCTCTAAAATCTTGATCATTATCTCATTAGTAATAAAATCAATATTGAATACTTCATCTTCACTAATATAAATTTTTTTTTTCCATCATTTCACACTACTATGTAAAGATATGCTCTAGGCATTATGTCATTATCATTAAATGCCTGCTCATATCTCAACTTACTACTCCCAAAACTCAATACTTCAATGTAAAAGCTTCAATCATCTTATGTCATCGTATACTACATATCACACATAACTCAATTATCATAAAAATCATCACAATTAATAGCACTAACATAACTCAAAAATTAAGCTATACATAAATCCTCTAATTCACAACGCTTGATAAGAGTATCCAGCCTTATATCGAATATTTCCGTTCAAATCTTAACAACTCAAAATACTAACATAGAACAAACGGCTATGTCCTAAAATAATTAGGTAAGCAATAAATTCTAAGATAAGTATCTAACGTCATAACAAAGTCATAACTAACTAATCTCTCTTTGAGCTACTAGGTCTAAGCCAATTTATTTCTCCAACTTTGTTCATATGAGGTTGCCACCTCTAAGTTTGATGGTGCTTCCACAGACAACTATATCTTTCTAAAGCAAATACTTCTATCTGATATAGTAAGAGTCTGAAGAATCCTAACCATGCTCTGATACCAAATTGACACGACCCGCCCCTAGCTACACGGGCGAATCATGCCTAAAACTGTGGACTTCTGACTGTTTCTTAATTCTTCTCTTTCTCATAGAACAAACTTGAAATAATTTCCATTACATCCACAAATAAAATTTAAATAAAACAATTTAACTATTACAACCTTGACCTATCCTTGCACCATCACGTGGCTGGGCCTCCACACTTCCTAATTAGATCACATTTTGCTTTATCCTGGGGGGGAAATTTTAAAAAAAAGAAAGAAAAATAAAAACAAAGATGTGAGTATAAAACTCAGTGAGTGGGGATATAAAAAAATGTAATTGTAAATAAATCCAAAAGAAATCATATTGTTATAAAATAAATATTTGCTTTATATTAAAAGAAATAGTCTTTATAATCTATAACTTTCATATCATCTAAAATATCATAAAATTTTAAAATAAATAACTATTGAATGACTAAATTCATCAAAATACTAGTTATAATTAAAACAATAAAATAATCATCTTTAATCGTATAATACGATGCTCTTGATGATCATGCTAAAATCATTGCTTCAGTTATTTACTATGCAAAACATAATTTTCTTAAAAATCTTCTTTCAAAAGAAACTTTTGTGAATCATGCTTCTTTTTCAAACTAACTCATATAAACGTATTCAAAAACTCTTTTCATTATACTAAACAAGTACCCCTGGAACTGTCTCATCCTGCCTGGCGAGATCTAACATCGCATAGGCAGAACTATCTGAATTTCCTCATACCTGGTGAGATTTACATCACGCAGGCAGAGCTATCTGTACTTGGCGAGATCTAACATCGCACAGGTCTGCTATCTAGTCATACACATGCGTAGAGCTGCCCCCAAAGGGCTAAAGCGCCCAGATCACACGGCCCAAAGCCTCTATGTGTGTCTGAACGAGCCCCAAAGGCCTCTATCTTTCTATCTGAAATCTGCTGTCTCACTGTCTAAGTGAGCTGGGTACTAGCTTAGTATAATATAATTAAACTTTCTTCTTTTCTCTAAAACTGATTTCTTTTCAAAATTTGTGAAACTTATATAAGCTGAAACTCATAATATCTGAATCCTTGAAAATCCATGATAAATATTTAAAAGAATAATTGCAAATACTTTGAGAAATCCTTGAAATTAAATTGCTATATAAAAAAATATGATCATAATTGTTCTGCTCTTACACTTTCTATAAAATGGTAAAATATGCATCTATAATAATATAGAAAACGATTCATATATAAAACATGAATCTTTCTTAAAAATGCTAGATCATTCTTTAAAACTAACTTTGCAACTAAAATTTATATCTATAACCATTTGGAAAACTAGATTTGAAACATCTTAATAAGTGAAAGCAAACATAACAAATGAGTCTATTTACCCTTGAGAAAATAAAAAAGAAACTAACTTGAATTCTTCTGAATTTGCTAAAATTCTCAGAAATTCTATTAAATGTTAAATAAACATAGCTAAATAAATACTAAAAACATATTTCTAATTATCCAGAAAAATAAATCTTCTACTCTTTCTAAAACTTTCTAAAATATCCATAAAATAAAATACTTTTCATCTCACTATAAACCATAATTTATATTTCTATCTCAAAATCTCATATATCATACTTTAACTGAAATCTTTATGACTATTCTAAATTTTTAATAATTTTGCATTCAGGTCCCTAAAAATTCTGGAATAGCTTTCTAAATTTACAATTCAGCCCCTACTGCTAGGTAGTTTTAAAATTTTGCATTGTCACCCCTACAGAATTAAATTCTAATTTCCAAAACTTTTTCTTTTTACTTTGCTATTATTTTCAATATAAAATCACTTATCATTTTGTTAACCAAAATCACATTTCTTCAACATATGTATTTATTTAAAGAAAATAACCCAATACCTCAATTTTCTATACTAATTCATCTAATTATAAATGTCTCTTTTCTAATCATAAACAAAAACTTTCTACTTCCCACCAACATATAATATATATACATTCATGCTACAACTTTCACTTTAAATTTATTTTTCTCTTGTACTCAAACTTATCGAAACAACATTTACTATATATTCAAAAACTAATCTACTAGCACTACCCATAACCATCCTTCTATCCAAAATCTAATACTTTACACACACTTATTATCAAAATACCTAAATCACCATCATCTATTCTAAAAACCTTTAATATAACTCAATTAATTAATTAATAACTTAAATCATATGAAAAACCATAAATTTGATACACTTTAAAATAATATGAAATTCTCAAAACATAATCCACTCACAAATTGGATTGCACAACTTGGTTAGCTTGGATTTGATTCCAAAATCAACATTCCGCCTATCCGGCCACATTCCTCAACAAGAATTAATCTTTCCTTGTCCTAACATCATAAAAGAGCTCATCACATCATATTCAATTAGTAATCAACTTGAATATTTAAAATTCTCAATATCCAACTTCATATCTTAATCCAATCAATCCTAATTAATTGTATTTCTGCGCTTCTTATACAGAGCAGTTCTTATTGTCTGATTTTTAATAAATAATTGACTTATCAGAATGGTCTAAAATTTTATACAGACCTTCTACACATACATATCTAATGACATATAAAATTTCATAGCATTCCAAGTTCATTAAGTACCTCAAAATCTTTATGTTTCTAGATACAAAAATTCTGTAAATTCATTTCCAGAACTGACCTCTCCATATTCCAAAATACATGATAATTTGTACTAAATTCGCAAATTCACAAAACTCTCCAGTTTTAAACTACACATATACACAAACTCGTATCCCAAATTTCATAATTTTTGAAGACCTCTAGATACCTCAATTCACTTACCCAAAACTGATTTTCTGCAGAAAAACTGAATTTCCAATAGTAAACAGTAAACTTCGAAAATTCATAATAAATTGCATACTCAACATTTTTCAGTGAATCCAATTTTAAACAAATCCTTATGATGTCTATTTTAACATATATAAATTCCAGAATCAGATTCAAAGCCAATAAATTGCAGAAATTTTCGAAATTGCTACTGTTCACAGAACCCTAAATTTAATTTCAACAACTTAAACCTTCAAATTCACCAAGACAAACCATAAACACATCAAGAAAATGATCAATTACCTTAAATAAGACTTCAATTACATCTTGATCCTCTTTCTCTTTCTAGATTCTCTCTCTAAAAATTTTAAAACATCCAAACATCTCCTTTAATTTCAATCCTCTTGCATGAAAAATACAAAAATAACCTAATATTATATTGGAATTATAAATATTACCTTGTTTTTCTCTTCACACAAGCCTCAATTTGGATTTTTTTTTCCCATTCTCCTCTCTTCTCCCGTCTGTCTTCTCTCCAATTTTCTGGAATTCTCATCTCTTTTTTTTTTTTTGTTCTTATAATTAATTTTTTCTAAGGGCTGGGCTTATTATGTGAGTTGGATTAGCATAAAAGAATGGGCTTGGGCTCTTTTTTTTATAAGCCCATGAATATGGTGTTTCATAATATCTTGAGCTGATGTTACAGAACTGAATTTTAACTTAAACTTTCCACTCAACAGATATTAGAACGTGGCAATTTAAGGCTTTTCAAGTAATATCAACACAAAGGGTCCCAAACAGCTTGCCTATTAGCTGTTAATTTCAATCTTTTTCATGTAGAATAAGTGGTTTATACTGACAGTGATGCTTGAGCCACCCCAGAGCAAAAACCTTGCTGATCATTATAGCTATCTGTTGAAAACAAATTATAATCTCTCTGTCTTCTGGCTTCACCATAGATAAGCTCCAGGAGAATTGCCAAGAGAAAATAAACATCATATAATGTCATTGTCTTAGCAAATATATCCAACCATCAGCCACAACGAAATGTCAACATTTTCTTATTTTATACTATGCTGAGAAATACAATACATAAAAATGGAATAAGTCAGATTATAAGATATGTAAACATGTCCAACCACGAGAATATCAACACCAGATCCTAAAATAAGATTGATTCAACAACTTGGCAAAATTATTCCCAAGTAAGCTGGTTGTGTGCTCTTAATTCTGTTGAAAACTGAAGAACAGGAGTCATTTTTTACTAGACAATTGCAAACATATATTTTATGCTTCGAACATCAATTTGACTGTTAAAAAAATGATTATTTGAACCGAAGAATTTAGCAAACAAACGCTACTTGAACTGACAATGGGGCATTGTAGGCTCATTCTGGCAACATCATAGGTCAGCAATCACAACTCAAGCCACTTTGCTGAGCTTAGCCTTCAGGAACTCCGCCATTTTCATTCATTTCTCCCGAAAAAAGTCCGCAAATTCACAGTTCTTCAGGGCCTCGAATGATCATCAAGCCATTGAAATCTAAGATAAAAGCAGCTGTTTGAGTATTCAATATTCACCATCTGTGTCAACATCCAATTCTTATGATGCCTACACCTAACTATGCAACACCATAGATGCCCCCTTTCTTGGCTACCCTGTCTGCACTGGCACTGCCCCATTCTTAATGTAGTCTTCTTTGCTGCATAACTATGTGGATACATTATCAGATACGTATCATCAACCAAATCCATCAATTCCTTAACACTGCTAAGTAATAGAAATACCATCGACAAACATTGTTTTGCGCATGCACAAAATTAGGCAAATTAGGGAGACAGGAACCGAGAGAATTGAGAATTTAGTGCTTTCAAGTTTCCTCTCTCACGCTAATGAGGACCCTTTTGCCTCAATTTTTAGATTTCTTTTGTGGGTATAACTTCCAAAATTATTTGGCTATATTGACCAAAATGCAAAATAAAAACTTGAAAACACATTAAAGGAGAAACTTCAATAAATCTTGCACAATTATTTGTCCCAAGCAAATGTATCATATAGAATTATATTTCTTTTGCTTCTGTTTTCCTCAAATTTCTCAGCAATCAAAACAGTCTCTAACAAGAATTAATTCACAAAAAAAAAAGAGAAAAAATTCATCTAATGATTTGGCTCAAAAGAAAATAGAACAGATAAATCAAATTGAGTCTTTTTTTAATTATCTGGCTAAACTAAATCCGGTTCTTCAATTTATTATTACCTAATAAACGGCATTATGAGACAAAAAGCTCCAATCTTTTCCTTCTCTTTCTGTCAGAACCTTCTCAGTGACCAAAAACACACCAAAAAAAATTCACAAATTTTCGTTTTCGCTGAATTCCATGAACCAAAACCTTTTCTCCTATTACAAGTATATAAACCAATGATTTCTTATATCCTGAGGAAACCCTTTCAAGAGGAATAAACCGGAGGCAAATCTAGAATTTAGAATTTTCCTGAAGAAAGTAAAAGGTAAAATTTTGATTCTGGAAGGACAATTCTGATGACTCCTTTTATAATCTCTATAACCAAATAGATTCTTAATTTGGTTAAACAATTTCTTCTTTTTTAGAACAAGTGACTCGTTTTTAAGGCCAACATAACATGAGTCAATTTTATCTTTCAAAGCTAAATTTTATCATACCAAACCCATCCTTTCTTGGTCTTAAAAGTATTATCAGTCGTGAACATATAATTGAATTTCACATAAATCAAATCCACAAATCTGAATTTATAATATGGAATCAATAATGATGTTTTTGAGATTCAATTCCTTTTTTTTTAGCCACTGAAGCATAAATCCTGGATCTGTCTCTGGTGCCACTTAACCATTTTTACAGGAAGACCATATTGGTTTTAGCATTAAAGATAATACTATGAAATTGGGAAATAACAGCCCAGAAACAATCAATATGGATTAGAAGTAAGCTACAACATCTAATACTAGTTAATTACAGGCAGGGCTGAGGGCTCACTTTTTGCTCTAACCTTCTCTATTTCTCATCAAAAGTCAAAACTACTTTCCCAACAAAACACGTTGGATACATTTGGTCAAACAAAAGCAAAAGTCTCTGTACAACAATTGTCACTCCCAGAAGAGCTTCATGAAACCCTTATTCTTCAACTTGTGCTTGAGATTTTAGAAATAGTCCTTGGAGCTGCTGCATCAAAAAAGCAGATCAAAGAAATGAGCACCATTTGACAATCATCGATAAGAAAAGGGGAAAAAAAGTTCATTAGGTGTGGATGATTAATTACATAATCCAATTGCTTCTGAGCTTTTCATCAACCTTAGACGCTTGCATAATTCAACAAACATTCTGAAAAATGAAAGAACAAAGGGTTAACTAATATTAATCCCAAAATCAAAGAAATTGAACAATAGAGCAGTTGAAACTCTTTCAAGTCAAACTTACTTCCAAGGCACATCTCCAACTAGCATCCAGTCACCATCCTTGTCTTCATAAGTTGGTACATATTCTATTCCAATCACATGGTCCATTATCTTTCCCTCATTCAAATAATTCCCTGAAATAAAAAAAAAAAAAAACCAGAAGAATATTAAATCACCATAGTTGCACGAAAAATTGATTCGAATTCGTTCATCTCGATACTAAATTACAGATGAAATCAAGTACAACTTACTTATGGTCAAACATGAGAACATGTCCTCTAGAGCACTCAACAGCTGCCGATAACTGTTGTACATTTCCAGATCAACCTTTCTCAAGTAAGGAGCTCCATCCACAGCCACCTTCACATACTTGCAACTCCTCATTGCATTCTTCCTCAAAGCTCTCACTGGTGGCCACCCCACCACTTGTGCCCTATTATAATCATCATCAAAACCTCCATTAATTTCACTTATTATTAACCATAACCATAACCAAAACCACAACGCTGTTCATGCATTGCTTCGTATGCAAGCAAACTGTACATGCAATGAATTATAAAGTCAAATATCTTCTACTTGATTATAAAAGGTAGCAATTACACTAATGATCATTTTGATATATCTTACTTGGGCACAGGAGGTTGTTTAGCTGCATTAATCTGTTCATCACCACTTGAGCTTCCAAGGTTCAGATCAATAGTCTCCAAGAACCCACGTTTTGTGCCGGTTTTCGACACACTCTCGGCCGCCTTTTCCCCCGGTAAGCCTAGGGTCAACTTAGTCTCCTCATAATTCAAGCTTCGGAGGCCGGATTCCGGCAAACGGTTCACATTTTCCGGTGACATTTTCTAGCACTGGCGCACTCTCTAAAAAGTTAGGCACAAAATTTATATATGTGACCAAGTGAACTAGGCTTGTGGAGTAACTACATATAAAGGAGGAAATGTGGCCGGCAGAAGGAAGGAACCGCTCCCAGACGAACACGTGTCCTTAAAATAGCGGCTATGATTTGTCCATGTAGGTGACATTACGTGACGGGAAGCGTGTGACTTTGAGTGCTCGGTCTGGACGGTCGGGCCGACCCGGTCGTTTTCATCACGTTGGGTTTAAGGTATTAAAATTTTTATTTGTCTAGTTGGGCCCAGTGTGTCGTATCACCTTACGATTATCATAGATTCGGGTCGACCTGATTATTGTTTAACATGGGAAAGAGAACTTCTATGGTAAAATTAATAATTATATATTTGTTCAAGAGTAACGCAGTCATTTGATAAAATTAGATTTATAACTCAAGATTTCACAATTCTTTTTTTTTTCAAGAAAATATAGATTTTTATATTCACGTAGATTCAAAATTACAAAAAATTCTTAACATAATATCGATAAGTATCATCGAGTTTTGATTGAATTTTAACTAAAAAATGATTTTACATTTTTCATCAATTAGACTCCTGAATTTATTTGTTTCTCATCAATCACATCATTGAAAATGATAATTTGAGAAAGGAAAGTGATTATTTTTATACAAATTCATGGGTGTGATTCATTAAAAACACATTCTTATTTTCTAGTTAAAATTAAATCAAAACTTGAACGTACTTATTAATATTATCCTAAAAATTATTGTATTATTGGCATTTAAAAAAACTCGAATAAATTGTTTTTCGTTATTTTTTTAGTAAGTACTTAATAATATACATTTTTTATAAGATAGATTAAATACATCTAATAGACATTATTAGACCAAATTTATCTCTCAAACTTTAAGTTAAAATGTTGAATTAAAAAAATAAAAATAAAAGAACTTAGGGCTAGGGCCAGGGATGGAGCAAGAAATTATTTCTAGAGGGGGCAAAATTGAACAACAATAAATAAAATAAATTAATATAAATAAAATATAATTGTAAATTTAGAAAATTTATAATATTTTTAATCAATATTATTTGGGATATAAATTAATATTTATCATATCAATTTTAAATTCTAATTACAAGAGAAATGATAAAATAAAGTAATTAATAATATAATTAAATAAAATTTTAAACTTATTAATTCAAAAGGATAAAAATAATAAAGATAAACAAATTAATGAATGATGATGGATAAAATGTTAAAAAAAATTGTTTGATAAATAAATTGTAAATAGAAATAGATACATATATATTTATAACAATATATATTTTTAATAATTAAAAATAATAATAATATTTTAATTTTTTTCCTTTGGCCAGGAGGGGCAATTGCCACTGCTGGGCCTATACTGGCTCCGCCCCTGGCTAGGGCTAGGGCTATTTAAGAGTCTCAATAGTATAATAAATCCACTAATTATGATAATTAAAAAATGATAATAATAGTAATGATAATCACCTCAAGGCCGGTGGTAACATGAAAAAGGCCGACAAGGAGAAAAGAATTGAAAAAGTAGAAAATGAAATCCGATTTCGTCGCGTAAGTGGGACCCACAATGAGAGACACCGCCTATAATACACCGTGCCACAGTGAATCCTGAGGCCCCCTATATGAGGTCACGAGTTCGTGTGTAGAAGGTGCACGAAAAGAATGGTGGGGACTCACTCACACGCGTTGGTCTTTCCCTTCAAACCGCTAAAGTCAACTTTAGTGATGGTGGATCCCACCATTCTCACATGCATGTGATCATGTTTCTTTGTCCCTATTTACTGTTGACTTCCTTTTCATTGTCATTGTTTTTTAACATTAAGTGCCAAAATTTCTCTAAATTTTAAAATTTCAAAGCATATCATTACTTATCTTGAATTATACCTTAAATTATATATCTCAAATTGTATTTATTCAATTAATACTTTTTTGAATGAATATATTAATAATATAATGACTTACCATATCAGGTCATGATTCATTAAATAAATGATACTTCATTTATCGTATCATTTAGAATAAAAATTTTAAAAGTATATCATTATTCAATTTTGAAATGATAAAATATCAAATTTTTATTTAAAAAATTATATTTTATATTTAAAATTATTAATTAATAATAAAGGTAAAAAAAATCTTTTAATGTGTGTTTTAAAGAAATATGTTAATATTTTGAAGATTATGATGGGTAATTCAAACACCATATTCAATGACTAAAAGTTTATTGAAAAAAAGTAAAACTTTTAATATTAAAAATAAGCAAATCTAATATTGAATGCTTTTATGGTGAAACTATATAGCCTTCCAAAGAAACTATATAATCTTCAAGATGTTAATTGTTAATATATATCTTAAAGATACGTATTAAGATAGTTAAAAATTACTATTAATTAATAAATTTTAAGAGGAGTAAACTTTTAGATCTTTATAACTTTTTGGGGGAAATTGAATCAATAAATTTTTTAAATTTAATGATCACTTTTTTTTGTAATGGAAAAACATTTATTTAGAGATGGTTTAATGAAATTTTTAAATGAAAATACACAAATTTTAAAGAGTAATTAACACTATCACCCTTAATATTTGGACAAATTAAGTAACACTCTCCTCCCAACTTTTGGTAAAGTAACATAAAGATCCCTGATTTTTAAACACCATTAGTGCATCCGTTAAATATATTATAGAAAGACAATTTTGTCCTCATTTGTATTATAGGATCTTTAAATTTATTTCTCTTTATAAAGGAAATTTTTTTAAAAACATTAATTTTTATTTATAAACTATTTTTTTAAAAAAGGGCTTATTTACCACCCTTTTTATTTTTAATTTTTTTAAATATAATTTTTTTAAAAAAATAAAGATTGGAAATAAAACCATTTAGACTACCATATTGATTTATTTACAAACCATTTTCTTTTTAATTTTTACTTGAAAAAAATAATTCTTTTACAAACCATATATATAAACTATTTTCTATAAAAATAAAAATATATAAGAATTTTTCGAGTCCTATTGGTGTTTTTAGAATTTTTCTCCTTGTAAAGAGAAATAAATAAAGAAATATTAAATATAAATGAGGATAAAATTGTCTTTTCATAATATGTCTAACGGATGAACTAACAGTATTTAAAAATTAGGGATTTTGATGTTACTTTGTCGAAAGTTGGAAGGAGACTATTACTTCGCCCAAACATTGGGGATGGTAATGTTAATTACTCAATTTTAAAATCTTCATACGTATGTTAAAACTTCCTAATGAAAAGAATTCATTTTCTTCATAAAATAAATTAGTGACTTTAAAGATTTGAGTAACATGATTTTTGCGGATATTAACTAAAATATATGATTGATAAAATTTACTTATTCTTATACATCAAAAATAATATGAAATAAGTGTTCAAATTACAAAGCATATATAACTATCATGATCAATGCAAATAGACACTTAAACCACTACAAAATTCCCATAATTAATGAGAAATAAAGAATCTTTTTAAGATAAAAGTCTAATGATCATTAAAGTGTATAATAATTAACCACACCAATAAAAAAGTTTTGTATAAAAATAAGTAAAGTTTCAATGTTATTTTTTTAAAAATATATATTTGAAATGATTATTTGTCTAATATTTTTTAAAGTAATGAATGATGGTTCATCTTACCACTCCAATAAAGAAAATCTCAACATCATTAGATAGAGAGACCAAATTTCATTATTTGACCATATGGTATCTTATATAAAATTCTTGTCTGCCTAATGGCCCAATAAACAAAGTTGAGAAAATCTCTCCTTGATCATCAAGTTTTTACTTTGAAATATTATAATAAATTAATTTTTTTAAAGAAAAAAATAATTATATTAGAGAACAAGAACCTTTGTTCAACTATTGGTCATATAATCTAACAAGATTTCTCATTATCAACTAATTAATCATTGTGTATCTCATTTTCTAACAAGCACACATATACATATATATAAACTCTACTTGATTTCATTAGTGGGTACTGGGCAGTTGATTATGTGACCAAATATATTAATTTATTTCTTTAAATTATGTTATGCACAAGTGCCATTATTGATTACATTCAATTATCTACCTGCTTCAATGGTCTATGAACACTACTTTGAAGGCCGATCATCATTCGTGCCCCTAAACTTTTTCATCAACATGATTAATTATGATCTATTCTAAAAATATAAAATAAATATAACATGTACGTTTCATGGTATATTTATTAATTATACCTATGTTTACACTCGAATATGGGTATAATTATACAGGTAAGGACTAATCAAACAATAATATATATATATATATATATATATATATATATATATATATGTATGTATGTATGTATGTATGTATGTATGTATGTATAGACACGCACACAATCCACTTTAAAAATATATACGTAATAAATCTTCTCTATTATTGATCAACTTCTGTTAAATTAATCATGAAAAGATGAAATGATCAACCAATTAAAATAAAATTTAATAAAATATGATAGTGAATTATACGAATGATAGGAAGATTTGTAAGATATTTGAAATCATAGGTAGTTGACTATATGAGATTTTATCGAACTTTTAAAAAGTTGTGAAAATGTATATGAGATTTCCCCTCAATCGTTTGCCTATTTAATATCAACTCATTTATTTACATATTTGAATTTTAAACTTTAACCTAATGAAACGTAGACCTAACAAACAGAGCAATTCAAAACTTCCTCTTTTGTGTTTTTGTTTTTGTTTTCATATATATGATGTTATTTTCAGAAAATGCTTTCCTGTTTCCTGACATGAATCGAATTGGCAAAATTTTGTCTTCTGTAATTTCTTCTATCTCCTCCTAGAATTTTCCTACTGTTTTCACGTGCATTAATGTCCACTAATTTGTCTTGTAATATCTTGGAATTTTTCAGTGCCTTAATTGTGTCCACAACTTGGCCACTGAAATATTGATTTCAAACTCGTGGCTTCAAATCCCTTTCCCCTCCCAATTCCAACATGAGTGTGCGTTTGTCTGTTTTCATTTACGTTTATTTTACTTGCAGTCTTCATATTTTATCTTAACTTGAACAAACAAGAAAAAAAAGGTTAAAAATCCATCAATGTATACATATATAATTTAGTTCTTTTGTTGAAGTTACAAATTTCGGTTTCTAGGGTGATTAACCAACAAGTGACTAAATTTAGTAAGTTTTATTACTCGAACGAATCATAACTCTAAACTAAGAGTTGGTGATCATTATCATTTCCCATTTTCGTTTAGTTGCATAAATTATATTATCATTTGTGTTGCGTGGCAGTACCTTTTCTACCTTTCGATGCCCAAAGTTTAATTAATTGATTGATTAAAAAACAAACTAAACCTTAATTTATAACTCGATTGATCATTATATGTATCTTGCATCCCACTTGGAAAATGGATATGTTGAGTACTGGACCTCATGCAACGAACTGCTGTCTGTTGATTCCAAATTAATTAACGAAAGGAATCACAATCACTTTCGGTTTTTTAAGTAATTAATTTTATATTTATAAAAACTAAGTTCGTTGCAAAGAGACAGTCAAAGATTACACCATTCATGACTTCACATTTTTCTAAGAACTGGAGATGACACTTACAATTAAGAAATTTGTATCTTCCAAAAGCAAGTGCATGTCACAAATTAATTTACAAATTCCACTATAGCCATAACTATATATATATTAAAGCGTTTTTAAACAAATCATAACACATTGATGTTTTAATTAAGATGTTTCGATTATAATTTAGTTGTTTACCAACATTGTGTTATAGCATTTCATTTAAGTATAAAAGTAAGTCTTGAGGAACTTAATCAATCCAAAATAACGGTATACATCATCGTAATTAAAAAATTAATCACCTCGATAACAATCCAATCGTGTCATTATGTCGGAAATGAATGTAATTAAAATAAACATTGTTAGGTTAGTTAGTCGGTACACTTAGAATATAATAATATGATCTTGGTTAAGTTAGAACATAGAATGCAGAATAGATTCTGTTCCAGAAACTAAACTAAACTAATTAGGATATTCATGAATATTGTTGGTTGTTGATCCACTAATCATGTTCAATTTTTTGATAAAATAAAATAAGAGAGAATATGAGAACATGGCTTCTGTTCAAAAAATTCCTGGCCTCCACTACTTGTGTTCTCTTAATTAATTAATTAAAAAAGTTTCAAGTTAGAAAGGCATGGATGGACAATTTGATGAGAATGGGCCGGTGTCTTGGATTAAGTTTACAAGTTTTCTAGGTTCCAATAAAAATTAGGGCTTGAATCCCAAGTACAAGTTGAAAGAATTAATACCTTATAATGAGGGTCTCTTTGTAACCAAGTGTTGGAAACAATTGATAATACTTTACTATATTTGGATGTGTCATAGCATATGTCACACACGAGGAAATAAGTATCAAAAGATGCGTATGCCGTATCGTGCAATTAACTTGATATATAAGTCATTACTACAATGGATATGAACTTCATCAGTTACTAATAGAATGGTTAATTAAATATATTAAACTTTTGTTATACGGATACATTGTTATGAGTTAGCTTATTGAAACTTTATTTTTTGGCTTAAAATTTTGACACTATTTAATAACCGTTTGTTTAATCTAATTCAATAGTTGAGAAATGGATGGTTTAACCTTAAAAATTCATCTTATAACTTTCATTTCCCACCTATTGTATTGAATTGGATTGAGGGTCGTCAAGAAGAGTCAAAACTGTTAGTTAAAAAAGGAAAAAAAATTGAAGTTCTTATAATTAACTATTATTAAATAATTAATCATGTATCAATGTTTAAAGTTGTGAGTACCTAACCTTAGTTATAACTCAAACCATGAACAAGAAAAGGATGAAGGATTTTTAAATATCAAAGCAAAATAGGATTAAAAGACAAATATCAAAAATATAGTAATAGTATTAGTTATGTGTGGCATAAAGGCTTGTTTCCACGATATCACTTTTTTGACACAAAATTATACACAAATCGTGAGCCAATAGATCAACTCACTTTCGACTATTAGGATTCAATCAAACAATTGTTTTTTGAGGTGCTTTCATTATGCATATTAAGTTGAATCTCAATCGTTAAAAGTGGGTTAATCCAATGATTCATAAATTGTAGGAAAAAAGTGGTACGGGTAAACCTAATCCTTCATTCTATAGTTATATTTAAGAGAAAAACTAATTGCCATATAGAACTCAGTTCCAAGCAATAAATGTTAATGGCAACTTCAGAAAATCCCCTATTTCATCTGAAGATTAGTATAAATAATGTTATAGTGATATAGTTAATATTTATGGAAAGACTAGAAATTATACATTTAACTCGAACTATCTAAGCATGCAGGTATGGTTCTCCTTGGCCATGGAAACCATTGTCATCTATCTATCTATCTATCTATCTATCTATATATATATATATATATATATATATATAGCTAGCAATATTAGATTATAATTAATGAACAAAATAGTATTCTGAAAACACACGATACTAATCCGCAATTAAGAACAAGGCGGGTTATCTTAAACATGTACGTACCATTAAATAATAATTAATAACAGCATGAAATAATATAACGAAGAGGGAAATTATGTTTCCTATGAAAAAGGGTTCGATCCCAGTTGAATTATAAGCTAGACAAAGTCATAGTTTAATCAAGAATGGTCTCTGCTTAATCATCAAATATTAAGTAATTAAACAACATGCATCATCAAATTTGATTTCGAAATTAATAAGTGTATTTGAAAATGATCAAATTTGATCTCCCACAAAATGAATCACTTCTGATCATTTTTCGAAGTAATTCCCTTGATATCTCCTCTTGGCTGCAACCCATAACCCTTTGCTTCTGATCTCTTCATGATCCTCAGCCTCTTGCATGACTCAATGAACATCCTGTGCACCACAACCCAATTACTCTATTAGACTAATCAATCAATTAGTATAATAGAGTACTAAAAATCTTGATGATGGTGGTGGTGGTGGTGGGATTAAGGAGTGTTAATTACTCTTAAAAAATGGCTTAATGGTGTCTCATTTTTACATGAATAATTATCATAAATATTGAAGCTAGCTAGAAAAGTAAAACCAGATCAGAAGTTTCCAAATGGTTTTTAATTGTGAGTGGCATGGGACACATTTGATCAAAGTTGAAAGTGTGGGCAAGAATCTTGATCGATGATCACTGCATTCACAATAATAATAATTTCTAACTTGACCAAAGACCAGGCATGCGTTGCATATTGTACGGTTCTCCTTGGAGGACAGTATTGTCATCTAATCGACACTATTATGAAGGAATTTCCTCATTATGTCGGCAGCCTCAGGTCCAGCATCAGGAATCCGCGTGATTTATAAAATAGTGAAATGACATGCATGCCCTTCTCAATTATCTAATTTTGATCAAATGTACTATCAGCCAAAGATTTTGAATAAATGATTAACTTCTTGTTTCCAAAAATGCTATTTCATAAATCAACAAACAAACTGTGCCCAAAAGATTTTCTTCATGAAAATTTAGTTTTAGAAACTCAGTTGTGTGTTTTTTATATTTATTCTCTAAGAATTTCATAGTATTGAACATGTAAATGATCCTAACTTTACGATAAAACAAGAAAGTTAATCAATAAAAAAATTTTGATACAAAAGAACCATTATATATGATCTTAACTTGTTAAATAACTAAATGTCAGTTTATAATTTATGTAGCAAAGTTGCATAGATTTGTACACATCTGAAATACCATCTTTCTTCTCATCATCAGGAAAAGGTATAATCTGACATAATATTGTCTATAGATCCATAATTCTTGTCGAGAATTTGTTCTTTTGTAATTAATTTGTAATATTATGTTTCATAATCATAATTAAGTATAAGTTAATTGGTTTTGAAGAGACTTACTCCCAGGGGACATCGCCTGCTAGCATCCAGTCTCCATCCTTGTCTTCATAAATGGGAACAAATTCAGAGCTGTCCGCGTCTTTCAATGCCTCACCTGTCAATATTTCCTCGATTAACTTCTGTTTGCTCTATATTTAGAACGTAATTATATTTATCTTATGTTAATTAAATCTAATTCCTTCACAAGCCAATAGTTTGATTATAAATCATAATTTTGAAGTATCGATCTTTCATTTTGAGGATCGGGTTTCATCATTTTATGGCAACAGCACTAGTTACCAGTACTCCTAATTCATTTTTGAATTTTTAGCCTAATTTTTTAGCCATACTTTGTGACTCGTAAGTATGAGTCTTTATGTATTATAATTAGGGCTATTTTTGGTGCTACTTTTACCAAATATACTTTTTTCTCAAAAGAGTAGTTATAATTTATAAAAAAAAAAAAACCCTCATAAATTAATGAATTCAAGTCTATGTTCAAATTGATTTAACAAAGAAAGTTCAAAGCAAAGATTAGTCCAAAATTTTACTTTCTTATTAATTTTTCTTTCTATTCCCGTTTCTATTAACAATAAACCTTAATTTATTTTCCTCCATTCCATTTCTTTATTAACTCATTCCCGGCCCATGCAAACAAACTTTTGAACACCGCTTATCCACACTAACAAGTTTAACAAGACATTTAAAAACATTGTAATTTCCTCATCAAATTATGGAATTCTAAATACATCTTAAATCTTAATTACCGCACAAAACAAAAATAAAGATAATTTTTTTGTAAACACAGAGATGCGCAGATCGCAGCTTCATGACTTCAATCATATTTCTGTTCAAATTAAGCTTGCAGAATGATGTTTCTATTTCCCTTATTTCTTTTGCTTATAGCAACAATCTGCAAACCCTAAATAACATGATGTTTGAATCACGTCAAATCTTATTTTGCATGGCTAATATAATAATTAAATATGCGCGCAAACGATCTCTAGCTCTTTTACTAATATAATCAAATTATTTTCTTTTGCAATTTTTTTTTCCTAGAAATTGAGATAGAGAAATAAAGAAGAACATGAAGGAAATCACTTACTTATTCCGAAGCAAACAAAGAGCTTCTCCAAGGCCATGGCGAGGTCAGGGTATCCTTTGTGCATGCTCAAATCAATTTTACGAAGAAACGGTGCTCCATCCATGCTGACTTTCACGTACATTTTGGAAGTTTCAAGACGATCCTTCTCATTAAAGCTGTTCTTCTTCCTATATGAACACACCGGTGGCCACCCCACAACTTGGCTCTTCGTTTGGATTTTCCGGCCGTTGTCACCGTTTGCAACATCATTTGCTTCATGAGAGATATCCGAGAAAACCCTTTTCTTCTCATTGACGATCTTGTTGTCACCGCCAGGAAGACCCAATCTCAGCTCAGTAATCTCAAGTTCCAGCCCTTCTTTGGCCATTATTTTTTGTTGATCTTGTTGATGGGGTTAGGGTTTCAAGAAATAAGAAGAAGAATTGGAGTGGCGGTTGGTCTGGGATGATGATTGAATTATGTTATTGTTGTTGTTGGTAGATTGTATAAAAAAATAGCGAACAAAAAGGTAGCTTTTATACAAGATTAAGAGAGGAGAAGACACAGTGGGAGCAATGACAGGTCAACTGAGGGTTAAGTGGTCGGTCACATGAGAGGCAAACGTGGGGACTATGTGCTCCCTTGAAACACCGTTAAGGGCCGGCACCATAAGTTGGAAATCGGACAGATCGAAGCGCTGTTGGTCGCTTGATGATTTGGTAGGATTTGATACTGGCCGTTTGATGAGGGGAATTGGGAACAGGCCATGTGACGTGCCTGATTGAAGGGGTCTTTGCAATAAATTATGGAAAGAGTACTCCAAGTAGCACCATGATATAGGGGAAGCATGTTTTGGGACATGCATTCTAATGTTGCTCCATGCTCAGATCACTCGTTATATGCATGCAAGCTTTCATCCATCATTATGGTTTTATGCTTCCTATGCTTATTTGTATTTTGTTCATGATCATGCATGAGGAACTTCCATGCATTATATCATTATTTCATCGTGAATATCATGCATAGATAATTTAATTTCACTCCTGGTATCTCTCTCTCTCTCTCTCTCTCTCTCTCTCTCTCTCTCTCTCTCTCTATATATATATATATATATATATATATATATAAAATTAATTTAGGATAACTCTCATTTTAATGAAATTAGTCAAATTATGTGAAGAAATTATATTTTTATTAGACTAATAAAAATTGTTTATTACTCATTCTTTTGGTATATGTTGACTATATATATATGTGTCTTGAAATCTGTCACATTTTTCCATCAACGAGTACTAGGAGAATTAGGTCAAAAAATTCACACACGAGTTTGATCAATTAGCATTGCAAAGCAAAGCATTTAATGATATGAAATATATGATATCATGGTAAATATTACAAGTGCTGTATTCAGGAACATGTATTTATCATGTATGGTTGCATATCCATATATATGTGTGTTTGTGTGTGTGTGTGTGTATAATGTATAATGAGCAATGCGAAAAGATCATACATGCATGCCTGCCATCAGTATACTGAAAATGATAATAAAAGTTAACATTTATCAGAGATACATGTGCTAGCTAGCTCTAAGGGTTCTGTTCATATATGAAAATATATGATCATTGAATGAAGTACATCCATGCATGGGAAAGTACTGTGACATTTACTATATAGCAAACAAGAAATGAAAGAACTTGCGAGTTCCAACCCAGTCAACTTCACAATTTCTGGGACCCTGCAAAGTCCTGAAACGCGTTAAGCGTAGCTGTCCAAATTACTTGTTATGACCCAGCATGGTACACTAGCTCGAAAAGAGCTTATTCCAAAAGTGCTTATTAATATATGGCTGAAGACTTTGATTTATTAATTAAAGGAAAATTATCTTCCTTATTATTACAATTATACATGCATAATAGAGATTGTAGGGAAACGACTGATTAAACTTGCTAATTGGGGATTATGGTCTGATGCATGCATGTTCCTAGAACCATAAATTATGATCAAATTAAAGACTTTTCAAGGAGTTGTTGGCTCTACTTAAAAGGAAAAGTTTTAATCAGAACAAACGTATCACGATATTCGTATATCTATTCAATGAATTGTTGATATATATGGATTATTTTCTTTTTCGTCTGTCGAACTATTATTATATGAAATGAGTTGTTTTTAAACGTATGTGCAGTAAGCAACAAGATTTTGTTGTCAAACAATAATCATTATAATTGGTTATTAATATAAATTTATATCTATTAAGATTTTGTTAATTAGGTATATGATTATCATGATATATCCGTCTCAACCAAAACTCTCTCATAGTGATGTATGATCAATGATTGTGCAAGTTGAAGCGATAGTGAAAGATCTATAGTAAGTTTGCATTAATTATTATTGGATTTTCTCTCTGTTTCAAAGGCTCCAAATACCCATATCCCAAATGAGGGCGTTTAGTTACTCGAAAACCAAATTGGTGGCAGTGTGTGCATGTGTAACTTTTAGCTTGTGTGCTCTCACAAGGAATGGATTGCTCTAAGAGAAAGAACACCAAATTAAACTCTTCGAACAAGTAATGCTGATGCTACTTGTTTGTGCAGAAATGAGAATGTGGTTTCGCCAACTTAGGTCCCTCAACAGCTCATGCAATCTTTAGCCTGGAAGGGGACCTGAGAACGATATTAATTCTATCTTTTTCGTCAAGCTGGAAGGTTTCAAATAAAGTTTTGTATCAAGTTCATGTGATATGATGGATCGTATAGCATGTAAAACATTATAGTACTTCACATGATCAATGACTATTTATGGCACTAGCTTTTATCATTTTGCCAATGCTTTTCTGTTATTTAATTTTAAGAATATTAATTTGTGACTGAATGATTAAAAGTTAAAGTCATCCTAAGAATTGACATAATTTCTAATAATTTGTTTCATTGTTATGATCATATTACTCATGAGAGATCAATTATACAGATTTTCAATAAATTTTATATAGCTACCTATTTTTTTTTTTGGAGATATCTTTATTATCTCTTATATATAATTGAAAGGATCATATTATTATGACAATAATTTGTTATTGTTTAGATATATAATATATTACTGAGAAGAAAAAAAAACAAAGAAACCTATTAATAATTAACTGGCATATCAGTATGAGCAACTGATTGTATGTGGGTAAAGTGTAGCATTATTAAATTTAAAAACTCTCTTATTAATTACTAAAATGAAGTAATTAATTTCGAACAAGCAAGAAAGAGTGAAAAGAAAGAAAAGAGAAACAAAATCGAGACACATGCTAATGCTGGAATATGAGATGAAGGATTGAGAACAAATTTTTGAATTGATTCTCATATCCATATCTATCAAACAATAGCAAAATTTGAAAGAATAATCATGAAACCCTAGCCTACAAACCTCAGACAAGTAAATCAAGAATCTTTAATGAAATGGATTAAAATAATTAAAAAAAAACGCAAGTGCAAGCTTATATTATCATCCAGCATATCCCACATTGCAATTAATTGTTCCTAAAATGATCTTATAGTCGTATCCTGGTTCAATTAATTTTTTTATATATAGTAAACTAACAGCTCCATTATTAACACACCATATAGAACTTATAATAAAACTAACTTGATAAATTCACATATATATAATCCTTCGAAGATCTATTTTTAGTATGACATAACTCCTCTGATACCTGATAAATATTAAACGACCAACTGATAGTTCTGGTCGATTCTTATTATAGAAATCAAGGTCAGTACTGCATGATTGGTGTTGGGGAGATTTAAAAATTAATCACAAACAAATTGAATATTAAACACCCACATAAGTTATATTTGGTGGCGTTCATCCATGTTCAAGAGCATCTTAGAATGATTTTATTTTAATGGTGCTTAAGTAGTCTTCAAGAAAAGATTCACAGAGAAGACTTGAGCCAACCAAATCAAACTGAAGTGACATTAATGTCTTATCGTTAGGGTTTCTGTTCAGGGTTCAACAAGTGAATAATGAATCAGCGTCTTATGGTTGGGATAACCAGAACCGAACACTAGAGTCTAAAAGCACATGCGCTTGATCTTATTTTAATTTGGTCAGCTTCAGATTTTGGTTGTTGAGCAAATCGGTGTATCCACTTGCTTAAAAGTGTTTTTAATTTGTGCTACAAAGTTTCAGTTAACACTTATTATTGATGTCTAAAAGTATTTATGAATTGAAACATTAAAAATTGCGAAAGTAAACATTTTAATTGAAAGTGCTTTATGGAAAAGCAGTTATAAGAGACTTTGACAAAAAGTGATGATTCCAACTTTCATTTAATTTCCTATTTCCAGGTTTCCAAACCCACGTTTTCTTCATTTCAACGAACATTTTCAATACATCGACAATAAAAAAGAACCTTAATTTTCTCTACCCAAAAGCATTATTTTCCTCTGTCAGGTACGAAAAAGAACATCTTCTAGAAGAACTATAGTGTTCATGAGACTGCTTAAAATTTAGAAGTTCACATTATGTGGTAGTACTTTCTCTAAAAGATCCAACCAAAAATTAATCACACACTGGCTTCTCTTCAAAAAATAATATTGTCAGTTTTTCCTTATTATTTATATTTCAAACAAACAATACAAAATAATAGATGCATGCAACCCTTCTAGCATTACCAAAAGCATTTTAATTAATTATATACCCATGACTAAATGCTAGCTTTTGAAACTTTTCTTTTTGGCTTTTTGATGGTTAGTGGTGTCATAGAAGGAATTTATGGACAACCTGGACAAGAAGACTTCCAATTCTGGTAGGTCCAAAGTGCTTCTAGTTTAGGTATGTGTGCAAAACATTGTTAACAACTACCAGGATCTTGCTTTGCAACTTGTAACTTTTAACTTGGGATCAGTCGGATTGGCTCTCTTTTACTCTCCAATATTTTTATATTTCCTGGCCAGCTAAATCTCACATTATTCTCCCAATATATCAGTAAGTATAATTAGTTGAAAGAGTTATCTTTAATCTAAATCTTTCTGATTTTTTTTTTCTGAAAATACAAATCTGAATCTTTTACTTTAATATAAAATACTATTTTTCTCAGTTTTTTCCACAAAAAATACATATTTAAGTGCACCCCTTCCAGGAAAGAAAAGATAAAACAAAAGATGAGCAAAATGAAAATTTTAGATATTTAGAAAGGGTCAATCCTCACAATTGTGCATACATACATGAAGAACTGACTATGTAAAACATATATAAAATAAATAATGAAGTATGACGTATAAAATTTGGTGGAGCAGGTGACCAGTTCAATGGCTATTAATTTAAAGAAGCTGTTCCTTCTCAACCGAGCATATGTTTCCTTCTGTTCAGACAAGGCAAAGAGATTGGTGGCAGGCTCCACCACATGCACTGTTTATTTAATGAAATTTTTTAGTTGTAGAAATATATGTTGTTGCTGTGAAATTCTTTATCAGCATTGTGAGAGTGTGAAGACTTTTATTCCATTTTGATTTTGTTATTTGACTAGTATCAATATACTGCAAAACCTGTTCATACTCGGTTGAACGCTTTCCGATTTGATTTTCTGCCCAGAAATTTGTTTTGCAAGTTAACGGCAGTGTCTTGGTAATTGGTTCATCTTTAGGGCATCTTCCTTCAAATAAAGGTTAGCAAACTAAATGGGAATTAATTAATTATGTTTTGTAGAAACCAAAATGACAGAGAATGAGTATCTATTCCAAAATCCAGCATATCCTAAATTATATAACCAAATGATCGATTGAGCATTGAGTTAAAGTTAACGTATCACCTCATAAAATTATCACTCTACTCCATTCACTTCGCAATTATTTAACAATTCTACATTACTTATGATCCTACTTTGGAGATTGTATTTGGGAAAATGATATAGATCAGAAAGCAGATTCCTATTTGTCCAAGTTCAAGTTGTAGAAAAAACAGTTTTGAGGTGATAGTTGCACAGTTTTCAATCACTTAACACTTTTTAGAACTTAATTTACACCACTTAATAGGATGTTTGTTTATTTTTTTAGATACCACTTAAAAAAAGTGGTAAGAGAATATTTTACCTTTGATGTGACTTTTTTTATCTTTGTTAAAATATAAAATGTTTATATTTATATTTATACAATCATTTAAAAATTAAATAGTAAATAAAATTAAATCAAAATTCTTTTTCATATTAATATTATATTTCTTAAGACCTTTAAAAAATAATTATTAACTAAAATTAAATAAATATTATTTTTCATTTAAATAGTTAATATTATATTATATGAACTCATATGATATTGTTGTGTAACTATTATATCATTAATATTATCAATTTTTAAAATTTATTCCTCCAATTTGATCAAGTTTAAGCCATATCAATTTGTATAAAAAAAATTGTAAGAGTAGTATTTTATCCATTACATTTTGAGGACCATATTTTGAATCATAAAAGATTAATTCTATTAATAAAGGTGTTTTCCATTTCATAAACTTAAAAAGAAAAAAAAACTAATATGATCTTTAACTGATAATATTAAATATTAATTTTTTTATTTTAAATTTACACTATTAAATAAAATAAAATATCCTTAGCTATCTAATAAATAACTTTTGAAGTTTCAATAAAATTGTCCCCATAATATGTAATAAAATTCTATTAAATATATTGCATATTTTAAAACTCGCTATTTATAATAATATCAAATTTTTCAATAGTTATTACTCAACATATTATTAGCTAATTAATTTGAAATATTAATAGAAATAAATGAAAGTTTAACAATTGTAAAAATATTTATCACATTTTAATATGTTAATTATAAATATAGTAATAAATAATATAACTATTTGATAATAAATACTAAAAAAATAACAAATATACAAAAAAAATGTGCCTTTTAATAAATTAAAATAATATTCATAAAAAAATTTGATAAAATTTATATTATTTTAATATGTAGGGATATTTATGGAATAAAATTTTTAACATCTCATTTGGACAATAATGATTAAAAAATTTGACAAAATTTATATTATTTCAATATATAGGGATATTTATGGAATAAAATTTTTAACACCTCATTTAGACAATAGTGATTAGAAAAAGTAATAAATTTTTACTTTTTCAATTAAGTGATTTATCACTTAAAAAAGTGCTAAATAGAAGAACAAACAAAAATTTTAAAATTGAAACCTAAACACTTAAAGTATTAAGTAATAAGTGGAAAAAAACAAACTGCTTCTCAGTCTTCCGGAGGTTATGACTCACATATGATGCCTGTTTTGGGTGTATAATATACAGTTTCCAATCTTTTGGAATTCTCTTCACCACATTTCATTGGTTTATCCATGAATCTGCTTCACGCACTCATCACACGCTCTTTACTGTGGTGAAAAATCAAGTTTTCATTTTTTACGTCATTTTGAAATTATATATATATATTTTTTGTGGAATTCTATTGTGGATAGGACATATTTTGATTAAAAATGGCTCAATAAACATAACTCATAAGGTTTTATGGGCCTTACCATATTTTGGTCGAATTTCATCAAAATATGGTGAGACCGGCCCATATTTTGGCCCCGTCATATTTAAACTTTATGTTTCGTTGAGATAATGGAATTAAAAATTATTGAATGAGAATTTTCTTTATTCTCTGTGGTTGTTTGTGA
This sequence comes from Boswellia sacra, assembly GCA_013180625.2. Lineage (NCBI taxonomy): Eukaryota > Viridiplantae > Streptophyta > Magnoliopsida > Sapindales > Burseraceae > Boswellia > Boswellia sacra. Next base: position 84,730 of record SNVD02011452.1, read on the forward strand.
TTCGTGTGAGATTGCATAATTATGAAGCCTAATAATTCAATTTCTTACGAGATTTGATGGATTACTAGTAGGTTGTTTTGATTTGATTGTTTTAGCCTCTTTACATAACACTTCGCTGCATGCCTGCATCAGAAAAGTAGCATAATTGAATAGAGAATACAATATTAATAATGTCTTCCAGTAGAAAGTATAGAATACCATTTAATTATTATGTCAATGCGATGATTTGGTATCTCAAGTAAATATTAAAAAATTATCATTCTGACATGGTACATGGATGATACATAAAACTTAAAAGGTTTGGGCTTCTAATATTCAAACTTCATTTTCCTTGTTTCCTTTCTAGAATTTGCTTATTTACATCAAGAACTTCATCTTAACAAATATAGTATATATACCTCTTCTGAATCCTATTTGTATTCATTTTACTCGTCATTGTTTTAACAGAGAAGCTTAAATATAATAAATGCATGTAATCTCATTTTATTTTCACAAATTGGAGCAGATAAGAGCAACGATACCAATCCTTCGGCAAGTGATTTTCAAGATCTATCGGTTCCAATCACTTTCTGTCAGATTATGATTAAAAAAAAAAGTGATTGGTTACTATTACTAATTCACCTTCATTTAAATAGAATCATGACTCTTATCAACTAAGTGATTGGGTCAGCAAGGTTGCTGAGACACTCAGGGTTCAATTACTTGTTGAATGTCGGAAAATAAGTAGTTGCCTGGTGGTGAAGTTCCCCAGCCTTTTTCAATCAGGAGATTGTTTAGAGGATTAAAATATTCAGCAAAGTTAAATATACAAATTAAATATAAAATTGCTCAAGTTGCGCAATATTATCTTTTAATCAACTTTTTGAAGATGGCTTTTGGTATTAGTACTGGCAAGGAAGTAATTTCAGTTCAGACTGTATAAGGAAAAGAGAAGAATAAAAAAGAGCTCAGCAAGATGCTTTCCTGAGAATTTTCTTTCCTGCCATCAATTTTCTCTAAATATATGTATATAGCATAACAAATGTAGTTCACAAAACCATAAAAAAAGCAACAGTAATACGAAGGATTCCGAAGCTAATGTCAATGTTGTAACATTTATTATAGAAAAGGATAGATGCCTCCAAAGCTCATAATTAAGGTAGATGCCGTTTCCGTCAATATATATAATTTTCCATTCAATTTTTTTTTTTTTTTTTTTCATTCTCTAACCTGCAAAATCGTTAAAACCAGCCGCACACACTTTCACAAGCGTTTCAACCTTTATTTGTGAAGCAATATATAAGAGCTTTTGCATGTGCAATGGGCTTGCCAACCCATTTGAATCTTCACCAACCTAATGGGCCAGATAATGAAGATTTGGGGCTAGCTTGTGGCCTCTTCCTTAAACAAAAGATCACTATCCCTCCCCTTAGGGCCCTCAATGCAACACAATATGGTATCAATGCGATATCATTTTTGTCCAACATGATGCGAAGAGAAAGCTCTCACATGCTTGGCGCAATGGAGGTTGGACAAGATGAGTACTAGTAATAGATGCTTTTTGAGATTTTAAGCACTAAGATAATTAATACATTTGTGCGAAAAAAGGTCCATTAGCTCTGCTTTTCATCTTTGGTAGCTTCTTCATTTGGATGGAGCTGAATCTTAGCTGTGGAAAACAGAAAAACAGAGCCTAAACTTGCTGTTTGCAACTGTTATATAAAGGTATAAAACTTACCATTTTCGGCTTAATTAAGATCCAATTAAATTGACATTTCAGAGAAATGTGAACATAATTGCCCTTATACTTATGCAGAAGGTGTTCATTAACGAATTGAAACTAGGTGAGTGAAAACAAAGAAATATCATAAAGCACAACTGGCAAGACGAGAACTTTCTCCCAGGTTATGTTAGAAAAGTAGACGCATTATTAAAGTCTGATCAGAATATTATTCACAATTTTTTTTTAATGTACGTACCTTAATTATTAAGGTTAAAAAAATAAAAAATATAATCAATTATTATCAGAAATTTTTATTTTTTTATAATTTTAATTTAATTGAATATCAATGCAACAATTTTTTTTAAAATTAAACAATAGGAAAATATTTTGTCGAAAATATTTGGGCACGGATATGCTGCCGGAAGCATGTGTCTCATGTAAGCTATAGGCTCTAGTTTTTACAATTGAAGACGCTCTAGGTACCGTAATTGTGCTTTACTAGCAGGAAACTCCTCAGGAACACGAAGAAGTTCTTTGCAATCTCAAGATTGAGCAATAATATCAGGATTGAGCCAAAACAATCCACCACTCACTAAAGATTGCAGAAACAAGATTCAATAATTTAAAAATGTAAAATCTAAGCTATTTAAGCAACTTCTTTATTTGGAGATCGACTTGTTTGTCTAATCTGACAAATTAAATACATATTCTGCAATGTTGATATGATTATATTGGCGTAATTTTGTAAACCATTTTAAACTAGGATGAGAAAAAGTAAATACCAAACCACAAGAGGATTAGGTACTTAAAAGAAAAAAAATCTTTTAGTATTTCAAATATTTCGATTGTGTTTGTTTACATTTTCTAAAAACTATTTTATAAAAATGCACATTTTTCAATGTATTTAAATCAATATCAACAACGTATCATTTTCAAAATTAAAAAAAAATAAAACTAATTACATATTCCTTCCAAATTTTTAAAACAAAAACTCCAAATACACAAACAAATACACCGTGTATAGGCTCCTTGATCCACAAAATAGAAACCGGATCTACTCTCTTTCTTAAGTATTAATGAAGAAAAAATTCATATTTTGCTCTAATTAATGAATTAAGTCTTATACCTAATAATAATAAGTCTACATAAGATTCCGAAGATGAATTAAACTTTTTGCGGCCAGTGAATGTGATTAAGGAATTTTGTGTTTTTAGGATTTATGAAATTTGGAATGATTTTACGGAATTGATGTGAGGTTTTAATACCAACTTGACAGAAAGCGATAACAAAACACAAACAAACTCCAAAACAATCAAACAACCACTCAAGTCAATCAATCATATAATTCTTTCAATATATCAAACTAATCAAAGTCTAAATAATGTCGAGCAAAATAATAATCAAAACTTATATTTATAATAGATTAACCTTAATGAAACATAAGACCTATAATTGTAAATAGATTAAAAATTTGAGTCAAATTAGAAAAAATCAAAATTGCTAACCTGAGTCAAAATCCTTAAATAATTAAAGTATTGAAAAATTTAAATTATCACTAACATAAAAATAGACTATACTACATCGTGACTCTTACCTAAGCTATCGTTGAACTCAAGTGGGAATTAAAAAATTCGATATCGCTTTGAAATTGTTGCAATTTTTTTTTCTTCCCATGTGTGCAAGCACAGGGAGCGACGCACGTGTTATATTTTATATCAATCTATATTACAATAATCGTCCACAAATAAAAAAAGAAAAACGAAATTGGCCGTTGCGTGCCTATTTGCACATGGAAAGAAAATTTAAAAAGCGAACAATTTCATATTTGACGTCTGATCTTGACTCCCCTCTTGTGTTTAAAGTTAAAAGATCGGCGACCAATAATAATAATAATCATATTATTATTATTATTAATTACTCCCACTTGCTGTATTGCTTCTTTTTTTTTTTTCCTAACTTCTATCCTTGAGCCAGAGCAAAACAAGTCATGAGATCCTAATTATTTGTTTGCCAAGCCAGATTTTAATTCAGTCTACATCAGCTCAAAATTTTTCTTGCAAATAGGAGCAAACTTAATAAACTGATTAAATGGTGAATTGAAGGATTTTATTACATAACGTGATTTAAAGCTCAAAAATAAAAATAATTTCGTATTCATAATGACGTGATAAAAATAGTATACATCATCCAAAATAACTAAAATTTCAGGTCAATTCTGGATGAAATGCTCCTTTTCTTCATTGTCGTTGGGTAACAAGGACAGACCTATGAGAGGGCTAGCATGGGATGTAGCCCAGACTGGCTTCTGTCAAGAGAATTTGCAAAAGATTTTAGTCTTACAAATTTGCTAAAAAGAAAAAAATCCCAATTATATATTCTCACTCAAGATAATTATTTTATTCTTATATAATATTCTCTTTTGTTTGTTTGGCAAATTTATAATATATATTCGTACGTAATCATAAATTCTTATGCAATTATTTTATTCTTGGAAATTTTTTTCTACCGTAATGGCCCATATGAGGAAGATTTGGCGCTAGCTTCTGGGCCTTTTTGCATAAACAAAAATCACCATCCCCAATTAGGGCCCTCAATGCAACACAAGACGGTATTAATGTGATTATTTTTGTCCAACATTACGTAAAGAAAAAGCTCTTACATGCTTGGCGCAATGGAGGTTGGACATGAGATGAGCACTGGCAGAGGTAGAGGCTTTTTGAGATTTTAAGCCGTAAGATAATTAATACACTTGTGCAAAAAAAGGTCCATGTGCTTTGCTTTTCATCTTTTGTAGCTTCTTCATTTGGATAGGGCTAAAGCTTAGCTATGAAAACAGAAAAACAGTGCCCAAACTTATTTGATCTATGAAAGGGAATTGAAGTGTTAATGGCATCACAATTTACCACGCATGTAGTGCATTATCATTTATCTTTACGAAATAACTCCAAAAGCACCAGCATCAAACCTTAAAAATAACCTCGACTTTGGTCTGCATAGACCTGAGACACATTATTATCCACTGTTATATAAAACTTACCATTTTCAGCTTAATTCGTATCAAATTATTTGGCATTTTCAGAGAAATGTGAACATAATTAGCCTTATAGTTATGCAAAGGTGTTCATTAAGGAATTGAAACCAGCTAATTGACAACAGAGAAATATCATAAAGCACATCTGGGCAAGATGATTAGTGGGCGCACCGGTAATGTACATGCCAACACTTCACAATAACATAATAATATTCAGAAGTTCATCAGTTTAAAAGAGAGGCAAGCCACCCCCTACAACAATTCACCATTCGGCATGTATCAGTTTCACAACTTTGCATAGTGCTGCTGGTTCATCCGTCTCAAACAATGCAAAATATAAATATAGTGGAAAAGACTACAAACGCATAAGAGTCCATTGCTGCACATCAAAACTACATATTCAATGGTCTAAAAACTTGAAACCACTTCTTTTGATTGAGTCTTCAAATAAGCGAACTGCTGGATGGTTAGTACCTACAAAAACTACAACTAATCAGTTATTCAGAAAATAGTACTGATAATTAAAAATTAGCGACTATATCAAAATATTTCCATATCATCTGTGATTCTAGAATCTTCATCACGAACACATATACACCCAAATTAAGAAGTGGGTAAAAATCATAATTTCATATTTTGCATAATGACATGTAGAAAATCATCTGGGCTTATTCAGGTAGCTATTTGCCTATACACACACACACGCGCACACCATCCTAAGAAACAATTTGGTGCACTGTACAGTAGAAGTTGAATGGGATTGCGTGGCAACCTCTAATCGTCTATAGACTGGTATGAATAATTGGATTTACCATAAATGATACAACAAGTGCATTTTGGGTAAGTGTTAAAGATGATTAATGCATTTGTTAGATGACATCCAAATTCCACCAAAATCAACTCTTTATTGCAGACAAGACTACCCGTGGGAGGAGAAATATATAGCATGTCAACAATGGCTGAGCAAATTAATAAGTAATAGCATTATCACAATTAATCTAACTAAAATTAATGAGATTCTGGGATTAATCAAACACAATTCACTTTTCAACTTTGATTTCACAAATAAGGAAGTGTCAACAAACAGATGTTATAATTAAAAAAAATTAATAAATTAATCATATATACCTGTGGTTAAACAAGAGAGAAAAGAAATAGGTATGATAGAATTTAAATAAATCAACATACAAATTATATGATTTACATGTTTTGTCCAAGACCTTTTTAACAAGAAATAATCACAAAACTTAAGTGATAGATATTTATTATTTATAAACAAAATCTAAAAGAAACATATTTACAAGGCAAATAAGAGCCAGGAATCACAAATGCATTTAAGAGGTTGCCAAAATTAACTTTACAAAACCACTATTCTTCAGCTTCGACGACAAAGTGAACTTGAATAAGAAAGCACATCCAAAAAAAAAAAAAAAGGACCAATTTCACCAATTAACCACAAAGCCAAAGAGAAAATTAAAATAAATTACCCTGCTCTCCATCCGCTTCTAAAATCGGCCTCTGGCACCCTAGACATTCTTTGAATGGTAGCAATTTGAACAGGAGAGCAGAGAACCTCAGATGAAAAGGTGAAATGATTAAAAATCGCTTGACCATGTTGTCATGAGAGCGTTCTTCGCTAGAAAAGTAAACACATTATTGAAGTTTGATCAAAATATTATTTACACATTTTTTTAAGTACATACTTTATTAACGTTACAAAAATAAAAAAATTTAATCAATTATTAAAAGAAAATTTTAATTTATTATAACTTTAATTTAATTGAATATCAATGCAACAATTTTTTAAAATTAAAAAATACATGGAATAAAAATATAATTTTAAAACTTTAATAATAAATATTGCATACTAAAAAATGGTGGTAGATAGTAATTTTCGCAAGACACCTAGAAGCGCGAAGGTTTAAATAATTGTTTCTATTCATATATTTTGTGGCAAGGAAAATATTTTGTCGAAAATAAATATTACTGGCACCATATCTTGCTGCCGTAATCATATTTTTTAAGTACTTACGTATTATGAAGAGAGTCTAAAAGCAGAATTGCTATTAGTAAGGTAACGCCCATTGCAAGACTGTTGTCCCTGCAATCTCAAGATGAAGAAGAATATCAGGATTGAGCAAAAACAATCCACCACTCAATAAAGATTGCAGAAACAAGATTCAATATTTAAAAAATGGAAAACCTAGCTAATTTAAGCAACTTCATTATTTGGAGATAAACTTGTTTGTCTAATGTGACCAATTAAACACATTCTGCAAATGTTAATATGATTAAATGGGCAAATTTTCACAAACTATTTCAAACTAGAATAAAAAAAAATTAAGAACCAACCACAATAGGATCGGGTACTTGAAAGGACAAAAAAAAAAAAAAAAAAGAAATTGAAGGATGTTTCTAAAAATGTCTACAAATTTATGTTAATAAATTCCTCTCTACGAATCTTAAAAAATAGTAATGATTGAATTTATTTTATTTTTCTTGTTTATTTATAACAATCTATTAGTAATCTCAAATATAGAAGTGTCTAGCTCTTTGACCTGCAAAATAGACACAGGATCTACTCTATTTCTCAAGTATCAATGAAGAAAAAATTCAGATTTTGCTCTAATGAATTAAAGACTTATACCTACTAATAAGTCAACCTAAACCAAATGAGAGTTAAAACTTACTTGAAAAAAAAAAAATAGAACTAATAAATTTTAATGAGAGAAGGGTTTCGAAAATACCTCGTAGTCTGAAGACATACAAGAGTAAGAGCCTCTATTGCGGGTGTTTCTGTTATTTCTTGTTCATATGAATAACGTGGTCGAACACCAAATATCCATGCATTAATAAATTTTGAAGCGAAAAAATTCTTACTGTCTTCGTCCTCCCACTCCAAGTTGTCCCACCAGCGCTGCTCTCCCCATATTAAAACTCGAGCACTGTCATTCCCATCCCCATATTTAAGCGGGAGTTTTTTCAGATTTGGACAGTTGGCTACAATTAACCCTTCAAGAGACGGAAAGGCCCCCTGCGTCACTCTGTTCGTTGGCTTCGCCGTTATCCCTGCTACCGATTCGTTGCACATGACTTGGTGATATATGCTCTTTAGACTTGGTAGATCACGCAAACGTAATATCTTAAGATTTTTTAATACGTTGCGATTTTCTTCAATTTCTGAAGAGACCAAGTCATAGGTACTAGCAATTATTTCTTCCAATAACCCACAATCATATGCAAAAAGCCAGCGAAGGCTTGGAACGTGTACAAGGCATGTCAAATCTTTTACTAGACAATGATGGAAACAGAGGTCATGAAGGTTTTGGAAATAGCCAGGACTAGTTATGTCAAGTGAGACTAACTTCCGGCAATTCACTGTTAGTCTTTTCATGCAGGTTCGTAACTTGGGGGATGAATTAAGTTTATCCAGAGAATCACGACTAAACAAGGTGACACTTATTTCTTCTATATTATCCAACTGCTCCAATTCCTCTAACATGTCTCCGAAATTGCAGAAAACGCAAAGGATGCAATGAAGTTGACAACCGGCTGAAAACTTGTAATGATGAAAGACTTGATATCACTCCTTCAGGAATGGCTTCAAGATTTCTTGTACCATCTAACAACAGGATCCTCAGTTTCCTAAAATTCTTAACTTCAATTGGCAACATCTTTATACCTAACTCTGATAAATTAAGATACTGCAAGCTAATCAATTTCCCCACTTTAGGAAGCTTCTTTAAGAGTCTATTGTGATGCAAGTCCAAAACTTTCAGGGCTTCCATAGATTCAAAGAATGCACTTGGAAATTTCTCCAGATCGGTATCTCTAGCAACAAAACTTAGTAGACGGGGACCGATTGGAATTTCACTACAATCTTTGATATAACTACCCCAAAGAGTTATTCTTACTGTCTCCTGCCACGCAGTGATGCCCTGTTTCTTAATCGATCTATCATTTTCCAACACAAGCATCTTGTTCCCCTCTTGAGTCGCTAACCACAGAGCCATATCCCGAAGGACATCATGCATCTTAACATGATTTTTACCATCTGCTACTCTCTCCAAAAGACATGCAAATATCAAACTGTCTATAATAAATTCTCCTTCATCTCGCGCATTTTCTAAAGTTCCACTATTATCTAAAAATTCCTCTGCAATCCAGAGATCGATAAGCTCATGTTTAATGATTTGATGGTCCTCCGGGAACATGGAACAATATAGGAAACATTTTTTTACGGCATCACCACTCAAGCTATCATAACTAAACCTCAAGGTAGGAAAGAGGCTATTCTCCACACCTGAAAATTTGGATGGATTAGTCTTCAACGTGTTAATTGCATAACGCCATTCCTCTGGCTTCCTTCTGTTAGACATGGCACTCCCAATCGTGATCAATGCGAGCGGCAAACCCTTGCACTCCTCAGCAACAATTTCAGCAAGTTCTGTTATTTGATGATGAGATTTTAGTACATCTTCAGTCACAATGCTACAGAACAATTCCAAGGCATCTTCTGGTGACAAACACTCCACTTTAAATTTATTGCGATCTCCAACTCCCATTCTACTGCACACATCCTCTGATCGTGATGTCAATACTATTTTACACCCATTGCGTTCATCGGGAAAAGGAACTCCCACTCTTGACAGATCTATTGGCTCCCATACATCGTCCAACAATAATACAAACTTTTTGCAGCTTAAACTTTTGGAAATTTCTGCAGCTCTACCATTCTCATCTATTTTCTTTTTCCATATTTCTTTTGGAATCCCTAATTTAAGTCGTAGGACCTCTTGCATTTTTTCCAAGTTCACTTCTTTAGACACCGTAACCCAAACTACCACCTCAAAATCACGTCCAGTATCAATGAACTTATTGTTGAGTATCTTTAAGAGTGTGGTCTTACCCACTCCACCTACTCCATACAAGCCGATGACTCCCACACTAGGGTCTTCAATGAATCTCCAAACTTCACTCAATTTGGAGTCCATGCCCACGATCTTATCCATGGGAGGTAGTGGTAGTCTCTCAGCAACCAGGCCTTTGTAACCGCTAGAAGTAGTTGACATTTCAGTCAGTTTACTTGAAACATCTTCAACAACTCTTTCCACAAGCTTCGACTCAGGCCTTAAAAAATTTTGAATAACAAAAGTTAACTATGCAATTTATCATAATTTTAGAGACAACTAGAATAACAAATGATCAACCACCGTCCGTGAAATCATTTTCTACTTAGTGGCGTCCAGCGAGAGACATCTAGCAGAGAATCTTAATTGATTAAAATGATTATATTTAAAATTAAAAGTATATTTAAAATTGAAAGATGTGCCAGACTTACGAAATCACCGACGAATCCCATCCGGATAGATTGGAAGCTTCAGTCAAAGCATTCCTCCACCTCTTAACTTTTTCTGGCATGTCCTTGAATTGATTTTCGTGCTCACTGAGAGCAACTCCGAAGCTTCCAGCTTGTTTCCTCACATCAGATGGATCTACATGGTAAAAAATTGGTATAACTGTCTGGCCATATGTTTTCTTGCAATCAATAATCTTTGCAAGTTCATCTAAGCACCACTTGGAAGAGGCATAGTCTTTTGAGAAAATGATTATTGATATCTTCGATTCTTCGATTGATTTCAAAAGTGCAGATGAAATTTCTTCTCCTCTCTTGAGCCCATCATCATCAATGAAGGTGAGAATTTTTTTTTGACACAGAGCGGCGTAGAGATGACTGGTGAAGCCACCACGGGTATCCTCACCTCTGAAACTAAGGAACACATCATGCTTAAGCTGACGAGGGACAATGGAAGAAGAGGATGATGAAGCCATTGATGAGATAGTGTGTTGTAGAAACACTGAACAGAACAGAAGAGACTTTTGAGAGTTGATGAATATTTTGTTTGGTGTATGGGTTTACCTTGGTTACGTACTAGACCACCTTTGAAGCTATTCTTTTAAGATTGTTTCAAACATGATGAGTCATGCCACGTTGTAAGTGAGGAATTACTCTTTAAATATTATTGCATAAGAAAATCAGGTTTCCTCCTAATTTTGAGAGGAAATTAAATTATCAAAATTTTAAGAAATAAGATTGTCAACAATATATTTTTCTTAGAGTTTTAGCGAAACCAAACAGAGGAAAATAATTTCCTTGCAACCCCACAGTTTTACTGTAACCAATACGGCAACAGCCCCTAAATGCTTGCAAGAGAGGTAAGGCAATGAGAAGGCTCTTTCTATTTCTAAACAGCTGTAAATTATTCTTCAACATACACTACCTTGCATTACCGGTTTAATTTAAAAAATAAGAAGATAATTAAAAAAATCATTGTTCACTGTAACTCTGCAAATCTCTTTGGTTTCCAGTTACTTTGAAATTTCATAGTCAAAAAAGATGACTAATAATTTTTTTTTGGATAATGTCATATTACTAAAATTTCTAAATAAATTTATTTATACGATAAAAAAGTAGTGTAATTTGTATACATTTATCTTAATTAATAAAAATAATAACAAACTGTAGTTTTCTTTTGCGAGTAGGTATTATTTTATAAAGTATTAGAAATTAATTCTTTGATTCTCCATTTTCAGGCTTCAACATAGTCCTTGGCGTCACTTTTTCCTTCCCACCCCCAATACAAAGCCAGTGATTCCTGCTGCTGCTGCTAGATTCTTGAGAGAGAGCAACACAATTTCCTTAATTAATGCACTCCTTCTGTACTCCAATGTCTCTGAATATGAAAATGAAATTTTATTCGGATTGGTATCAGTATTCAGTAACATACATACGGAATGAATTGAAAAGAAAAGCTTATAATAAATGAAGGTGGTGATTATCTTGAGAACATAGCCAACCAGTTTTACATGATTCACATGCCTGATTGGGTCGGCGTCTCTGCTTTCACAGCCTGAAATTTTTGGAAATACATAAAACTAACGATAATAAGTTAATTAATTATCCATGTGCACTTTCAAATACATTTACGGTGAACTTAATTAATTACCATTTGATTTTAATAGCCTTTGATATTTTTTCTCAAAATTTTTAACATATGGTGAATTTAGATCCTAATATACATACATATATATAAAGTTTTTAAAGTTTTTAACTTTAATCAATTTCTCTCTATATTATTGAATTCTCCAAATTCATATAAAAAATAAATAATCAATCAAATTTTTATTAGTTTTGGCGTTTGAAAGGGAAAGAGAAAAGAAGAAAAATAGATGATTTGGTGTTTAGATATAAAATTATGTAATTGGTTGAAATTTAAAGGGAAAGAAGATAATTGAATTGCAATTAATTTGGGATAAAAAACACAAAATTTGAGAGGGACGATAAAGATCATGTAAGATTGGAGAGAAAAAGGAGAAAAAGATTAGAGATATATAAGGAGATTAAGTTTTTGTTAAGTCTAAACCCTTAATATTAAGTATCTTTTTTATTATAATTTTATTCTCATTTAATTTTGAAGTGGGGGCTAATGAGATAAAACGTGGAGGCACAATAGAATTACCCTTCAAAAATTTTATATTTTATTTATTTAAAAGTTTTTATAAAAAGTTATTAATTATTTGTGGGATAAATATAGAAGCACTTATTATAATTAAATTATCAAAATAGAGTTTTGTTATAAGAAAATAATAAAGTAAAATATTTAAAATATTAAATGAAGGTATTTTTAACATTTCAAAACTTTTAAAAAATCTAAAAAAGAGATTTTCCTAAAAGCATCAATTTTAAGCTTCTTTCAGCAGACATAAATTAGTTTTTTTTATCATCGAAAGCTCTTCTTAGGTGATAGTCAAACGACACAAAAAGTTTTTAAAAAAATTTTTGATATAAGAAAAAGCTTTTTAAGCTAATAGAGAAGCCCAATCAAATGTGTTATAAATCATATTACTCCTCTAGTTTTCTTAAATGTCCTTATAAAATTCAATAATTAACAATTTGTATATAACTTAATTTTTTTATTTTAAAATATTATTATTTATCTTTAATTTTATACTATTATTTTTTTATATATTATTAAAATTATTTTGCTTATTTATATATATTAATTTTTTTAAAAAAAACTTCTTTATCCGATTATAAATATTTAAATAAATTAAATTTATAATAAATCTTTACATCCTAAATCCTAAAGCAAGATTCTTTTGTCTCTTTTGCTTTTGCTTTAACTATTTTAATCCCCAATAAAGCAAGACTCTTTTGTCGCTTTTGCTTTTGCTTTTTGGTTTTGGTTTAACAATTTTAATCCTCATTAAAGCAAGACTTGTACGAAAAGTAGTCCATCAGCCCTAGAAATATCCATCTCAGCTCCACTTTTGTTCGAAGTAAATAAGATCCACGACATTCCAAGAACACAACCCAACATTCGGAAGTTCATCAGTTTAAAACAAAGACAAGCAACACTTCACAACGGTACACCGTTTATGTTTAACAGTTTCACAACATTGCATAAAACTACTTCGTCAGTTTAAGACGATTAGTCCAAAACATAAATATTCTGGAAAAGACACCCCAAAAACACCTAGAGTCCACAGCTGCACACAACAATTACATATTTTACTGTCCGAAAACTTGAAACTACTTCTCTTGATTCAGTCTTCAAATAAGCAAAATGCTAGATAATTTAGTACCAACAAAAACGGACAGCTAATCAGTTATCCAAAAAACACAACTGATAATTAACAATTAGCAGCTATATAAATCAAAATCGGTGTCCTTAAAATCTTCCTCGCGAGCACATATTTACCCGAATTAAGTACATAAAAATCATAATACCGCATCATTTGCATAATGACATACAGAAAATCATCTGGGGTTTTCATGTGGCTATTTGCCTGTTCTAAGAAAAAAATTTGGGGAACAGTAGAAGTTGAATCGGATTGCATATATAGCAATTAATCTCAATCATCTATATTATATTATTGGTACGAATAATTAGATTCAACTGTAAATTAATGATACAATAAGTGCGTTTAGGGTTGGTGTTAAAGATGATTAATGCATTTGTTAGAGGATCCAAATTCCGCCAACATCAATTATCTATTACGGATAAGACGACCTGTAGAAGGAGAAATATATTTCATGTTCACATAAGCATTCATTGTTAGCTTTGATAATTAAGAATTCTCCAATATGTATTAGATTAATGATACATTTACAAAATTTGCATGCAAATTTGATATGCCCCATGGGGGCCGTTTGGTATACGGGATAGGAATCTTGGAGATGGGATATACATTACTAGAAAAGTAAAACTTAGAAATCTGATCTCTGGAAAAGTAACATTATTGTTGTTTGGTTACCGATATGAATCTTGTTATTGATTACTGTGAGAATTAAATTATTGTATTTGGTTACATATAGGAATGTGTAAACTTAATAATTAAAACTTTTTCAATATTTCAAAAATACTTCAATTTTTTTCTTATTCTAGTGAGGAATGTTAATTTTATTCATTTCAAATATGTTAATAAATTTTATAATTAAAATTTTTCTAATATGTGAAAAATACTTTTTTTATTACAGTATGAAATAAAAAAAATTTAATATAAGATTTTGAATTTTTTTCTGGTATACTAGTTTTCAAGATTTGTAACTTTATTATATATATTATTTAAATGTTATATTAACAAAATACAACCACCAACATTTTTTTTTTGAATAATTTCTGATGATTTATTTTATATATATATATATATTTAATTTTTTTAATCCTCTCTCCTTCTTCTTCGCCTGTTTTCACCAAAACCACCGTCATTACACACAAACGGTGCTTTGCTGTTGCCATCCACCACAAGCCACGCTCCGACGCTCAATTCCTCTCTTCTTCTTCATCGTCTATTTGCCCTACCTCGTGTTGTCTTCCTCCAGTTGCCACAACTCAAAACTCTACCCACACAATCGTTGCCAAACCAGGACACAAAGAGAGAGGGGGAGAGACAGAGAGACAGAGAGAAGAAAGAAAGACATAGGCAAAGGCCGTTGCCGCCGCTGCCATCTACCACCCTTTCTCCTCTCTCTCATCTTCCTCTCGTGGAGGTGGAGGGACTCGTCCTCGACTCTCCTCGTCTTCCTCTCCCTCTCTTATTCCTCTGTTTTTTTTTTTTGGATTATTTTCTTTGCTTGTGTGTCGATTAAGCAACGAGTTTTTGGGGTTGGAATTGCAGTTTATGTGTTGGAGATGGCAGTGATGATGAATCAGTGAGGGAAGATTTGTGAAGATGAAGATGGAGTGGTGCCAATGGGTTTGGGATTCCGAGGCATCCTAAACTCGAGTATTGAAAGGGTTTAGGATTACCCCGTGAGGTAGGAATTTGAAACCCACTGGAACATAACATTCCCGGGAATAAAAATTCTAAAATGACTTCCAAACACAGATTAGGAATTAAATTTCCATTCCCACCTTGATATTACCACATACCAAATGACCCCGTATAGTATTACGTCAACAAGCATGAGAAGCGTGTGAGGTGTAGAAGACAGTAGGGAAGAGACAGTTGTAGCTAAGCATTCGAGCAATGGATAAGCATTAATATATAAGATATAGCTGTTATAAAAATGTTATAAAAATATAAGTGGATTACTACCACTTACATAATTAGTGGAGTTACCACCACTTTTAGTGTGCCCATGTGAGAAATATGTTTTCATTTTTAATTGATTTATTATTAGGTACAATTACATTAATGACCATTCATACTTCTCTATAAATAGGCATCCAATATTGTAATGAATTGATGAAGAATAATAGAAAAAGGAAATCCTCTCATTTCTCCTTCTTTCTTCTTTCTTTATTTCTACCATTATTTTGCTTTGCATTCTAGGAGTAATTCACATTTCCTTCACCTCATTTTGTTACTTATATTACATATAAGTAACCTTCATTAAACCACTTATACCAATCCATACTTTTATTCACTTAATTTATAAAACGTTATCAGCACGAATTATTTTTCCAAAGGTATGTTGTTTATCTTACCGTATTCTTTCAATTATTATTCGATCAATTTTTCTTAATTTGTTCTTGTTAATATTAAATAAATGTTAACTACCTTATGAGTATGCTCTGTGGTTGCCATTATATTGGATCTTCCACATCAGAAAATAAGGCTAGTTTTATAATATTAAAATCATCTTATTATTCATCTTACTTTATTATGTTTATATTCTTGTTGTATTATTTGTGTCATCATTTATGTTCCAAATTTATTTGTTTATAGCCGCGACTTAAAGTTTTCTAGCCTAAATTCATTTGGTCGTGACTTTAAGTCTTTTGGCAATTAATTTACATTACTTGTGTTATTATTTAAACTATCAATATTAATCCAACTCAGAACCTGAAGTTCTAATTCCTAATGATTAAATTTGTTCATTTTGATTAGATAATGGCAAATTTCGAAAAATTGATGTTTGAGCCATTGTTGCATAATGGAGACAATTATTCAGATTGGGCTGATGATGTTGTACTTCACTTGAATTCCATGGGCATCGGACACACCATAACAAATGAAAATACTGCATCCCTGCAGGATCAGTCTAAGGCCATGATATTATTGCGTCATCATTTAAGTAAAGGCCTGAAATCCGAATATACAACTATAACTGATCCATTAGCTCTTTGGAACAATTTGAAAGAAAGATTTGATCAGCAAAGAACAATAATATTGCCAAGGGCCCGATTCCAATGGCAGAATTTGAACTTCAAGATTTCAAAACAATAAGCGAATATAACTCAGTCATGTTCAGAATTGTATCTCAATTGAGGTACTGTGGGCAAACTGTTACTGAAGAGGAGATGTTAGAGAAAACACTATCTACATTTCATCCCTCCAACATGATCCTGATGCAACAATATCGAGAGCGCAAATTTAAGAAATACACTGAGTTGATATCATGTCTTTTGGTTGCTGAGCAAAACAATGAAATCCTATTGAAAAATCATCAATTACGTCCCACTGGATCTACAGCGTTTCCTGAAGTGAATGCTATGTCATTTAATAAACGAGGTGGCAAGAGTGGTCGTGGTTTTGGCAGAAAAATGTTCCAACCTAGAGGTGGAAATTTCAAGAAATTTAAACCAAACCACCAGAAGTGGAACAAAAATGACTCGACATATGACAAAGAAAAGGTTCATCAACTCAAACCACAAAGAAGCAATGAAAGTACTTGCTACAGATGTGGCGCAAAGGGCCATTGGTCACGTACTTGCCGTACACCAAAGCATTTAGTGGATCTGTATCAGGCTTCCATAAAGAATAAGGGAAAGAATGTTGAGACAAATTATATAGATGACCCAGTGGGTGACACTGATTTTGATATCTCGGATTTCTTTCCTAGTTCAGATGAAGCTATTGGCCAGATAATGATTACTGAAAATGCCCCAGCCAACTGAATAACTATTACTTTCTCGCTTTTGTTATATTTTGTAATGATGTCCTATTTTAATTTTTTTTGGTTTTGATCTATCTTTTATGTACTTTCTTTATAAATAGTTTTGATATGCTTTTGTTTAGCATAAAATCATATCTAATGTAAACTTTTGTAATGAAAGGGAATGGACATCAAGACTTTATCTTTGCCTAAAAATGATGGAAATCTGTGCCTAGTTGATAGTGCAACCACACATACAATTCTTAAAGATAAAAAATATTTCCTAAATTTAACCTTTCTGGAAGTAAAGGTTAACACTATATCAGGGTCCGTAAACATGATTGAGGGCTCTGGAAGAGCCACAATAATGCTGACAAATGGTACTAAGTTGAATATTAATAATGCCTTATATTCAAGCAAATCCAGAAGAAATTTGCTCAGTTTCAAAGATATAAGACATAATGGATATCATATTGAGACATGTTGTGAAAATAATATTGAATTCCTTTGTATCACCTCAAATGTCTCAGGACAGAAATTAATATTAGAGAAGCTTGAAGCTTTCTCTTCTGGGTTATATTACACATATATAAGGTCCATTCAAACATACGCAGTTATGAAACAGAAGTTTAGTGATCCTAAGACTTTTATGTTATGGCATGACCGTCTTGGTCACCCAGGATCATCAATGATGCGTAGAATTATTGAGAATACAAATGGACACCCACTAAAGAGTCAGAAAATTCTTCTGTCCAATGAAACTACTTGTACCGCTTGTTCGCAAGGAAAATTGATTGTTAGACCATCTCTCTCTAAGATTGGTCAAGAATCCTCATCATTTTTACAAAGAATCCAGGGGGATATATGTGGACCTATTCATCCACCGAGTGGACCTTTTCGCTATTTTATGGTTCTAATTGATGCTTCTGCACGGTGGTCTCATGTATGTTTGTTATCAACTAGAAATATTGCATTTGCAAAGCTACTTGCTCAAATTATAAAATTACGGACACATTTTCCAGATTATCCTATTAGGTCCATACGTTTGGATAATGCTGGTGAGTTTACATCAAAAGTTTTTGATGATTATTGTATGTCTGTTGGAATTGATATTGAGCATCCTGTCCCATATGTTCATACCCAAAATGGTTTGGCAGAATCACTTATAAAGCGACTGCAGATAATTGCACGAACTTTATTATTGAAAACACAGTTGCCAACCTCAGTCTGGGGCCATGTTATTTTACATGCTGCATCATTGATCAGATTAAGGCCTACTGCTTATCATGAATATTTACCAATACAACTTGTACTTGGCCAACAACCCAATGTATCCCATCTAAGAATTTTCGGTTGTGCCGTACAAGTCCCCATTGCTCCCCCGAAGCGGACAAAAATGGGGCCTCAATGCCAGTTGGGGATATATGTAGGTTACAATTCTCCATCTATTATCAGATATTTGGAACCCATGACGGGTGATATTTTTACTGCACGATTTGCAGACTGTCATTTTGATGAGACAGTTTTTCCGCCTTTAGGAAAAAAGAAAATGCCTCTCGAAGTTGGGCATGTGCCTCCTGAAAGAAATCCAGAACTTTCTTGAAATGTGAAAACATTGTCTCATCTTGATCCTCGCACATCTCAATGTGAAAATGAAGTGCAAAGGATGATATATCTTCAGACTATCGCTAATCAGATGCCAGATGCATTTACTGATGTAATCAAGATAACAAAGTCACATATACATGCTGCAAATACACCGGCTCAGATTGAGATTCCTGTTGGGCAAACCCCTAAAGCAACAATAAATAATCAAACTGTTACACGCCAGAAGCGTGGCAGACCCCTTGGATCAAAAGATGCTATCCCTCGAAAAAGAAAATTGATTAATAATGGTCCTGATATAAATGATGATCGAGCTAAAGGATCCACATTCTCTGATTTGTCTCCTGAAATGACAAATGTTCCTAAGGAGACACCTGCCACTGAAAAGGCACAAGTTGTTGATGAAATACATGTTCCTGAAGTGACAGCTGAATTTAAAAATGAGGAAATTTCTATTAATTATGCTTATACTAGAGAAATGTGGAAACGTGATGAAATTGTCATTGACGATGTATTTTCATTTGCAGTAGCCACTAATATTATGAATGATGACTTTGAACCACACACAGTGGATGAATGTAGACAAAGGCATGACTGGCCTAAATGGAAAGAAGCAATTCAAACAGAATTATCTTCTTTGGCCAAACGTGAAGTCTTTGGACCTGTAGTTCAAACGCCTAAAGATATCAAACCCGTTGGATATAAATGGGTATTTACTAGAAAACGAAATGAGAATAATGAGATTGCTAGGTATAAAGCCCGGCTAGTAGCTCAAGGTTTTTCTCAGAGACCGGGTATTGATTTTGATGAAACTTATGCTCCAGTAATGGATATTATCACTTTTAGATATTTGATCAGTTTGGCAGTCTCGGAAAAACTTCACATGCGCCTTATGGATGTGGTAACTGCTTACTTGTATGATAAATTAGATTCTAATATATATATGAAACTCCCTGAAGGATTTAAATTGCCTGAAGTAATTAAAACACAACCAAGGAGTATGTATTCACTTAAGTTGCAGAGGTCCTTATATGGATTGAAACAATCTGGGAGAATGTGGTACAATCGTCTTAGTGAATACTTGATTAAAGAAGGGTACATTAATGATCCCATATGCCCTTGTGTGTTTATAAAAAGATCAGAATCTGGTTTTGCTATTATAGCAGTATATGTTGATGACATGAATTTAATTGGAACCCCTGAAGAAATCCAAAATGCGGCTGAATATTTGATGAGAGAATTTGAAATGAAAGATTTAGGAAAAACGAAATATTGTCTCGGCCTGCAGATCGAGCATAACTCTGACGGTATATTTATTTACCAATCAGCATATACAGAAAAGCTTTTGAAACGGTTTAATATGGATAAGGCTCATCCATTGAGTACCCCAATGGTTGTTAGATCTCTTGATCCTAAAAAGGATCCATTCCGTCTTAAAGAGGATGACGAACTGTTACTTGATCCTGAAGTACCATATTTGAACGCTATAGGTGCATTAATGTATTTAGTGCAATGTACTAGACCTGATATTGCATTTGCAGTTAATTTATTAGCAAGGTTTAGTTCCGCACCCACTAGACGGCATTGGAACGGGATCAAACATATTTTTCGTTATCTTCAGGGAACTATTGATCTGGGATTATTTTTTCCATATGAGCCTTCTGAAAATCCTGGATTGGTCGGATATGCTGATGCCGGTTATTTATCTGATCCTCATAAAGCTCGATCACAAACTGGATATGTTTTCACTTATAATGGGACCGCAATTTCATGGCGATCTACTAAACAGAGTTTGGTTGCTACTTCTTCTAACCACTCTGAAATACTTGCATTACATGAGGCCAGCCGAGAGTGTATATGGTTACGTTCTGTTATTCAACACATCCAGAATTCGTGTGAATTATCTCCCACTATAAATCTTCCAACAATCATATATGAAGATAATGCAGCATGTATTGCTCAAGTCCGAGGAGGATATATTAAAGGAGACAGAACAAAGCACATTTCACCGAAGTTCTTCTACACGCATGAACTTCAAGAAAGTCAAAAAATCGATGTAAAGCAGATACGTTCAAATGACAATCTTGCAGATTTGTTCACTAAAACTTTACCAACATCAACATTTGAGAAGTTAGTATACAAAATTGGTATGCGGCGGCCCAACAAGCAATCAATTTGACAAGAGATCTTCTGCCATGATCAGGGGAAGCATTGTGGACACATGTGTACTGTAC
Organism: Boswellia sacra; assembly: GCA_013180625.2. Taxonomy (NCBI): domain Eukaryota; kingdom Viridiplantae; phylum Streptophyta; class Magnoliopsida; order Sapindales; family Burseraceae; genus Boswellia; species Boswellia sacra. The sequence continues at coordinate 105,687 of SNVD02011452.1, forward strand.
TCTTTTTTCCTTCGATCGGGTTTTGTCCCACTGGGTTTTCCCGACAAGGTTTTTAATGAGGCAGTAAAACACGTCCAACACCACTTCATAATTTGTTGTATAATTGTATTTCTTTATTTTGGTTTTTATCCCACTGGGTTTTTCCTTAGTAAAGTTAAATACAATTAAATGGTAGAATCCAAGGGGAAGTGTTATAAAAATGTTATAAAAATATAAGTGGATTACTACCACTTACATAATTAGTGGAGTTACCACTACTAATATAAGTGGATTACTACCACTTACATAATTAGTGGAGTTACCACTACTTTTAGTGTGCCCATGTGAGAAATATGTTTTCATTTTTAATTGATTTATTATTAGGTACAATTACATTAATGACCATTCATACTTCTCTATAAATAGGCATCCAATATTGTAATGAATTGATGAAGAATAATAGAAAAAGGAAATCCTCTCATTTCTCCTTCTTTCTTCTTTCTTTATTTCTACCATTATTTTACTTTGCATTCTAGGAGTAATTCACATTTCCTTCACCTCATTTTGTTACTTATATTACATATAAGTAACCTTCATTAAACCACTTATACCAATCCATACTTTTATTCACTTAATTTATAAAAATAGCATCATTAAAAATTAATTTAACTAAAAATTCATGAGGTTCCGGGATTAATATAACATTGCTCATTTTTTGACCTTTGATTTCACAAATAACAAAGTGTTAGGACATGATGTTATAACTTTTAAATAAATAAATAATCATATAGTTGTGGTTAAACCAAAGAGAGAAAGAAAAGCATACGATAGAATTTAATAAGCAACATAAAAGTGATATGACATATTTACATGTTTTATAATTTATGCTTTTTCAAGATGCTTTTCGTATTAATACCAGCAAGGAAGTAATCAGTTCAGACTATACAAGGAAAAGAGAATAATAGAAAAGAGCTCAGCAAGAGCTTTCCTGAGAATTTTCTTTCCTGCCATCAATTTTCTGTTAGGAAAAAAAAAAACATTACATATGCATTTCACAAAACCATAAAACAACCAAAATATATATATATATATATATATATAATTCAACCGACGGCAGGGCCGAACTGAGAGAACTTTATTATTTTGAACCTTAAACTTCAACTCCTTTTGGGAGGATAGGCTCTGATACCATTAATAGAACTAGGCTCAGAGTACAAGCTCTGATTCCATTACTTAGAGAAAGGGATTACACAAGGGATAGACACACGAGAGACTCGGCTAGTATTCCGTGTCCCAATACAAAGCCCAAGTATCCTTTATATAGGCCAAGCCAGGATACTATGCTAGGATGCTTCCTTATCTCTAAGGAATCTCCTTTACACGTATACACTACTTTACAACTCACACCTTATCATTATCATCATAACACTGGACACCTCACTACATGACTCACACATAAAGACAATACAACATCATTACACTAGCATGACTCAACTCATGCTTTATTGCTTTATGTCACATCAAGTCACATCATGTCTATTCACCATTGCTTCCGCTGACGGGTCCACTTTGCTTCCGCTTTAATCTTCATCATTGTCGAAGAAGAAGTCGTCCTGCCATGGAACTTGATTGATTGGTGGAAGTTGTGGATCAACTGGTTCGTTAGGCAGCTGTGGCTGTGGCCAATCTTCCCATCCTTCATCGAGATCTTCCCAAGGTGGTGAAGGATTCTGAATCTCATTGGCTCTTCCTTGCTTGCGAAGCCATTCATGGTAATCATGCCGATATTCTTGAATCAACTCATCTTCAGAACTGTCATTTACGAGCTCTAGACTTTCTTGATTTCTGGAGGCAAAAGAGAACAGAATGATGGAAGATCATAAAGGAATTCTGTTCCTTTCATTTTTGTTAGACCTGGTGGTTCCATTATTGTTTTGCCTTTGTAATCTTCAAGAGTTTGAGGAAGTTTTCGCCTTCTGAGACCTTCCTGTCTTCTTTCAAAGGCATCCTGACCCAGCATGTATGGCTTAGAGGAACTGGAAGCCATTGTTATAACTTGAATAGGTCTAGGAATTGGTCTGGACAGAAAATCTGCTAACACGTTTGATTCACCTTTGATGTAGCGAACCTTGAACTTGAATCTTGAAAGAGACTCTGACCATCTAGCGAGTTGAGGATCTGGAATCTCGCCTTCTCTTCTTCTAAGCAATCCTTCGAAATATTTGTAGTCTGTTTCAACCACAAATTCTTCAAGAGAGAGATGAAATTGAAATTTTTTGATAGCGTTGATGACCGCTAACACTTCTTTCTTGGATGAAGGATAGTGTTGTTGAGAGTCTGAGAACTGCCCGGATTTATATGCACAAATTCTTCTGTAGCTCCCTTCTTGTTCAAGTAGCACTGCTCCCCAAAATTTGTCACTTGCGTCAGTCTGAAGGATGAGTTGTCCCGTGTCAGGAATCTTTAAAGGAGGAAGAGACCTGCATTTTTCTTTCAAATCAATTACAGCTTGTGTCGCTTCGTCAGACCAGGCTGCTGCTTTCTTCCTTATATGCCTTGAGATTTTGCTAGTGTATCTGGACAAATTCTTTATATAATCTCCTGCATAATTGACGATTCCCAAGAATTGTTGAATCATCTTTCTGCTTGTCAACTTGTCAGGGAACAAGAATATCTTTTCAGCAATATGTGGCATTGGCTTTGTGTAGCCATCCTTGATAGCGGAAGCAAAGTGGACCCGTCAGCGGAATGTCAGGAATCTTTAAAGGAGGAAGAGACCTACATTTTTCTTTCAAATCAATTATATAGGCCAAGCCATGATACTATGCTAGGATGCTTCCTTATCTCTAAGGAATCTCCTTTACACGTATACACTACTTTACAACTCACACCTTATCATTATCATCATAACACTGGACACCTCACTACATGACTCACACATAAAGACAATGATAATGATAAGGTGTGAGTTGTAAAGTAGTGTATACGTGTAAAGGAGATTCCTTAGAGATAAGGAAGCATCCTAGCATAGTATCCTGGCTTGGCCTATATAAAGGATACTTGGGCTTTGTATTGGGACACGGAATACTAGCCGAGTCTCTCGTGTGTCTATCCCTTGTGTAATCCCTTTCTCTAAGTAATGGAATCAGAGCTTGTACTCTGAGCCTAGTTGACACATCCAAAAATAGGATTGCCTCCCAAGTATAGGAGTGTCGAAGTAATAAACCCGGTAAGACCGGGGTCGATCCACAAGGAAGGGAATTTAAGCGTTACAAATCATAAGATAAGCAAATGTGATATGGATGATTCAAAGAAATAACAAGAGAATATCAATAAATATGTAAAGATGGTAGGTGGTATTACCAACCATTCAAATATAAAACAAAAGATAAAAGGAGGTAAAACCATCCATGGAAATAGGTGGTATAACCAACTATAGTAAATTAAAGAATAATTTCATAAGGTGGTAGAACTTACCATAGTAAATAAAATAAAAAGTTCATAAACAATAGAATAATTAAAATATAAGAGGAACTAACACAATAATAATGAAAGCTAAGGTTAAGGGATCCGCCCTTGATATTTCGAATAAGGATAATTAGCCCATTTTAGTTATATGAATTATATTTGTTTCATTACCAATATTTATACCACTTCTTGTAAATGGGTTCAAGCATCCAATGTGCAATCATCATATGTCTACAACAAATCAAGGTTCCTAACTAGATTCGTGTCGGTAAGGAAGAACCATACATCATCTAGAAAGGATCCAAGCATTTGATGTGCCAAGGATTGTCGACAATGGATCAAGACCTCCACTTACGAGTGGTGTCAAGATTGATTAAGAAATTAAATATAAATCATATTGAATAAACATTATAAGATTAAGATTATTAAGCACATATTAAGGGTTAGAGAATCCTTATTCTCATATCAAGGGTTTCACCCTTTCACCTTAGCAAAAGAGAAATTAGAAGAACATTATAATAGAAAGAAAATAAAATGTAAGAAAAAGGAAATTCATTAATAACATAAACACACAAAACACAATACAAGATCCTAGCCAAAGCCAAAATGTTCCAGCCAAGGCCAAGATGCCCCCATGGGTCACAAGGCACCTCTATTTATAGATACATCCAGGGGCAAACTTGTCAAATTACAAGGGCATAATTGTCAAATATTAGTTGTAAATATCTTTGACAATTGGGATCATTAGGCACCGACTTTGACCATCAATTTGAATCGAAAATGTTGTTGAAATTTTAATCACATGTCTTCATGAAAGTTGTAGATATTTCTCTTCAGCTTTCTAGAACATATTGATTTGCACAATTTGGATACGATTTTTGGGAGATAGAGTCCAAAGTACTGAGCGCCTGGGTCAGACTGGGCCGAGACTGTAGATGGGTTCACTTCAAGCCCACTTTTGGTCCACTAAGAGCCCGAATTTGATGATGCTTATGAAATGCAATCTTGTAGATAATTGAATCAGCTTTCCAAAAACATTAAGAATTGTACCATTATGATTCTATAAAATAGAGAGTTATGCCCATTTTACCGAACCTCTAACAAAACGAAAATTAAGAGGAATTAATTCATTAATTCCAAAGATGCAAATGCTACAAATATGCTTAAGTTGAGGAATTTAATGACACTATTAATGCAATATGATGAACTAAACTCTTATTAAACCTGCATATTTAAGTGTTCATCACACCCCCCAACTAGCTTATTGCTAGTCCCTAGCAATTAAAGCGTTATTATTTAGAAGTGATTTATAGAATTTTCCATCCAAGGTGGTCATTATTGCACTCTCCTTGATTTTATCCAAATAAACAAACTCTCAACCAATGATTATTATCATTTTTTTTTTTTTATGACTCCTGTACCCTTCAGTCAAGATATCAATAAACCTCCTTTTTGTGCTCAGTTAACACATGACTATGGGGCTTATTAGAAAGAAGCCATATCGGTTCTAATATTTGTTAAGGCTAACAACTTTAGGTAGGGGGCATTCATTTATTTTTTTATATATATATGTTTTTTTTTTTGAAAGAATGCATCTTTAACCCATGTAGC
>SNVD02011453.1:0-111378 GCA_013180625.2 Boswellia sacra
GGCAAACAGGGTCGTTTTGAGCCAGATTCCCAAAACTATGAAGAAAATGAGAGAAAAGAAAAGAAAATGAATGCAAGGTGAGCAACAATTTTTAGGGAACTGAAAAACCGACTTTAAAAGCCACGGAGTACCGTATCCGCCACTTGACCGGGAAATAAAATAAAAACACACAACTAAAATAAATGCACACAAAATAAAATAAAAACAAACTAGAAATGATAGCAAAAATCAAGAATAAAAATAAAAATGAAAATATGGCATAGATGGATAAAATTTGATCAATCATTATAAAGAAATGCAAAAAGAGGAATCTCTTCGAAAGTGATTTACCACGGTCAAAAATAGGCCATTGAGGTGGTACCTTTCTTTTTCCTTTATTTATGAGAATGAAAGAGATTACCACTATCTGAGTTTGTTTGTCCTTAAAGCATGCATTATTGAGTGTGGATGTTTGTTCCTCCCTTTTTTCGAACCATGGCTCCCAACTCTTAATCTCTTTCACCTGTACAAAATCAAGCAATGAAAATTCTTTAGAAGCTATGGGCACTAGTTGCATACTTGGTTCAAAGGAACTAGGTAACCCGATTTCCGAAGGAGTTGAAAAATTCTTATTTTGGATATAGTCTTCCACGTTAGCTTTTGTCCTATTAGCTTCCTCATTTTCATCCTGCTCGAAAAATTCATTAATATCAAAATTTTGGTTAAATTCCTTTGCATGATGCATAAGTGAGGATTCGGTCTTTTCTTTGTTAGGTGTAATTTGATTAACCTCTTCCTTACCCTTTAGGATTGATTCATCATCTTTCTCATAAGGGTTAGGAATATGTTCTTGATCAATCTTGGACCATCCATGTAAGAGCACTTACCGAATCTTCGGAGAATGCACGGTTACCGAATCTTCATCTAATGTTGGCTACTTGGATTATCTCACAATGTGGATTGATTGAGGTTTGGCTTTCGAGTTGAGATGGAACACACCTTTCTCTGATAACTAAATTGCAAATGGCAAGTTTTCAAGAGCTCATGTCAGTTTTGCCATAGTTTGAAGCCCTTTGACTATTAAAGCCTCTTGCTTTGCAATGATGAATTCCATGTTTCTTCAAGATCCTTATAAGATGCATGATCATGAGCTTTTTGAAAATTTTGGCATGATTGAAAGGGAGGTTGGTAAGATTGTGCATGATTATCATTCCTCCAATCAAAATTCAAGTGATTTTTCCATCCAAACTTTTGTGAGTAAGGATTAGGATTTGACTTTTGGAAAGTGTTTACAACATTGGTTTGGTCATGGAGACTTTTCCTAAAGGTAGGCACAATTGGGTAATCATCCGTAGGATGATCACTAGAATTACAAGTTTGACAGACAATTTCTTGCATAGACCACATTTCTAAGTCCTCGACTTTCCTAGCTAGGGATGTAAATTTAACATGTAGATCATGGTTCTCCCTAAAGTTATATATGCCTCTACTAGACGTTCTTGGTACCTCATAGGTGCCAACATTGTTCCAATTTTGGGCATTTTTTGCTAGTAAGTCCAGAAAATCCATGGCTTCATCAGGGTCTTTATTTTCAAATTGTCCATTACACATTAATTCTACCATTTGCCTAGCTTGATATGTAATACCTTCATAGAAAATTAAAACTAGTCTCCATGTTTTCAAACCATGGTGAGGACAAGTAATAAGCAATGCTTTATACCTATCCCAACATTGGTAAAAGGTTTCTCCTTATTTTTTAGTGAAATTGATAATTTGCTTTTTGAGATAATTTGTTCTATAGGGAGGAAAGAATTTTTTTAAAATTGTTGTTTCATCTCATCCCATGGAACCTAATGGAATTCCGACCTCAAATTTGTAGCCATGTCCTAGCTTTATCTTTAAGAAAAAGGAAAAAGCTTTAATCTATGGTGTTTTATGCTACAATTTGGGTCAGTGTAGGATCTACATACCCTCGTCAAGAGTTTCAAGTGCAGAATATTGGTTCTCCATGTAAGGGCCATGAAAAGTGGGTAGAAGTCGAACAAACTTGGTTTGAAATTGAATGGATTGAATCTTGAGGAGAAACTACACAAGATGTGCCCTAGTCCTTACTCGGATCATGTAGTCTTTTGATAGGGTTCTTCGTTGGTTTTTGATCATTTTGTTGGCGAACGGTTGTCCCTTCGATCCATGAATAGTTCCCTCCATGTTGTGGGCCATGTGTTTCTAAGGAGATATTTTTTTTCTAACAGTCTACCACAGATGTTCGTGACCAAAAATTTTCATGCAAGAAATGGAGAAAGAAAAGAGAGGAAAAGATGAACACACAAAATAAAAAATTTAGATCTAGGATGAGAAAAGAGAATACTTACAATTTTGCACGCCAATTTTTACCTTCCCCGGCAACGGCGCCAAAAACTTGACACATCCGAAAAAGGATTGTCTCCCAAGGATAGGAGTGTCGAAGTAATAAAACCCGGTGAGACCGGGGTCGATCCACGAGGAAGGGAATTTAAGCGTTACAAATTATAAGCTAAACAAATGTGATATGGATGATTCAAACAAATGACAAGATAATATCAATAAATATGTAAGATGGTAGGCGGTATTACTGACCATTCAAATATAAAACAAAAAGCAAGAGGAGGTAAAACCATCCATGGAAATAGGTGGTATAACCAACCATAGTAAATTAAAGAACAATTTCATAAGGTGGTAAACCTACCATAGTAAATAAAATAAAAAGTTCATAAACAATAGAATAATTAAAATACAAGAGGAATTAACACAATAACAATGAGCTTAACGACTCGGGTTGTCGATGCTTTATTTTTGCTTAGAAAATTATGGATAGTGCAATGTTCAATCCCATTAAGCTTTCTCCTTAATCCATGTAGCGAGCTTTGGGCCAATAGCTCCCAAACCAGTTGGTCTTAGGGTATTAGGTGTTAAGGCACCCCTCGGGCTTAATTGCTCGAATTAAGGAGGCTACGAGACCAAACTTTATCCACAATTGCTATTTTTTTCTTTTTTTTCTTTTTTTTGCTTTTTTTTTTAACTTTCCCCTTCCTTTGTATTGTTATCCTAAACAAAACAAAAGAACTCAAATATTACAACATTATTTTTGCCCCCCACAATCCATGCATCAAGGTATGTGTGTGGTGGAAGAAAGGTTCATGAATACTTTGCTTAATGAGTACATAAGCACACAATTTATTAAATGATAAGGTTGTGAGAGTTCATAGATTTGAATAATTCAAAGTGAAATGAATAAGACCTCCTTGTTATAAAATTCAAAAATCAAGACTAAATAATATCAAGTTAGCTAAAATGAGTTCATAAGATCAAAATAAAATGACAAATTGGTTAGAATGGGTTTCAAGAGTTCAAACTGGCCCTCCATACTCTGCCATTCCTGACCCAGAATGCGTCTCAAGAGGATTTGAACTCCTTACACCGCACTTTGAATCTAATTACTAACTCGCTTTTTTTTTTGCAAGAAAAAATAAAATTTCAAGACACACTTATGTCTACTATCCTTCCCCCCCAACCAAATGAAACATTGTCCTTAATGTTTAAATGTAGAGAGATAAAGTATAGGAGACATTAGCTGAAGCTTCTGTTATTCAAGAGAGATGACCTGAAAGACTCATAAAATAACATGCTAAGAAATAAAATTTGATGAAAAAAAAAATGCAATTTTGTAGACAATTAAATCAGCTTTCCAAAACATTAAGAATTGCACCATTCTGATCTATAAATAGGGAGTTATGCCCATTTTACCGAACCTGTAACAAAACCAAAATTAAGAGAAATTAATTCCAAAGATGCAAATGCTACAAATATGCTTAACAGCTGCAATTTAATGACACTATTAATGGATCATATGAAAACTTTGACTCTTAAAAACATGCATTTTTTGTGGAGATTCAGTTGGGCCCAAGAGGCAATTTGAAAAATTTCTTCAAAAGTACCAAAGCCACCTGGTAAAGCAATAAAGGCATCTGAATTGATGAGCATATGTGCCATGCGTTCATGCATAGAGGAGACTTGTAACTCCTTCCCAACCGTTTTTCCAACAATGCTTTCTATAGCCAAAGCTTTAGGAATAACTCCTAAAACTTGACTACCTCCTACACGTGCAGCTCTTGCCACACAACCCATCAACCCGAGGCTACCTCCCCCATAAACCACATGAATCTTTCTTTCAGCCAGTAGCTACCAAGATAATTCGCTACCTTCTACAAACTCTTCACTTTTACCTGGTCGAGATCCACAGAATACACATATCCTTTGGATTCGACGTTTTGAAGTTCCCTCCATGTCTATGTAACTCTCTAACTATGTGTGAAGAAGAGAACAAGACATGTGGTATTTATGGAGTGCAAAAAGGTATGCTAATGATGATATCTATCTAGGTAGCTCGATTGTTTGTTGAAAAAGTTGACAATAATGCATAAAAATTCAAAAGATGATGAAATAAGACACCATAAGTCAAACAAAAGATACAAATTCAAAAATGACAGCTATAAGGCATTAAAATTCAAAAATGATGGCACGCATGCATATGTACAGGTAGTTGTGACTGTGGCTCACATCTTCCTCTGGTTTTACGTCCAGAAACGGCTTAAACACCTTCTATGAGTTGGGGATATGCTTCCCATCCAGTTTTCTTATAAACTGGCAAACAGGGTCGTTTTGAGTCAGATTCCCAAGACTATAGCATTCCTGCTCATCTCGGAATTGTGTCCACAAATTAAAAATTTCACGCTGCACAAGTCCACAAGAATGCGTCTCAAGAGTCGTTCGGATATCATCCAAAGACTCCTTACTCAGTCCATTCTTGATGAACTGTAGTTTATCCTCTCGATTGTTAGACAAATATCCCAAGGAGCGGCAACGCTGGTTACAGGTCCATCTTGCACATTTGGGACAAACTTGTAACCTTTTCGCTCTTCGCTTTTTGGCGTAAGAGCTTTTTCCCATACCTGGCATGTGAGACACAAGATTATCTGAAAATTCACAGGAAAATCGAACCTTGGCTTCAATTAACCATCTTAAATCAGCAGGAATACCCTTACGCATCAACAACCTTAGTCTTTCTGCACGAGCTTTATAAATTTTAAGCAAATCATTTTGAGGAAGAGAGGGAAAATGTTTGTGCAATTTTGAGAGAATGGTATCCATGTGAAGAAAATGAGAAAGAAGAAAAGAAAATGGATGCAAGGTGAGCAACAGTTTTTAGGGAACTGAAACCGACTTTAAAAGCCACGGAGTACCGTATCCGCCACTTGACCGAAAATAAAATAAAAACACACAACTAAAATAAACGCACACAAAATAAAATAAAAACAAACTAGAAATGATAGCAAAAATCAAGAATAAAAATAAAAATGAAAATATGGCATAGATGGATAAAATTTGATCAATCATTATAAAGAAATGCAAAAAGAGGAATCTCTTCGAAAGTGATTTACCACGGTCAAAAATATGCCATTGAGGTGGTACCTTTCTTTTTCCTTTATTTGTGAGAATGAAAGAGATTACCACTATCTGAGTTTGTTTGTCCTTAAAGCATGCATTATTGAGTGTGGATGTTTGTTCCTCCCTTTTTTCGAACCATGGCTCCCAACTCTTAATCTCCTTCACCTGTACAAAATCAAGCAATGAAAATTCTTTAGAAGCAATGGGCACTAGTTGCATACTTGGTTCAAAAGAACTAGGTAACCCGATTTCTGAAGGAGTTGAAAAATTCTCATTTTGGATATAGTCTTCCACGTTAGTTTTTGTCCTATTAGCTTCCTCATTTTCATCATGCTCGAAAAATTCATTAATATCAAAATTTTGGTTAAATTCCTTTGCATGATGCATAAGTGAGGATTCGGTCTTTTCTTTGTTAGGTGTAAGTTGATTAACCTCTTCCTTACCCTTTAGGATTGATTCATCATCTTTCTCATAAGGGTTAGGAATATGTTCTTGATCAACCTTACCATCATGAAGAGCACTTACCGAATCTTCATCTAGATGTTGGCTACTTGGATTACTCACATGTGGATTGATGAGATTTGGCTCGAGTTGAGATGGAAACACACCTTTCTCATGAGTACTAAATGCAAATGCAAGTTTTTCAAGAGCATCATTCAAGTTTGCCATAGTTTGAGCAACTTGACTATTAAAAGCCTCTTGCTTTGCAATGAATGAATTCCATGTTTCTTCAAGATCCTTATAAGATGCATGATCATGAGCTTTTTGAAAATTTTGACATGATTGAAAGGGAGGTTGGTAAGATTGTGCATGATTATCATTCCTCCAATCAAAATTCAAGTGATTTTTCCATCCAAACTTTTGTGAGTAAGGATTAGGATTTGACCTTTGGAAAGTGTTTAAAACATTGTTTGGTCATGGAGACTTTTCCTAAAGGTAGGCACAATTGGGCAATCATCCGTAGGATGATCACTAGAATTACAAGTTTGACAGACAATTTCTTGCATAGACCACATTTCTAAGTCCTCGACTTTCCTAGCTAGGGATGTAAATTTAACATGTAGATCATGATTCTCCCTAAAGTTATATATGCCTCTACTAGACGTTCTTGGTACCTCATAGGTGCCAACATTGTTCCAATTTTGGGCATTTTTCGCTAGTAAGTCTAGGAAATCCATGTCTTCATCTGGGTATTTATCTTCAAATTGTCCATCACACAATAATTCTATCATTTGCCTAGCTTGATGTGTAAGACCTTCATAGAAAATTAAAACTAGTTCGCATGTTTCCAAACCATGATGAGGACAAGTATTAAGCAATGCTTTGTACCTATCCCAACATTGGTAAAAGGTCTCTCCTTGTTTTTGAGTGAAATTGATGATTTGCCTTTTGAGAGAATTTGTTCTATAGGGAGGAAGGAATTCTTTAAGAAATTGTTGCTGCATTTCATCCCATGAGCTAATGGATCCTGACCTAAGATTTAGTAGCCATGTTTTAGCTTTATCTTTTAAAGAAAAAGGAAAAAGCTTTAATCTAAAGATGTTTATACTACAATTTAGGTCACTATATGCGTTACAAAACTCTTTAAATTCTCTCAAGTGCAAATATGGGTTTTCAACATCTAGGCCATGAAAGTGAGGTAAGAATTGAATGAAATCCGATTCATGGTCGAAATATGTTGCATCGTGAGGAAAGACTATGCATGATTGTGCACAAGTTCTCATAAGATTCATGCAATCCATTTATGTTCTCAGTTGGGTTTGAGCATGTTTTAAAGAAGATGAGTTACTCCTAACAATTCTACCAACTAATGCAAAGAGAAAGAAAAGATGAACATATGCAAGAAAAAATAAAAATAGAAATGGGAAGAGAAGAGATGAACGTATGCAAGAAAAATAAAAATAGAAATGGGAAAAGAAAATACTTACAATTTTGTACGCCAAATTTTACCTTCCCCGGCAACGGTGCCAAAAACTTGACACATCCGAAAATAGGATTGTCTCCCAAGTATAGGAGTGTCGAAGTAATAAACCCGGTGAGACCAAGGTCGATCCACGAGGAAGGGGATTTTACCGTTACAAATTATAAGATAAGCAAATATGATATGAATAATTCAAAGAAATGACAAGATAATATCAATAAATATGTAAGATGGTAGGTGGTATTACCGACCATTCAAATATAAAACAAAAAGCAAGAGGAGGTAAAACCATCCATGGAAATAGGTGGTATAACCAACCATAGTAAATTAAAGAACAATTTCATAAGGTGGTAGAACCTACCATAGTAAATAAAATAAAAAGTTCATAAACAATAGAATAATTAAAATACAAGAGGAATTAACACAATAACAATGAAGGCTAAGGTTAGGGGATCCGCCCTTGATATTTCAAATAAGGATAATTAACCCATTTTAGTTATATGAATTATATTTGTTTCATCACCAATATTTATACCACTTCTTGTAAATGGGTTCAAGCATCCAATGTGCCAATCATCATATGTCTACAACAAATCAAGGTTCCTAACTAGATTCGTGTCGGTAAGGAAGAACCATACATCATCTAGAAAGGATCCAAGCATTTGATGTGCCAAGGATTGTCGACAATGGATCAAGACCTCCACTTTACGAGTGGTGTCAAGATTGATTAAGAAATTAAATATAAATCATATTGAATAAACATTATAAGATTAAGATTATTAAGCACATATTAAGGGTTAGAGAATCCTTATTCTCATATCAAGGGTTTCACCCTTTCACCTTAGCAAAAGAGAAATTAGAAGAACATTATAATAGAAAGAAAATAAAATGCAAGAAAAAGGAAATTCATTAATAACATAAACACACAAAACACAATACAAGATCCTAGCCAAAGCCAAAATGTTCCAGCCAAGGCCAAGATGCCCTAATGGGTCACAAGGCACCTCTATTTATAGATACATCCAGGGGCAAACTTGTCAAATTACAAGGGCATAATTGTCAAATATTAGTTGTAAATATCTTTGACAATTGGGATCATTAGGCACCGACTTTGACCATCAATTTTGACATCGAAATGTTGAGAATTTTAATCACATGTCTTCATGAAAGTTGTATATATTTCTCTCAGCTTTCTATAACATATTGATTTTCACAATTTGGATACGTATTTTGAGAGATACGGTCCAAATACTGAGGCCTGGTCAGACTGGGCCGAGACTGTAGATGGGTTCATTTCAAGCCCAATTTTGGTCCATTAAGCGCCCGATTTGGTGATGCTTGTGAAATGTAATCTTGTAGACAATTGAATCAGCTTTCCAAAACATTAAGAATTGCACCATTCTGATATATAAATAGAGAGTTATGCCCATTTTACCGAACCTGTAACAAAACCAAAATTAAGAGGAATTAATTCCAAAGATGCAAATGCTACAAATATGCTTAAGTTGAGGAATTTAATGACACTATTAATGTAATATGATGAACGAAACTCTTATTAAACATGCATATTTAAGTGTTCATCACTTTGTCATCAAGCATCCAAAATCCAGTGTCTATAGGCGCCCTCTGAGGTGTTGATGCCAGTCAAAAATTCATCTTCCAATTAAATTCAAAATTTGGTAAGTTTCCTGAGGGCCTCCTCTTTAGTTAAATATTCTATTTAGATTAGTTAGCCATAATTAGGTATAATTAGAAATAATTATGTCATGTTTAGTTTAGAATTAGTTTAGTTAATTAGTAGTTAATGGCCATGTTTAGTTTAGTATTAATTTAGTTATTTAGTAGTTAATTGTCATGTTTAGTTTAGGACCAGTTTATTTAGTTAATAGTTTAGCTGCCATGATTAGTAGTTTAATTAAGTATGTTTAGTAGTTGATTATGTAGTTAATTAGTTTATCATTAGTCATTAATTAGTGCTTAATTAGCTATTAATCATGCACGATTAGTTGATAATTCGTAGTTAATAATGTGATTAATTAGCAGTTATTTGAGTATGATTAGTGGTAATTTAATAGTAAATCATGCATGTTTGGCATCAGTGATTAGTGATTTATGATATCGTAATTAGTATAAAAATCACATATCTAGATTAATATTTGTTTTTAATCGTACTTATTATTACTAACACCCTTGTACAATGATGGAGAATCAAGCTTGAAATTCGTTTAGTTTATAATTTTTAAATTACTTTATTGCAATTATTATTATCAAAGACTATTGTAATCCTCAATCCCTTCCCGCATGATGAAAATGTAATCAATTCTCCTCCCTCTTTCTATGCATATATATAAACTGTTAACACCTTATATGTAATGAAAAGATAAAAGCACATAGTAAAACGTTGGATCAAGATAGGAGAGTATCGATAGCTTAGAACTTAGAACTCACTAGACCCTTAGTGGAGTTTGGATTAATGTCTGAGCGAGAATAACCCGTACCTAACTTTTCGAACTCAGCTCTGAAGGGTGATGGGTAGTTACGTCCTGGGAAGCAAGGGATCGGCTGTTGTCACCAAATTTTTCTCGTGGTTAATTACCTGGCTGGTGACTCCATCAATTCTCCAGGTCTTGTCCCTATGACTTGACTCGTATGGCCTGCCAAGTCATCCGAAAGGAGCTTAGAAAAGCAGTGCCGAGGTTGAAAGCGCTTGAAGCAGGATGGAAGCCCTGATCACAGATAGCTTCACCAAACCATTCTACAATTAACCAAAGCATTCGTAGTGGTAATGAATGGTATTCCTGAGATCAATGACATCTTTGACTCCATATCAGCCATGGATTGATTATCTAGGACCAAAACATCAAAAGGGTAGTAGAACTTGTCAACTTGGAGTAAAATGTCCTCTACTATCCCTCTCGACTTTCTTATAGATCGTTTGGCCGGCTGCAAGACCACATTTGTGGGTTTGATATCTCCAAGACCCTAGGTGCAAGTAAATTGAGTAGGCATGAGATTGACACTTGCACCCAAATCTAATAGAGCTTGGCCAAATTCGTGTGTCCCAGTATGGTAGGCAATTGCAGGACATCATGGATCTTTATATTTGGGCAGTGTCTTTTGTTCAATCATTGCACTAACCTGGTCAGTCAAGAATGCAGTCTTCTTGACACGATGTCTTCTTTTTACGGTGCAAAGATTTTGATCACCTTTGCATATGTAGTTGCTTGCTTGATCACATGTAGCAAAGGTAGGTTAACTTTAACTATTTAAGGTGTTCAAGGATCTCACCATGGTTTTCTAGTAGTTTTCCTATTTGGAGAGCTTGGAGAAATGGCATTGGAGGCTTCTTCTCAAGTTCTTGGGGAAGGGCATCTCTAAAGGTGCTCGAGGTGGTTGTTAGAGATCTGCCCTAAGAGTGTGGATATTTTTCTATAATATGTAAACATCATTATTATTAATGAAAAAAGTATTATTTATAAATTACATAAGTGTGACTGTATCAATGATTAAAGATTTCAGAGCTTGTACATTGACAAAGTTTCTATATATATGAGATATATTTGAGATACAGAACTTTGTCTTAGCTCGAAACTAGTTCATGACCTGTAAACAAAAGTTGGCCCATTTGTTTGGACAACGTTATTGTGTTGTTTGTCTTCAATAGGAAAATGGCAAGTCTGTAACCATTTGAAATAGTTGACTTTAGGATAAAGACACTTGTGCATTATGAATGGATTGAACACGAATCGCATAGAAATTATCCATTTAGTGGAAACACTATGACCGAATGTCAATTTCTATGCTCAAGCACTAACGAAATTTCTACATTAATCCTAAATGAGTAGTATACCTCTAGTATACAAGCTATAGATTTTGACTAGAATAAAAAGTAAGATCTAAAAGATTAAAGTCAATACCTTGGCTAGTAGGAATTATAAAATATGTATGCTAGTAGACACTATAACATAGATAAAGAATTCAAAACTTTGAAAGGATTGTAGAGTACCATCTTGATGGTTTTCCAAGGTTTTAAATAATAAAATATTGATTAGGTGTTTAGTGAAGGTTGTCATTAAACTAGGATTTATTTTAATAAATTCGAATAATTTTAAATGGTGTAAAAGTAGTATTAAGGGCTTAAGATGTAATTGGAGGGGCAAAATTGTAAATTACACCTAGCTTCAATTATTGGTATTCCATGAAGAGTAGTTATGTAAACTTTGTTCCCAATGGATAGGACTTAAAGAAATAATTTAATCAAATTAAATTATTAAACTTTCTGTCAAGAGTATTTAATTCAAGAGTGCAACTTTGAGTCTATAGTGGAATGGGCCAAAGTTAATAGATGGTGCCACTACAATTATGGGATAATAGGGTACTTGGTCAAACCTATTTAGGTCCCCTGTGTACTTGACTAACAAATTGCTTGAACAGGGACTAGACTTTGAGAAATTAACTATTTAATTTAATTGGGTTTATTGGAGAATAAAGCTAGGTATTAAATTAAATAAATAATTAGTGGACTAGTTAATTGGGCCAATTATTTAATTAATAAGATTAATTAATTATTGGGCTAATTAAGAGTTAATTAATTAAAACCTACAATTGGGTTTGGACCTGGATAGCCTTAAAGTCCAATTAGGCTTATATATGATATATATATATATATATATATATATATAAGATATGTTTAGGGCTACACGTTTAGATGGTTAGAACCTCCAAAAAGCCAAAAACGTGAAAGATATACACCCCTACCCTGAGAAAAATGAATTTAGCCCTAAGGGCGCGTCCAAGTGATGTTTCAATTTCTAGGGATACCTCTAACCTTCGTCTTGTGTTCTTTGGCCTTGTCTAGTGCAGACAAATTCCCACACATCTTCTTCGGGTAGTTTACAGATATACTCAAGAAGCTAGCATGGAAGAAAGCTATACAAAAATTTTGAAGCCTATAGTCACACGATCCTAGTCCCAAAGGCTATTCTACAATTTTGAAGTACTCAAATTTGTCTCCAAGTTCCTAGAGTGGTAGTAGTGCTTTTGTTGTTCGTTGGATTTGGCAAACTTAGTTCGTTAAGAATTTTGTCACTTTGAGTAATGATGGCAGTCACCCTTTAAAGTTTTGTGAATCCGTGTTCGTGGTTTCTACCATATGCTACCCCTTTGGGTTGGATTGAGGCTAAGATGGGAATTTTCCTCGCTTTTGTACAGTAAGAGAGCTACTCAACTTGGTGATTTCACTCTTCATCTCTTTTTGATCTTCCACCACTTGTGTGAGAATAGCTTTAAACTTCAGCAAAGTTCCCTCTAAAGAAGATCTTGATGGTAGAACATTAAATTATGGTAGAGGATATGACTGTGGATAGGGCTTGCATCCTACTAGAGTCACGGCGACCTTGGCACTACCCTTTTAAGTTCTATGAAAAGACTTAGAGGGTAATCAAACCAAGCCACGAAGGCAGGGTCTAGAGAAGCAAAATGAAGTCACCACTTGGGTAATTAACTACGAAAAAAATGTTAGTGATGATAGCTGATCCCTTACTTCTGGACCTAACTGCCTTTCAAAGCTGGGTTCATGACGTTAGATACCGACTTTTAGTCCACCTGAACAAAGTTCGGCTTCACTAGGGTTTACTGGATTGAGATTTTCTAGACCATCAATTATATCCATCTTGATCTGAGATTCATTTTCACACAACCATTTGTATCTTAATTACATGTTGGTGAGGCAATTCATAAGCATCCACAGAAAGAGGGAGGAGAATAGAGTTATATTTGCATTTCAAACATGGGGGATTTTCGGGAATGGGATTAAAACAATTGTTCGAATATTGTGTAAAAAGTAAATGATAAATTATATAATAGGAGTTATTAGAGAATTACAATATCACTTCATCATCTATGCAGATGATAAGAGCAGGATAATTAATGACAAGGTTAATCTACTTCTACCATGCATATAAAAAAAGAGACATTTTAGGCAAATTTCATGGCTTGGCCACAAATGGGCATGCACCTATTCTTGAAAGAGGCATGTGCCTCTACTAGACCAAGAATAGGTGCATGCCTGTTCATGGCCAAGATCAGATTTTCTCACATAGCAAAACAGGGTTCAGTTGAAATTCAACTACATAGAAACTCTTCAAAACCTTATTCTAACATATGGTTTAAGCTAAATATATCACATCATGTTATGATTAATCATTCATTATTCTAATTTTAGACATTGTGGCATAATCATAATTGCTAAACATGGATTTCTAAATTAAACAAGCCTTGCTTCATTAGAACTTAACTAATCCTAATCTAATCATGCTTAACTTAACTAAGAAGCAAACTAATTAATTAACTAATTAGCTAAGCAATTAACTAAACATACTACGAGTAAAATATTAAGGAAAACTAAGAAAAGAATTAAGGAACTAGGCTCTCAATTATGTATCCTTTTCAAGGGTGATTATCTCACTCCAAAGTTTGAAATTGAAAAAAAAAAAAAAAAAACTAGATTGTCAAGGTCTTTTTTAGAGAAAACCCCAACTAAGACAAAATGGTTAAGAATTAATTTTGAGTGTACTCCACCAATTCCTCATATATCTTTCGTGCCTTTCACCTTAGGACCATCAATGTTTATATAGCTGCATTGTATCAGTGCAAGAAGCATATTTTTTCAATGTGAGATATGTGAATAGGCATGCGCCTATTCGCCGTATAGGCGTGCGCCTACTCTGCTAATTCTAGAGCTTGTTTAGTTTTGTCCTATCTTTGCACTATTTTTGGGTGCTTTAGCTTTCTTTTTTTTTTTTTTTTTAGTTGTTTTCTAAAAGTTCATAAGCTTTGTTTGAGAGGCAACACCTTTGATGAAGGCACCATGTCTCATCATCGGGCCTCAAATCATAAGCAAAGATTTTAATACTTACAAAGACCTTTGTGGTGGTGCCTTAGGCTTCCAATTACTGTTGTTAGATGATGTAGGTGGTGAAAGTTGGTTGGTTTCAGACTTCCAACTAAAATTTGGGTGGTTTCGCCAACTAAAATAGTATGTACCGAAATATGGCAAGTACGTCTTTTGAAACATCCCCAAAGCATTGCACCAGTCTTTATATATCCCTCGCATTTCTCCATAGTTGGGGCATTCTTATGGAACATAATTCACTCCCCCGCAAACAAAACAAGCAACTTGAGATTCCACCATAGTAGCTATATGAGCGACTCTACTATCTTTGGTCTTCAATACCTCTGTATCGCTAGTCAAAACTTCTAATTAGGCTTTGAGGTTGTCATCCCTTGGTAGATGGTAGATTCCATTGGCCTTGATCTATTAGTGCTATTATTAGTGCTAGGTCCGGTCCTGGGATAAGCTTTCTTAGCAAGCTCGTTTAAGTACTCCATAACTCCATCAAGATCTTTGTTAAGAAATTCTCTGCTACACATCATCCCAAGAAACTAGCACTCTTTACCTGTAAGTCTGTCGTAAATGTAAATGATGATGCACCAATTTTCATACCCATGATGTGGGCACAAGTTCAGAAGATCTTTAAACCTCTCCCATTCTTGGTATAAACTCTCACTATATATCTTTCTAGAAAAAGGTCGACATTTGTCTCTTCAGGCCACTGGTTTTGTGGTTGGGAAAGTATTTATTGAAGAACGTTTAGGTCATTTCTTCCCAAGAACCTATAGATCTAGGCCTTAAATAATGTAGCCATCTCTTAACTTTGTCTTTCAAGGAGAAAGGGAAAATTTTAAAACGTAAGTCCGGGGCATTGGGTTGGCTAGTAAAAGTGGTTGTTATCTCATTTATTTCTTGAGTGTTAAGTATGGATTTTCATTTTCTAAGCCATGAAAAGTGGGAACGAGTTGGATCATGCCAGTTCTAAAATCTATTTATGTGATATTAGGTGGAAACATGATGCATAAGGGAGTGGTTGTACAGGTTTGGTGTAGATAATCCCTCAAGCACCATGTAGCATTGTTCTCAAGCTACTTCATGTTGGCAGGTGTAGAAGGTGTATCAGACAAGTCGATGGTGGACGAAGATTCAAATGAGGCTTCACTGACTACACTAGGACTTGATGACAGTCCAAATTCGAGCCTTCTTACAAGTCTCCCAAGCTCATTTCTCTACCAATTCATACACTAAAACAAAATATTTTTTTTTAAAAGAAAAAAAACAATAACACCAATGTAGCAGCACAATTGGCAGTCAGCAAGAGTGCTCCCAGAAAAGAATGGTGGGGTGAGGCCTCCTTAAAAACCACCATCCTAGACAAAGCAATGTTCCTAGGAAAGACTAGTGGCACAGGGCTTTCAAGATCTAGCCTCTCTGTTTCGCGTAACCACACAATTGTTTTTTTTTAACTTTTAGAAAAATAAAAGAAAATTTTTCAAAAATAAAGAAAAGAAAATCTAACCAAAAATAAAAAAGAAATCCTAAAATTAAAAAGTATTTAACAAAAAGAAAGAAAAAGAAAAGAATTATCGTTTTTTGAGTCAAATAAAAAAAAAACCACGCTTCCCCAGCAACATCACCAAATTTTGGTTACGCCAAAATTTTACCTCTCAGCTAAGTAGTTGTTGTAACGCAACTTCTAGGTGTTGATCCCACAGAGAAGAGAACAAGAAAAGGTTGTTAAAATGGTTGAAAATGTTATAGAAAAATAAAAAATAAATAAATAAATAAAACTAAATACAATAAATAAAAATAAGAAATATTCACTAGGAAAGAAACCGACATAGAGAGTAATTGAATAAAACAGATAATGATAAAAAGAAGAACCAATTCAACGGAAAAGAAGGCTTTGAGTTTGACGTAATTGCATTATTTTACTTATATCAACTTGATTCTAATTTACTACTCAATTACATGTTTCACACCCTAAACAAATAATTGGAAAATATGTTCTTGAAAACTCTTGAGAAAAGAAAGATATTTGCTTTGAAAAACTCTTTCAAATAAGAAGCAACACAAATTTTACCATACAAGTTATCTAAAAAATCGACAATATATCACATAAACAACATTACAGTAAAAGATGAACTCATATAACAAAAATAAAACAGAAATAATTATAATAACCACATAATAAGAGCATAACTAAATTTATATGATATTGAAGAACAAAAATAACTGAAATTCAATTGCTAAAATAATAAAGAGTTTAACAAAAGAAATGTATCAACATTGGAAATCATAAAAGAATCGAAGGGAAACAACAAAACAATACAAGGAGATCCAGTCTCAGCCTCTCTCTAAAATTTAGCCTAGCTTGCTCATCTTTTCACAAGTTCTATAAAAAAAAAAAAAAAAAAAAAGAGTGGAGAAGAATTAGCAAGACTTTCTATCTCTGAAGAAATAGCAGAGGCTTCGCTCTCTATCCGAGATTAGTCTCGGAAACTAAGAGCACCCCATGCCTACTTTTATAGTGGTAGAGAACCCTAATTTCCCTCTCTTTGCTTCTCACAATTTTGGGCATCAATTATACTAAAAATTGGGAGATTTGAGGTGGCCTTTTATTTCTTGGGCATGGGAATTTATTTTGGCAAGTTTTTATGCTAGGCAGGCTGGCAACGTGATTGAAGACTTGCTGCTAATGGACCTCGGCTTTGTTAGGTGGCATTCACAACAATGGGCCAACAATCAGATGGAAGAAGGCTTCGCGTAAGCTGATACCAATTTTACAAATTAGGCTGGGCCTGCCAGCTTGCTACAAATTGGGCCAGGAGGAATTGGGGCTTTTAATCGAATTGGCCTTGAGCTTTCCAAGGGCTGCTGGGTCTACCTGAACATGGGCCTTGCGAAGTGCGCCACTTTAAACTTTGCAATGCCAAAAAATAACAAGTTGCCTGCCCAAAAAAAAAAAAAAATTTATGTAAAGATCTTAAGTTTTATGACTTGAAAAATACACTAAAAATAAAATAAATTTTATTAATAACATTTGTAAAATAAGTGAAATTAAAATATCAAATTAAACCACATATTTCAACAAATGTCATTAATTAATTAATATAACAAGTGTACTTTTATGCATTAGTCGTCCACATGTAGAGATAATATTACAAAATTATTGTTAGACCTTTTAATGTACACACAATGGTCTCCTTCGGTCATCACAAAACCATATGACATGAAAGCTTGGTGAAACCTAAAAGTTTATTCTTTAAATCTAACTAAATTCTTATAAATGTACACTCATCTTAATTTGACAAAGAAAAAACTGGACATGTTTAGATTTTTTTTACATAGTGAATAATTAAACTCCAAATTTGAAAGGAAAATATAGAAAAATTATAAAATACTTGGAAGTATTAAGTTTATCACTTTTTTAAAAGCTTCTTACGTATACCTGCAACGTGAATCGGATTAAGTCTCAAATATCTCAGCGGGTCCTATAAGCATGGGTTGAACAATAATTTTATAATTAATGTTTTAAATGACACAGAGAGAATTTGAACATGCAACCATTAAGTCTCTAATACCATGTTGAGTTTGTTACTTTTCTAAAAACTTGAGCTTGTAGAGATGGGCTTACTTTTAGTATTTATACTTCTAATAATATGCATTATGGAGTAAGAACCAAACTAAAAATTAAGGGAAACATGACATAAGTAAGAAAAAATTAAAAAATCCACCAAACTTGATGGAATCATAATTATTAAATTGAATACAAAGAAATATCTTCTTTAAGTCATATCAAGTATTTCTTTTAGATGAAAGAAGAAATGGAATGTATATAATTGTACAAATAAGTAACTTTGTATATACAAATAATTTAGTAAAATTCTTTAAAAAAAATAATTGGTGTTTTGGGTAATTTTGTGAGTGCAAATAATCCCTTTTTTTCAATTAATTTTTTATTTTTATCACTGTTAAATGGAAACCCAAACAAGACAGATTTTTTAAATTTTTATTATTAATAAAAACGAATGAATGAATTTATTCAGCCCAATATTTGCATTTTTTGATGTAATTCTGGTAAAGGGGAGCGGATGATTTAACAGAGATTTGGATAGGAACACTTTTTTGATGTTTTCCCATATATAAAGCCACTAGTCCACTAGTAATTACAAAGGTTATTCCATGATGCAAATACAAGAGAGGCATATGCTCAAAAGATCTTTAACGAAGTACATTCCCCACGTATTTTGCCAAACCAACATGCAACCATTGCCTTTCACAATTGTTCCAATCAACCTAATAACAATAATATTGCAATGATTATAAAAATAAAATACTCAACTTGCATGCATGCCACGCAGAGGAACGTAACAGCTAGGTTGTACAAGTAAAAAGGAAATTCAATATTGAAGCAATTGTCGAAGGGAATCCGCAAATCCATCTATCTACCGTTAAACTTATAATCTTCATATAACTTAAACTATATAATTTGATGTGGTAGTCTGTATGATAAAATCTCATTGGACATGTAACTTTCATAATTCTTTTTAATTTTTCCTTCAATCTCCAGTAAATTTTTGTTATATAAACTATCACATCAAACTGTAATGTTTGAGTTGTTTGAAAATTATGAGTCCAGTACTACTCATCTATATACGAAACATTGAACTCATCATGAGTTGTATTAATATTAATCCAGCATAGCTTCTGTATTACATATTAACTAAACTCTCTCTCTATATATATACGCGCACATATACGTGTGTTAATTTGATTATAAAACATCCCCAACTTGGCTACTTTTGCAATTAATAAATTCAGAAGAAATTAATCAACAGGGACCACAATATCCTCTCTTTTTCTGTAATCATCATTTGGAGCAATGAAATGTTAGAAGAGAATCAAAAGAAGGATAGATTCGAACAGCCATCGATTTCAGCATACTGTACCATTTTGTTATTCTTTTACTTTTCCAATATATTTATATATATATATATATATATATATATATATATATATATATATATGTATGTATGTATATATATATATATGAACGAAACACACACAGTTGCTTAATTTCTCAGTTCGGTTCATGATGTTTGGCTGGTTCCCTCGGAAGAATAAGTTACCCAATGCGATGGCCGTAAGTGCTATTGATATACGTATATACTTGATATTATATTGTTGTAGCTAGCTAGCTAGGGATCACCTGCAACATGCGTAACTGCATTAATTATATATGTGTATAATGATTCACAGATTGTAGAGCTTTCGGTACACATGGATTGCGAAGGATGCGAAAAGAGGGTGCGAAAAGCAATCTCGAAAATTGATGGCAAGGCTAGCTAGCTTCTTTCATTCAGATATTTTATTATTTTTATTTTTATTATAACATTATTCTATATTAATTTGCGCGCCCATATATATTAGTTGCTTTGCTTATATGCATGGTTCTTTGTTTTAATTGTATTTGTATAGCATTCGTGTCCTGTCGCTTGTGGCCTATTTAATAATGATATCGTGGTAAGGTTTAGATTTTTAATGGGGATAATCACAAACTACGTCTAAAGGTTAGATATATATAATACCAGACAGCAAGCGATTTGGACGTTTAGGGCATGTTTGGGAGTCCGGATTGGATTGGATTGGACTAAGATTGGGATTAGGATTGGGATTGGATTAGATGGGACTGGACTATAGATAATGCTATCTTATGTTTGGTGTAATACGAGACTGGACTATATTAACATGTAATAAATTTTTAAGAAATCAATTTTTAAATATAAATTTATTTTATTTTATTCAAGTTTAATTTGAATATAATTTAATCTAATATCTAAATTAACAATATTTAAATCCTATTAATATTTTTATAAACATAATATTATTTTACATTACATTATGAGTAAATTACTATATAAATTATAAATATTAATTTAATATTTAGGATTATTTTTTAAATTATTATAAAAATCAAGATTAGTATTAGATAAAACTAAATAAAATTTAAATATATTTAAAAATTATATTTATTTATAAATTATTACATATAGTAATGTTATTAATTATTTGTTATATTATTGTTACATTAATTTGAAATTAAATAATCAAGATGAATTTGAGATAAAATAATTAAATATATAAATATAATTTAAATTTAAATTCATTTAAAAATTATTAATTATTACTATGATATATTTTATGTTCAAGAATAATTTATTATTAATTATATAATTATTTTTTTTATTATTAGCACAATTAATTAATTGATCAAAATTTATTTTCATAAAATTAAGAAAATACTAATATAAAATAATAAATTATTTATTAAATATATTATAATGTACTATACAATTAGAAATATATAAGTTGCATATTTGATTATTTTAATAATATTGTAAAATCTATTTAAAAAATAAATGTATAGTATTTTAAAAATATTTTTTTACTAATAAATTGTTTATTTAAAATTATCATATTTTAATATATAATTAAAAAAATAAAGCTTATATATTTGACGATTTTAATAATATTATAAAATATATTTTTTAAAAAATTAATAATATGACGTTTTAAAATCATATTAATTTTAAAATATTAGATTATTTTAATTAAGAAATTTATATTATTTTGCTTTTTATAATTTATCATTTATTTTTAATTTTCTTACATAATTAATAATTTTAGAATAATATTACATTTTTATTTTTTATGGATTATTTTGATATTATTATACTAATACTTATTTTAAAAATATTTTATAAATTATTTATTTTATTATTTTTAAAATTCAAATGCTTGTCCCAATCTTGGAACTTCTTGTCCCATGTTATTATATGGGACTCCTTGTCCCATGACTAGCCAAAAAGACAAAAGAGATGGGGACTCACCTTAGTCCAATCCCCTTCTCAAAAAATTGTCCAAACAAGAGATTGGTACAATTTGTCCCAAATAATAGTCCAATCCCACCCCTATCCCGGTTGCCAAACGCGCCCTTATAGTACTCTACCCATCTAACCTGTCAAACGAATTCCGTCTGTCTTTAGTGACTAAATCTGAAACATTTTTTGACCATGTTATTATATAATAAATATATGTTAACCAAATCAATCCTAATTCCTATATTAAAACTGTCCTAATTTTCAAACCCTAACTCTATCATCTAAACTTTAATACCCTTTTACCATTCAATTTTACATTATTATAATGCTCTTTGATTTTTATATTATTTCACCTTTAGGAATCCGCTTAATGGAGTTAGATGATTAACAAAAACGAAAAAAAAAAGAAAAGAAAATGAAACTTGGAAGGGTGAAATAATATAGACATCAAAGTCCCATTTTGCCCTGATGTTATATGTAAGCCTAGTACTAGTTTTGATATGGTCCATTTTTAATGTGTGAAACTATTTAATTGGATAAAAAGCAAATCAAATGAGTATTGTGTCATTAACAAACTTGGATATCTAAATGTGTTTGGTCAACTCAATTATTTATTTGTAAAATAAATATTCGCTTAAGCATAATTAGGGATGGAAAAGTCTATGATTTTGAAAGTAAAATTGATAACAATTGAACATCAACATAAATTGACATAAGGAAAATTTATATAACTGAAAAATACAACTAAATTAAACATCTTCAAGTACAAACTGAAACTAAAGTTTAGAATAAGCTTTGAAAATTTTTCTTAATTCTTGACCCAAAAAATGCAAAATTTAATGGCACAAAATCCCCCAAAATTTTCATTTCAATAATACCCAAGATTGAAACAAAAGAAAAAAATTTTAAATTAAAGAATATAAAAATATTCAATTAATTATTGTTGAAACAAAAATTTTCAACGAAATTTAAATTCTAATGCCGAGATCAAGTGAAGTGATCAAGAAAACTATTGAATTTCATTGAATAAACCTGATAATCAACTATTTTATGGCATAAATTTGAGCAAACATGACAAATTTGGCTCAGCTTATGGGGACGGTTGTATCGAAAGTTTGAAATATTCATTTACCATTAGTATTATGCATCAAACTATATATTCAACAAAACACCTTTCTAACTTTAAGAGAAATTATCTTAAATCATCGTAATCCTACCTTAAGAGCTAGTTTAGGATTGATGATGTTGTAGAAATAAGTGGCTTTTACTCTATAGGAGCAATCATTTACTTAGAAAATAATTTGCAGAGTGTTTTTAAAAATTTTTGTGGTGTTTGGGAATATTTTTATTGTAGCTTTTATTATGTTAAAATTACTAAAATGAACTATTAATTTTTTTTTAATATTCAATTTTTAATATATAAACATTTTTTTCTGTTTTGAAATACTTCCAACACTTTCTATAAATTAATATTTAGTAATGTTTTATATAAATAATAATATTTTAAAAGCTTACTCCTTAAAAAAAAGATTGTTTGAATTTAAATTAGAAAAAAATATTTTTTACAAGATAATTTAAAATTTATAAGAATATATTCAATGAATATAAATTTATAATTTAAAATTAAAAAATATATTTCATCATTTAATAACAATTAAAAATTGATAAAAATATATTAAATGATTATTTATTTAGTTATGGGATAGTATCAATAGATACCCTTGTGTTTTAGCTTAATTTTAAGCAGAGAACTGCTATATATTTTATCAATCACACCTCTGAAAATGATGATTTGAAGAGAATTTTAGAGGTGTGATTGATGAAATATGTATAATTGTTCTTCGGTTAAAATTAAATAAAAACTCGAAGGTATTCGTATAATTATTTCATATAATTATTATTAAATTTGAAAAATAAAAATTAAGGGTGTGTTTGTTTATGTTTTTGGAGTTTTAGTTTTCATAATTTGGAAAGAATATATGGTTAGTTTTAAATTTTTTTTTGAATTTGAAAATAATGTGTGGTTGATATTGATTTAAATATATTGAAAAATGTACATTTTTATAAAACAGCTTTTAAAAAATAAAAAACAAGCACAACCTAAAAAACTACTAGTAAGTAAGGTTGCTTCAGATGCTCGTCGGTGTGGAGATTTCAGTTTTTGTAGACATAGTAGGAATTTTTGTGTGGCGTAATAGATTGGATGACGTTGATTATTTTTGTATTGGCCATGTCATTGGACGCACTTTGGCAACTATAGCCAACAACCTCTGCCAGTTTTTTTATTTTTCAAAAAAAATTATTTATGAAAATAAATAAATATTAATTTCTTTATTAATTGATGATATTTTAAACAAAATAAATAATGGCAGTTTTGTACTTTTATTTTTGTCCTGAGGGCATTTTATATATTTTCTATGTTAAAAAAGTAGGTTTTCAGGAGCATCTAAGCCTTTACATTTGGAGTCCTCTATAAAATTTTATTATTTTTTAAAAAGCTTATTTTTAAGCGGTTGAAAAAGCCATACTAAATACCTCGGATTGTTGCTCCTAGGAAAATAAATAAAATAAATGACTATTTTGACAATAATAGCAATGCCAAACTAGACCTAAATCAATATTCCAATCATAGAAAAATTTTCCACGTGTGAAAAGTTCTAGCATTCTACCAAATTCAACGCATTCACCACATTTCATCTCCATCACGATAATGAAGCATTCGATCGCGCACCATACCCGCCACCATCTATGGGTAATCAATCTATTTGGTCACGGTTTTTGGATGAATAGTAAAGGCCAAAAGAGTTGAAAATTAGAAAGCAATATGTAGCTCTGACTCTACCGTAAAATCCCTTTTGTTAGAGTTAGCATGACATGGCTAACTAGGTTGTCATCCACCTCCTACCATGCATGCATGTTTGAGTTCTTCTTCGTCAAGCTAGGAGCCTCTATCATATGATTAAGTAATGTCTCTAGTTTTATATTTTTCATTTTCTTTTTTAGTGATTTTGATTTGTTTGAGGTGATTTGAAGATTTTTTAATTTGTTATTTTTAATTTTTATTGAAATTTATTGGGGGATTTGGTTTATGATTTTTGAATCTGTGTTTGAAACGAAGTAGGATTTTGATTTTTAAAAGTAGTTGTTCTTCTATGAAATTCTTGTTTTCCATTCTCCATTAGTGTTGGAGCTACCGAAATATATATGTTGGATGATAAAAATTGTGAAATTTTAGGGATCTTTTTCTAATGAAATTGGCGAAATGTTTTCCTAAGTAATAATATGCCCAATCTCAATAAGGTAGGTAGTTTGTGATATTAATTAATTAGTAAATTTTTCTTTATACAAACAAGTTGAATAGGTATTGAATGTGTTAATTACACATAATCATGTTAGACGATGTGTTGTATGTGTATAAAAAAAATTAATTGAATAATGTATAAAAGTATTATAGATCGATAGTTAAAAAAACTATTATGGCCTATCAAAAACGATCATAACTTGCTCATTACAGGTTAAGTAGGTCATCCATTTTATAACCTAGTCATATCCGTGCTTTAAATATTGAAATGAATAATTAAATAGGTCATATTAGTAGTAGGGGTGTGCAAATGGTAGGGTATGGTGTGGTATCGCCATACCATCACCATACCTTACATATGTCGGGTTTTTTATTTTTATACCATACCATACCATTTTTTAATACAATACCATACCACATTTCCGCATGGTAGGGTAAGGGCGGGTATGGTATGGTAATATAAGGGTAGTTGACCAAATTGACCAGATTTTGACACTTTAAGTTCTTATTTTGACATTATTTAATATTATTATTCATAAAATTTGTACTAAATAAAAAAATCAAGCAATTACACATCCTTAACAATACAAATAATCAATTAACTACATATTTTATAACAACACAAATAATCAAGTAACATTATATTTATAACAATACAAAAATATCACGTAACTATATATTCCATAACAACACGAATACTCAAGCAATTACATGTCCATAACAACACAAATAACAAGTAAACTACATATCCGAATCCTTCCACAAAGTTTCAACTTCCAACCTTCAAGTCCAACCTTTAAATTCTACAAAGTTTCAATCTTTTCAACTTCCAATCTAATACAAATTTGAGAAAATAAAAAAGCAAAGAAAAAAGAAACTATAACACTCATACAAAAATATTTTATGTAATCAATTAAATAATGACACGTGGCATATTTTTTATTTTTTTTAAAAAGTATGGTATGGTATGATATTTTCGGGTATTTTCAAAAATACCCCCCTACCATACCATACCATGACAGATTTTGAAAATCTATACCATACCACACCCTATATTTTTTTTATACCCTACCATATCTCCACCATACCATGGCGGGTATGTCGGGTTCAGGCGGGTGATGGTATACCATGCACACCCCTAATTAGTAGGGGAAGATGCAAATGTGATGGTAAATAACTAGAGGTAATTCAATATTCAAATATTATCTCACATTCACATTTGGTCAATCACATATGGGGCTGCTCTAGTTTTGATTATCTGTTATAACATTCATTAATGACAAAAATATCAAATTGTAAACACGGAGAAAAAGATACATGGGAAACTCAACTTGGGAAACCCTGCGGGTCGTAGCTGAGTAGTAAAATGAACATTCTATTATGAAAGCCAATAAGCAATACAATATCGGTAGACCCAATTATATCGTACTTACCACACAACTGTCGTGGCTCTCCTGATCGTACGTATTACATTATTTCCCTTGAACTATCTTCAAACTTGATTTAAATCTACACCTATTTGTCAAACTCTTAAGGTGCATTCGATTTTAGGAAAGTAAAAAGGAGAAGAAAGGAAATGTAGGGTGAAAAGAAAAAGTGGAGGAATGGAAAGGGATAAGCTAACTTTGCTATGTTTTGTCGTGCTATTACAATTATGAAAGGAAAGTAATCTTTCATAAATTATTTAGACAAAAATAACCTCATCATTAAAATATTAGTATCTGCTAATGAATAAAAAATTAATTTAAATTATTTTGTATAAATTAATTAATGTAATAGCATGATCATTATATATTTAATTAATATAAACATTTTAAATAAATCTTTCCTTTTTCATTTCAGATAAATAATATAATACAAAATTATATTATATAAATCTATTATTTATTATTACAAATGTTGTTTGAATATATAATTATTTATTAAGATAAGTATGTAATATTTATAATATTTATTTATTTTCGAAAATAACAAAGAAAAAAATTCACTAGCTTCCTGCCAATGGCAGGCCCAAGATTTCGGTTTTGGGGGGTTAAAATTGGAACTTTATGATAAATTCAAGGATGAGAAAATGTATTGATTGATTAATATTTAACGTAATGAATATGTTAATCAAACATAAGCTTTTATAGAAATTTAAAAATGGAGCAATAAAATAAAATGCATTAATTAATCTAAATCAAGAAAAAAAATGAATAAATATATTACTTAAATAAAATATATGAAAAAGAGTCGAAAGCAAAACAAAGTTTCAAAAGTTTATATTCTTTTTATCTTATCTTAAAATCTAGTTTTTAAGGATTCTTGGTAACTTCTCCAATTTTGAAGGAAAATTCATCGAAAATTTTACATATTTTATATATTGAAAAATACAAGTCATAATGAAGAAAAAGAAAACAAAAAGTGGATTTGCCTTTGATAACTAAAAATGTGAGGAATTAAAAAAAAGTTTCAGTATAAAAAACTTAAGTTTTACTTAAGAGTGAGATAATAAAATAATAAAAAAATGAAAAAAAAAGATAACAATAATATAAATCATAAATGTGGAATTTAATTCATTTGTCATTTATATGAATACGAAAAATTTGGAAGGTTCATATGCATGTAGACTCATAATTTATTATAGTAACATTGTATTATATTTTGCCTAGTTTTTAGCTTAGAGGGGCCAATATGCATAATGTTAAAACGTTTGGTACTACATGAGATTTTTTTTATTACAATTAAGGACCGACTTTTTGGGTTGGAGGGGCCTGGGCCACCTCAAGCCCAAACATAGGTCCACCCCTACTTCCCGCCACCGACTGTTACTATCAACTTCAACATTGTGGCAAATGTAAACTCACTGTTGGTACCAAGGGGGACACCATTAGGTCATCTACCAAACCATGGGATTTTAGTTGACACTGTATTGTTCAATTGATCGAAAATAACCAAAATTTTATTTGGTTGCTATCGCAAGATCCACCATCTAAGGTGGAAAGGTCCATCTAACTTCGATAAAACCTAACAGTTAGATAAATAGCTAATCAACAATCCGAATAGTGCAAGAGGTGACACGGGATTAGTGGTTGCAATGGTGATCGACTCTAGTCATGACAACTTAGATTAGTAACATGCATTTCTAAAATGAAACTTAAATAAAAATTATAATATTTATTCTAAATTTTTTTAAAATATTTAATAATTCTTTTAAGAAAAATTGAAGATTGTTTTGGTAGTTCAATGTACATTATGTTGAGGAAAAAGTTTCCTCCCAGGATGAACCTAGGTTATCAAAGTTTAATAGTTTATCACTTTTAATACAACTGAAGACCACCTGAAAGTCTGTCTCTAAGCTTTCACCTAGATATTGGTGCCTTGCCTTTGCAACTAACTATTTATGTCAAAAAGAAAACACAAGTATGATTAAACAAATATTAGAAGCACCTCTATGTCTATTCACTTGCAAATACACGTGAACAAAAGCATGTAGGAAGTTCTATTTGTTTATGTATTCTAAAAAATAAATAAAACTTTCAAAAATTGTGCTAGGTATCATATACCCAAAGCACCCCTAATGGTTGAAAATTATTGCTTTAGTCTACGAAAATATAAAAAATGCTAAAAACTCAACCTCAAAATTCAAATCCTTCTCACTAATTTGTGTATGCTTCTTAGATGTTTGTGTGTAAGTTATAGTTATATAAAATGAATAATTATCTCATGGAGACCCAAAAAAAAAAAAAACACTACTTAAATAGTGTCCTACATACCAGACTTAAAACTAGATCATACAGTAACTCGCCATCTTGCTAAAGTATGAGCATTGATTTTACTCTTCGACATGCTAGATTAACGAACTTACCAAACAAACTCTCTTGCGTTTGTTTTAATTAAAGTTAATCATATAAAATATTGGCCATAAAGGTTCCCAATCAATAAGGTGGCCGCACAAAAAGCCATAAATCTTTAACAAGCGAGCTTTGACTCGCTATAAATTAACTTTGTATCTGGTGTATGAATCACATACTTGAAGGATCTGAAAATGGAATTAGGGTTTACTCACCTAATTTAATTTTGAAGATTTTTAATACCAACAGTTCAATACATAGGCCAACTTTTTCTTTTTTAACCCATGACATAATGTAATTAATATCTCATGTTACTATGACACTTCTTTTCCTCAGTCTTCTTCAAACTTAATTACTTTCCTTCCACCACACAGTTGCCCAAAATTTAGCATCAACTCTAAGCTAAAAGTTGCCTTACGATGCTTCAAATACCACTGTCATAATTGCACACAAAAATCACTCAGATAACTAAAAAATGCCAATGGTTTTTTTCAGCTTTTCAAACCTTGTTGCATCTAGTGCTTTGGTAAACAGGTGGTAAACAGGTTAGCCAATTGATTCTCAATTGAAATATGCTCAATGTAGATTATTTTAGATTGAGTCAGCTCTCTAATGAAGTGATATCTTATGTCAATATGCTTAGTTCTTGAGTGTTGCACTGGATTTTTGGAGATGTCAATTACACTAGTGTTATCACAAAATATTGTCATGGATTCTTAAATAATACCATAATCATCTAACATCTGTTTCATCCATAAAAGCTGTGTGCAATAGCTACGAGCTGCAACATACTCAACCTCTACAATTGACAAAGAAATTGAATTTTGCTTCTTGCTATGCCAAGCAACTAGATTATTCCCAAGATAAAAACAACCTCCTGAAGTGCTTTTTCTTTCATCTACATTCCTAACCAAATCGACATCACTATAGCTTATAAGACATGAATTTATGTCTTTAGAAAACCAGATTCCAAAATCTGTTGTCCCATGAACATACTTGATAATTCTTTTGACTGCAGCAAGGTGTTGTTCTTTTAGACATGATTGGAAACAGGCACACAAACCAAAATTGAAGCTAATATCAGGTCTGGTAGCTATGAAATACAAGAAATTTCCAATTATGCTTCTGTACAGTCTTGGATCCACATCATTACCCCTTGTTTTCATACCTCCTTTAAGGCTTCCGATGACTGAGGTAGTGGGATATGCCTTTTTAATCCAGGTTAGGGGGTCTTTGTTGTTGGAATCATCCCTTAATTCTTTTCTGCTCAAATCTACGATGTCAAACATGGCAGTTCCATCTGTCCTGAATTCACTGGTTTCTTCAGATGTGACTGGAATTGTCAATTCTACAATTTCTGGGCTAATTCCATTAGATGACTTTGAAAAGCTTTCTATGATCTCTTCTTGTGAAAATTCTAGAAAATCATTTAGATCATCAAAAACAGCATTAGAGGACTCCATTATTGTTTTAGTTCTTGAATTATACACCTTATAAGCTTTGCTATTTAAAGAATAGCCTAAAAACACCCCATCATCACTCTTTGCATCAAATTTTCCAAGCTGTTCTCTGTCATTGAAGATATAGCACCTGCAACCAAACACATGGAAGTATTTATGGTTAGGATTTCTTCCTATCAGTAGCTCATACGGAGTTTGACTTGTTCCAGGCCTTAGGAACACCCTGTTGATGATATAGAATGCTGTGTTTAACGCTTCTGCCCATAGCCTTTTTGTGAGTTTCTTGTTGTTTAGCATCACCCTTGTCATCTCCTACAATATTTTGTTCTTTATTTCAACCACTTCATGAAGCTTACAAAAGTCTACATAGTTCTCATTCTCAAATTCCTTGCCATGGTCACTTCTAATCCTGACTATCCTTCCAATGTTTCTATTTTGCTCAGTTTCCAACTTGACACAGATGTTTCTAAACACTTCAAATGCATCAGATTTCTCTTTAATAAAATCAATCCAAATATATCTAGAATAGTCATCAACACACGCAGACACATACCTTTTGCTTGAAGTGCTTTGAACTGCATTGGACCCATGAGATCCATGTGTAAAAATTCAAGGATTCTCGAAGTACTAAGGTATGAATTAAACCCATGTGAACTTTTTATTTGCTTACCTTTTTGACATGGACCACAAACAACATCAGGTTTTCGTTCAAATTTAGGCATACCTCTTACTGCACTAGTCTTAGTTAACTTAACTAAGTCTTTATAATTAATGTGTCCTAGTTTTTTATGTCACAGTTCAATTTAAGTCATCTTAGCATGTAATGCATTCAGTTTGTTTAGTAGATAATAGTTATCAGTGGACGTGCTTCCTTTTAGAATGCAATTCTTTTTAGAATCAAGGACCATGCATTTGTTTTGTGTGAATTCAACAGTGTATTTGTCATGACAAATCTGACTAATGTTCAGCAAATTGGCTTTTAGACCATCAACAAATAAAATTCAAGCAAGCCAGCAACACATAAAGTTCCTTTATGTACTATCTTACTCTTTGCACCATCTCCAAAAGTGATTGAGCCATGATTGCAAGTTTTGCAAATTTTCAAAAATTCTTTATTACCAGTCATTTGTCTTGAGCAACCGTTGTCAAAGTACCAAGAGTCATTAGCAAAAGCATCAAGAGATGTTAGTGCAACATTACATCTAGTAACCTATTTCTTGACCTATTCTTGTGGTGTTTTAGGTGACTACCTGTACTATTTTTCATTCTAATACAACAAATTATTCAATTTATAACACTAATGTGTCCTCTAACACCATTGAAATAGCAAATAGGAACAAATTTGTTAGCTTGACCTGAGTTAGATTTTACTAAATGAGATGAAGTGCTATGATAAGAGCTTTTAGAGCTTTGAGGTGAAATGCTTTTACCTTTCTTACTTGTCTCTAGAGATGAATTTGTACTGTTTGGACTTGAATCTAACTTATTGCTTGATGCTCTAACAAAGACAGTTTTTTAAGTTGAGGCTTTGTTGTGATCTTCATACCCCAATCCATGTTTGCTTGAGCCAATTCTTCCTTGAGTTCAAATATCATCAAGCTTCTTGGATCCCTTATTGAGACTTTGAATGGTTGCTTCATGTTCTTTCAAGCATTTATTTTTCTCAACAAGTTCTTCATTCAGATTTTCAATGGTAGATTCAAGTTCAGTAACCCTTTCCTCCAAGAAGACTTTTTCACAAGTCACAATCTCAATTTCTTGCTCAAAATTTTCAACTTTTTTTTTCCAAATCTTTATTCTTTGACATTTCAATCTCCCATGCATGGTGTAGAACATTATATGCTTCTACAACTCTTCGTAGTAGTTTAAGTCAAAGATAGTCTCATTGTCCTCTTCCTCAGCTGCCTCTGCTTTTATTTGAATTGATTCAGTAGTTTCGGACACGATTGACTTTCTTTTATCAAATGCTGATGCTACAATGCAATGAAACCATTATGCTATTCTTGATCTTTAGAGCTACTGTCAGAGTCATTATCACTCCAGGTTGCATTGAGTCCCTTACCTTTCTTTTTCAAGTTTGCACATTTTGATTTAATGTGTCCAAAGCTGGAACATTCATAGCATTGAACTTGATTTTTCTTTTTTGGTTCTTTGTTGAATTTCTTAAAATATGTAGTAGATTTTTCTTCTTTCTGTCCTCTACCTTGATTCTTCTTTTTGAAATTCTTTTTTAGGAACTTGGTATAATTTTTTACCATGTAAGCTAGCTAATCTTTATCTTGACTTTCCATCCTAGCTTCATTAGTTTCTGTCTTTGAAGAGGAGGCATTCAATGCTATTGATTTATTATTCTTCTTTGGCATGATGCTCAGTTCAAATGTTTGAAGAGATCCCTGCAACTCATCAATCCTTAACTCATCAAGATTATTTGTGTTTGAAATAATTGTTGCTTAGCCTGAAATTTTTCTGGTAAAGATCTGAGGATCTTTCTAATAATTTGAGAATCTTCATACCTTTTCCTAAGGAGGGCTAAGGCACTTGTTACATCACATAATCTTGAATAAAATTCAGAAACAATTTTATTCTCATGCATTGTCATATTTTCAAATTGAGTACAAGCATCATAATCCTAGATCTTTTGACATAAGCAATACCGTCATTCTTGTTCTCAAATTTCTTTGGTAGTGGTACATGAAGATATGAGACTGAATGAATCTAAGTTGACAACATTGAAGAGGGCATTGACAGCTTTGGAGTTCCATTGAGCTTCTTCAAGATATTGCTTATTCCATTCTGCCTCTGGTTTCTCTTTTGTTTCTCCATCACTATTTACACGAGTAGATGGATTCTAACAATACACAATTGATCTCCAAAGCTCTTTCATCAATGGACTTCAAGAAAAACTTCATCTTAGCCTTCTAAAATCCATAATTGGCTTCATGAAGTAGTGCTGGATGATTAATTAAACCTTCATTCTTGAGAAAATCCATAGCTTTAAAAGAAAATAGATCTACACAATTTTCTGCTCTGATACCAATTGTATGTTCTGAAGCCATGGATGCAGTTACGTCAGACACACATGTATGCAGTTATATAATACATAACTAACAGGAAAGTAAAAGTGTAAAGCAACTTTTATATGGTTCGGCTATAAACCAGCCTATATCCACAGGCAGCCAAGCTGCAATACAATAAGTCGTTCAGACTTACAAATATTCATATTTATAGTAGATGAAACCCCTTTCTCTCACTGACCTTTCTTTGTAACCAACTCTCCCTCCAAGAACTCCAACTCTAGTGAATCAACTTCCTAGACCTTGCTGCACTTCACTACCCTCTGTTAAGACCCTTCTTCACAGATTACAATTTCCCTTGGTATATCACTTGAGATCTTTTGAGTATTCAATAAACTAACATGAAGACTAGATAAAAATGCAAGCTAATAAGATACAAAAGATCTCTCAAAATAGCTTGCCAAATTCCTTAACTAGCCACAATAAAGTTTCCTTTATATAGCATGTCCAGCTTCTCCTTAATGCATAAGGATTACTTGATTTGCTTCCTAAACCTACATAGAACAAATTCTAATAAAGCAATATTACTTTAAAACATTCAATACATGAATAGAATAATCAAACATTCCTAAAGTTAAGTTAAATAAATAACTTTCCTAATTTGAAAACCAATTCTTGAAACAAAGACCAGTAACGATTTTCCTAACTGAAGATAGTTAAATAGGAAATAATCAAAATAGGAAATATTTAAAACAGTCAACTTGTTTCTTGTTTTGTTTTTCTCTGAAATAGCCAATGTAGCATGCCACCCAAGCTGACACATGGCAATGATGTGGCATGATCCTAAAAAACATGCATACAAATGCAAAATAATAAAAAAGAACCTAGCAATATATAAACCTAAAATGAAAATAGTAGAAAATACTTTAAAGATGTGAACTTCATTCCTTCAAAGAGTAGAACTCATCTATCACCGATTTAGAATCAATAGTTGCACCAAATTGAATATAAAATTGTTCACTAAGTTTTCCTTAATTTATTTCACAAATCCTAAATTATCAAAGCTATTATACAATAAACATCAAAATCTCTAATTCATTTATCAATAAAATATATTTCACATCCTCTGAATTATCAAATTATTATCAAAGCTTTGTAATCGGATAAAAGTTTTTTCCATTCATTCCTAATTTGAGAAATTTATTTTGTCTTTTTCCACAAGTATTTGAGCATTTCACCATTAGTATTTGAGAATTTTAATCTATTTGTACAAAAAATATCCATTTCCATTTGCATTTTATTCTATTTGTCTCCTTCAAAAAGCTAAATTATTGATTGACAAAAAAATTAATTAACACCACTATATTATACATTACACAAACAAACATTATTAAAAAGTTACAATTAAGAATTAAAAGTGAGAGAATAAAATAATTAAAAAATAATCATCCATCAAAATACTATACAAGGCTCTAATTTTAACCAAATTAATTAGTTAAGATTAAGAACAATACCTCACAAGTTACAACTCCAAGCACTTTTGAATTTCTGAATGAAAAAAATAATGAATGTAAATTAGGAACTAATTTTTTTCTACAATTTTATTGTTATAGAGGTTAAAAGAGAGATGGGATGAGAGAGGGAATATGACTAGTCACTTTCAAAAAGGTAAAAAAGAATCATAGAGAAACTTAAACAGTGATAGGATTGTAAATTATGAATAATAAATAATGGCAGACTCGTAAACAATATAGAAGATATGACAGTTTTGTAAATAAAATACAATTTAATAACTATTTTTTTAAAACCTAAAAGTTTTATATTTTCAAAATGCTAAGCTAGGCTATTGCCCGACCCAAACCTCAAGTAAGTATGTGCGTAACTTATAAAAAATAATGGGAAAAAAAAGCAAAACCTCCTCAGAGAATATTGAGGTGTATCACCTCCATCTCCTGAGATGGAGACAACTAGTGACAAGCCTAAGAAAAGACTTTTCTTGCTGACTCCCTCTTTTCTCTTTACTAGTTGTATTATATTTTTCTTTTGACTTATAAGTCTATTTATAAGGCCTAAAGACTTTTATAAGATCTTTTGCTACTAGCATAAGAAATACTAATTTAATAAGTATATATATCCTTTTTTTAATCTAGTTTTCATTGGTTTAAAAAGCCATTTTGAAATGATTTATAATAGAATTAGGCTTTAAAGAATTTTGCAGAGACAACTTAGGGTCATCACTGTATTAAGTGTTGGTTCACAAATTAGATACATGAAAACTTCAAAATCACAAACCTTTCCTTCCTTCCCACTTCACCACAGGCTGAATGGTGATTGGGCTCTCCAAATTTTTTTGGACTAGCTGAATTGTCCTTAGGATTTCTCAAAACCCTTGAGTTGAATTCTCTTTCCAGAAGAACACTCTTTTCAAGTCTAGAGTAAAGAAAAATTCTCCCTTGATTATTGTATTTCACCTTGCCCTTGATTATATATTTTCTTGTATTACCCCTAATTATGTATTTACTCTTGAGTTAATTTTTTCATCTAATAGATATTATTGATAACTTTATTAATAGAATATGAATATGGTCAAATTCAAAAAGTGAATACTAGGCCTTGTGTTTTAATCCAAGTCGTTTAAAAAATTCAAGGTGACTTACATCATACATAGTGTCAATTAGGCTTGGAACCGGGGTAGGGTGGGTATAGGGAAGCCAACATCCATCCCCGCCCCGTTGCATTATTTTTCGCCCCGTCCTACCCCATTGCCATTGAACGGGGGTGCGGCAGGGTGGGGCAAAAAAAATTTAGGCGGATCGAACCCGCCTTGCCCCATCCATTTATAAATTTATAGAAAAATATTTTTTAAATAGACCCACCATATTTAAAAAAGAATTTTGTATACACCATGTAGACAAATTTTAGTGGAGTAGACCTATTCTATTTAAAAACTTTTTTTTTAAATACTTTGCCAAATTTCAATACACCTATATATATATATATATATAAAAACTTATCAAAATCATCATTTAAAATTAAATATCAGTCCCTATATTTTATAATTTTTCATATACACTCTTTTATAATGCGGGGCGAGGCAGGTCAGTCGAGTCTAGAAGCCAAACCCCGCCCCGGCTGGGGCGACATACCTTGGGATCCAGACCCACCTCGAACGAGCAATGGGGCGGGGTCAAGCCTGGCCCCGTCCTCACGGGTCGCACCGGGCCCCCGGACGCATAGGGTCAAATGCCCAAGCCTAGTGTTAATAACATGAAGGGTGTTCTTGTCATTTCAAAAAATTTGTCTTACAAGTTACTGTGAATCCACCATTAGCATAGGTCTTAACCTCTAGTAACTCAAAAACATTAAACCTCATGAATACAAGTCTGACTGTCACTAGGAATAACTTACCTGTGTAATAGTGCTTGTTAGAGATGACATGGCTAAGTCACGGTACTTAACCTCAATCCTTATTCAATTAGCTATGTTCAATACAATTACATTGATATATAATGCATTAGTGTTTTCTACCCAAAGTTGAACACTTTTTGATGATCTAAGACTCAAGATTCCTATTTAAATTGACAATAGTACAATCTTTTACAAAACAAAGTATCTTATCTTTGGTTGATAGTGAACATTCATTTTGACTTAAAGCAAAAAATTACATCTCTTACATGGGAAGTACTTAACATAAGTAATTCTTTATTATTAATATAATTCATGGAAGCTTTTTCTATGTTTGCGTAGAATATAAATTCAACATTCAAATAAATAAATCATGGAAGTAATTTAATTTCAAATAAAATATTACAAAATCCAATAGATATATTATATCTAACCACAACATATTATCCAGCTATGGTTAATTGATCCTAATCGCATAAGTGATAATTATCTAAATTGCGATCTTTG
Source organism: Boswellia sacra (assembly GCA_013180625.2). NCBI lineage: Eukaryota > Viridiplantae > Streptophyta > Magnoliopsida > Sapindales > Burseraceae > Boswellia > Boswellia sacra. The sequence goes on from SNVD02011453.1 coordinate 36,681, forward strand.
ATTATATTTTAGGATTAATTGGTCTGACAATATTATACAACTGCGATAATAACTTCTCATGGTAAGATAATAAAAGAGAGCTAGCAAAATTTTTTTGGTCATAATTTAAACAAAAGATAAATACAATATATTACATATTTCTTTTCTGAGAAATTAAAGAACATAATAGAAAGATAAAATAATACAAAATCTCTATCATCTATTGTAGAAATTCAATATATGTGGATTAATTAGCACCAATGATATTTGTTATAACATACTCAATATTTTGTAGCATTAGTGTTTGTTGGGTTTTGCAGCGTATGGAAGTTACAAATAATATAACAGAAAACTGTAATGTAAATCGGAACAGGAATTTTACTGGCTCGATTATAACCAACCTACATCCACGGGTAACAAGAGTTGCAATCCATTATGTTGTATGTGTTTACACTCAACTTAGGACTCTTTACAGTGGTAGACACCCGCTCACTCACTAACCTAATCTATGTAAACTTGATCAACCCCGATCACAACCATAGTCCTTCACACACTCTTCTGACATTGCTCTTTCTGTCACGATTATCTTAACAACACGCTATCTTAACAACACGCTGTTAAGAATAACATAACACCCGTAACTGCTACAGACCCGTAACTGGTATAGACACATGTGATTACTCAACTCCCTCAAGCTCACACGACCTATAACAATTAACCAAAGCCTAAAGCTTTATACAAGACATAAGAAACAAATAAAAAACGCACTCAAACTTGTTCTTGATTGCTCTCTCTCAATTTGCGTTGAATGCCTTGAATGTCTTGAATCTCAACTCACACAACACACCACATAATCAGCATACTCCGTTATGTAGAAATAACTTTGTATATATAGTGGTATGCCTTGACGAAATCTCCTAGAAATCCTGTAAAAATTCTAATCAAAATCATATTAGGATTAGGAGAAATAAAATAAGAAGATATATAATTAAACTCCTAAAGGAATTATGACAAATAAATATTCTCCTATTCTAATTAGGATACAAGATACTATATCATAATCTAAAGAGATAATTAATGCAAATATAAACTTCCTATTTCAACTAGGATATCAAATCCAAACTTATTTAAGATACCATATCAAACTAGGATACCGTATCCAAACTTATTCCTATTCAACTAGGTTTCCCAATCCAAATTTATCCTAGTTTAATTAAAATTCTCCTAATACAAAACATATCTGTAAAATAAATGTGATTAGGAAAATATCCATATTTAATGTTTTTATCACATGATGACAAATCACTCATATGCAATGCACATGCCACGTCTAGAACCAACAATCTCCCCCTTTGGCATCTTGTGATGAAAACATCTAAATGTTAAAAAAATGCATGAGTACATGTAATGCAACTAAAATGAAACACTTAAACAAAGACTATTATGACAACCTAAAAAAAATAAAGAAACAACCGAATACTATAAAAAACATCCATACTTCTCCCCCTTTTTTTCTGAACAAGTGCCAAAGTATAAAAGAAAAATTAAAATGATAAACAAAACTCCCCCTGACTGAATGTTTAACTCTTTAAATTGTGCATAAAAGTGAAAAAAAATTTTAAAAACCAGGAAACTAATTAAATCAAGTACTCTTACAACTGAACAAACTCCTCTTCAAATCAATCTTGCTGACCTGGAACTTTCTGACACGTCAAAATACACTTACGAAGATCAAACTAAGTCAGACATACAGTACTGATCGGAAGTTATGTAAACCGTAACGAAAAACAGTCGAAATTCATATAACAAAATATCTGGACATCATATAATCTTTCATAACCAAGTATGTATCCGAGCTATGGATAAACATCAAGCATAAATAATATTTTTTCACTTAATCCAATTGAGTGATCAACTTAAACATGCTTCTTACACACACAAAAGTTAACCTCAATGTGAATTTTCTGAATTAATACAGTAGCTTTCACACATGTATAGAGGTAGCCCTTTTCCATTTGAGTGGGTGACCTCAACATATTTTCGAGATACATTGAAGTTACTCTCAATGGATGGCTTTCACACATCATATACTGGTAGCCCTCTCTGTATTTGACATGAAATTACCAGCAAAATTATACCAATAAAATAGCTCAAGCATGCTTTAATTATAAATAGACTAATGATGCTACAGATATAAACAACATAACTGAACACTATTATAATTCAAGTAACTGCCAAGTGCCAATGTTCTTTCTCAGTTTTTCAAATCTCAGTGCATCTTAGTGCTTTATATGAACAGGTCAACTAGATGATTCTCAGATGAAACATACTCAGTGCAGATAATCTTTGATTCATTAAGTTTCTAAACAACACGTTTTGCCATCACTTGTGTGATTGAAAATTTTCAAACACTTTTCATTTCCTGTCACATGTTTAGAACAAGCACAATCATCATTCGAAGAAACATTAAGTGCAGCAACTTTGCAACGAGTTTCATGTTTCTTAACCCAAACCTGTTGTGTCTTATGTAACTGTCTAAATTGACTTGCCTTTTTCTTTAAAAAATTTTACAATTTATAGCACGTAGGTCTAATGTGAACTTTAACACCACAAAAATAGCGAGTAGGAACAAATTTTCTTACTTTTTTTGGATTTGAAATGAAAGAACTCATTGGGGAAGCAAAATCAGTCATATCTTTAAAGCTTGAGTTAGAAGTGTTACCGGAATTTGAAGCTTTAACAAACACTGTCTTTGATGTTGAAGTGCCATTCTTTTCATCATACCCCAGTCCATGTTTGACGGAGTTATCATGGCCTAAAACCAGAATTTGATCAAGCTTTGCTGGGCCTATCTTGAGTTGATTAATGCACTTGTTTGCCTCATCCAATTATGCAGTAATTTTCTGGATTACATTCTGTCTTGTCTGTCACAACAGCTTCCAGTTTTATGATTTTTTCATCTGCAGATGCTATTTCGCTCTTAAGCACTTCTTGTTCATTCTGAAGAGTTGTGATCTGTACTTTTTGCTTCTCCCACATCTCATAAAGTGTATTATACGCCTCCTGAAGTTCTCCATAATATTCAACATCCTTCTCAGCATCTGACTCATCAATGTCTGATCTGTTCTGTTCTGTTACGTTAGACACAACAGTTTGCTGTTTATCTGAAATAGTCCCATTGAATGCTAAAAAATTGTTGGAGTTGTCTTCATCTGTTTCTGAGTCATCATCACTCCATGTTGCACACAAACTCTTTTTCTTCTTATAATTAGGACACTCAGTTTGAATGTACCCAAATCCCTTGCATTCATAACATTGAATACCTTTTCTCTCAAGCTTCTTTTGTTTTTTCTTTGTAGGTTCTTTACGAAATTTTTTAGCATCAAAGTTCTCAGAATTTTTCTTCTTGAGATTTTTCTTCATATATTTGACAAAATTCCTTGTCAAATGAGCAAGTTCATCATCGGAATCATCAAGATTGCTGTCATCTTTTTCTTCTTTTTCTAAAGAAGAAATAAAGGCAATACTATTTTCCCTCCTTCTTGACTTTAAACCCATCTCATATGCTTGAAGAGACCTAATGAATTCATCAACTCGCAATGATTTCACATTGTTACTTTCTTCGATAGCTGTGACCTTAGGTTGAAATTTTTATAGTAAAGATCTAAGTATCTTGCCAACAATTTTAGCCTCAGTATATTCCTCACCAAGCATATAAGCAGAGTTAGTAATTTCACAAAGTCTAGTATGAAATTCACTAATGGTTTCTTCTTCATGCATAACTATGTTTTCAAATTTAGAAGTCAAAGTAAGCAACTTAGATTCTTTAACCCTTTGAGTACCTTCATTCTTTACCTCAAGGATATCCCATGCTTCTTTTGCGATGGTGCACTTTGAAATTAATCTGAACTGTTGAAGGTTGACAGCATTAAAAATTGCATTGATGCCTTTAGAATTCCATCCAGCTAATCGATATTCTGCTTTGCTCCACGCATTCTGTGGTTTCTCAATCTGCTGCCCAGCGTCATTGGCTTTTGTTGGGGTTGTCCAGCCATGAACAATGCTTGTCCACACTCTTTCATCAATTGATTTGATGAAAGCCCTCATCTTGACTTTCCAATAAGCATAGTTTGCATCTTCAACTAACGGTGGTTGAGTGATTGATCCTCTTGCCCAAAATCCTTCCATGCCTGCCAAAAAAAATTGATCTACACTAGTATGTCAGTGTACCCGCTCTGATACCAATTGTTGGGTTTTGCAGCGTATGGAAGTTACAAATAATATAACAGAAAACTGTAATGTAAATCGGAACAGGAATTTTACGTGGCTCGGTTATAACCAACCTATATCCACGGGCAATAAGAGTTGCAATCCACTATGTTGTATGTGTTTACACTCGACTTAGGACTCTTTACAGTGGTAGACACCCGCTCACTCACTAACCTAATCTATGTAAACTTGATCAACCCCGATCACAACCATAGTCCTCCACACACTCTTCTGACGTTGCTCTTTTTGTCACGATTATCTTAACAACACGCTGTTAAGAATAACATAACACCCGTAACTGCTACAGACCTGTAACTGATATAGACACATGTGATTACTCAACTCCCTCAAGCTCACACGACCTATAACAATTAACCAAAGCCTAAAGCTTTATACAAGACATAAGAAACAAATAAAAAATGCACTCAAACTTGCTCTTGATTGCTCTCTCTCAATTTGTGTTGAATGCCTTGAATGTCTTGAATCTCAACTCACACAACACACCACATAATCAGCATACTCCGTTATGTAGAAATAACTTTGTATATTTAGTGGTATGCCTGGACGAAATCTCCTAGAAATCCTGTAAAAATTCTAATCAAAATCATATTAGGATTAGGAGAAATAAAATAGGAAGATATATAATTAAACTCCTAAAGGAATTAGGATAAATAAATATTCTCCTATTCTAATTAGGATACAAGATACTATATCCTAATCTAAAGAGATAATTAATGCAAATATAAACTTCCTATTTCAAGTAGGATACCAATTCCAAACTTATTTTTATTTAACTAGGATACCATATCAAACTAGGATACCATATCCAAACTTATTCCTATTCAACTAGGTTTCCAAATCCAAACTTATCCTAGTTTAATTAAAATTCTCCTAATACAAAACATATATGTAAAATAAATGTGATTAGAAAAATATCCATATTTAATGTTTTTATCACATGATGACAAATCACTCATATGCAATGTACATGCCTCGTCTAGAACCAACAGTGTTACATGTTTACAAATATGATAATATTTAGTTTGATGCTAAAGTTCATTTCTTTATTATTATTTTCCATCAATGAGATAAGATAGATGAAATGGAAAGATAACTTGTTATGTAAATTGTTATCTTATATATTCTATTTTTTGTTATTTTAGTGTCTATAGTTAGTTGTTCTCCGTTTCTCCATATAATCTTAAGTTACTTTGAACTAATATTACAGCTGTTGATAGCTTGGAAATTGACATGTGTAAGCAGAAGGTAACGGTGATTGGACATATTGACCGAAGAAAAGTCTTAAAAGTTGTTAGAAGAACAGGAAGAAAGGCAGAATTTTGGCCATTTCCGTATGATAGTGAATATTATCCATATGCATCCACATATTTAGATGAATCTACATATACATCTTCCTATAACTATTACATGCATGGTTTTAATGAAAGTGTGCATGGCTACTTCCCAGATCAAGCATATTCAACTATTCCTGATGAAACTGTTCATCTCTTTAGTGAAGATAATGTACATGCTTATTGCAACATAATGTGATGATTATGCAAGTATCTTGCCATGATTCACTCTAACAATCAACAAATTAAATTAAGCGAATGCATATTATAAATCTTTTGTAGATTTGTTCTTAAATTTATCTTTGAAATAACAACTTTAATCAATTTCTTGTATTAAGAAGCATGCGCTTTAAGAGATTGAGTTTCTTACTTGTTCTTTGTAAAGAAAATTTCCAATTTTTATTCATAATTTCCTACAACTAATTTCATTGACATTTGCATCATGTATTGACTATAAGTTTTGATCCTCAAGTCCATATCACTTAATATCTCATATATATTTAACAGCAATCATGGACCCAAGATTTTATTTAAGGAGGTGAACCTTAAATATTGTAATAATTTATTATTTTGTTGATAAAACTTGATAGAATGAGAGAATTTATTAAAATATAAAAGAGACTATGTCTAGATAAGGCAGATTTATTGAACTTTTCCTTTTACACAGCTCAAAAATAATATATAATTTCATTAAAAATTATAAAAAAGTTAGTTATTACCATTCACTAAAAATTCTTTGAATTTATGTATTCTTTTAAAAGACCAAAGAAACTAATTGACAAATTAAAAATATGAAAGAAAGAAAGATACGATTGATACTAAATAAAATAAAACATAATAGAACTTATGAAGTAAATAATAAAATTAAAATACAAGAGAAACTCACATAATTGTAAGTTATATTGATGCTCAAAAATTACAAGGCTAACGGTCTAATGATAAGAAGCCCAAAAACAAGCCCGTACAAACTTTGAATGCTGAACTCATGTAGCCTCATTAGGGTACCATACAGGCTCTTTAGGCTACGTGCTACATGCCTTATACTACATGCTACATGCTTATATATATGCCTCAAGTTACATGCTACATGAAAAGTCCATGGACTATAAACATAGAAGGCCTTACATCATGCTATATGCTAATAATCCAAAAATATTCAAAGTCCATCTAGCTTATCATGCAGTTGGGTTATTTATTAACTCCTTGGTACCTTGGAGCCTAGGACTAAATGCCATTGAATTTGACTCTAATGTTGAACCTGATCCTTCGGGCCAAGCGGACCCAAGCCACCCAACGAGCTCTTGGATGGGCTATGGTCTAATTGGCATAAACAAGAGAAATGAGGCCCACGATAGCCCAATCTGTTGAACCCAAAACCCACTTGGGGTACTTTGGTCATTGACAATTGAGGCTAAAGAAAGGCAAGATGGCAAAATAGGGTTAATTAGATTAGAGTCCTCATTATCCATTATCTATATGATTATCATGCATTATTATATATTTATCTTAGATAAATCACTTTAGCCAATATCTCATGCATTAACTTAAATGAATAGGATATTAGTATCTTTATCATTATCCTAATTAAACAAGCATTATCTACAACACTCATCCACCAACTATAAATAAACCTAGGCATTACACCAACGATTCAATTCAAGAGGCAAACACTTGCGAATCAAGCTTAAACATAGCCATCCATACATCTATCCAATCCAAGGTTTTAATTCTAACCATAGTAGCAGTTAGTTTCATTCCTCCTCACCCATATGCCACCTTAAAACACATTAATCATTCATCCAATTACTCATAAGTCATCCATTCATGTCATCACATTTCAAGTTGTCCTAGAACCATTCCTTTTGGGGATCCAAATCAAAGGGCAAGCATAGTTGTTTCCTTGGGCATATATACGTGTCTAGATAAATCATAGTGAGAAGGATTCATTTTTAGTCAGGCACCTACACTAGTCTAAACACAAGCTAAGTCCCAAATATCTAGATTTAGTGGTCATTAGGTGCTCATCTCCTTTGTTTGCTCCCACTACCGAGCATCCCCCATGATCCTTGGCCTGTTTTCTCGTATAGTTTTCCATCACATATCTGTAACAGCCACTTCTTGGTTCACTAGTGACCTTAGGGTGACATGGGCCAACTCCTTGAATCTAGGCAAAAGTCTCTCAATGACAAAGGTCAATCTAGACTTTTCCTTCTTTTGAAGATGGAAGGTATTTGCATAATTCACCCATTCCTGTCAATGGTAGATCTATCGTTGTATGCCTTCTGTAAAAGTGGGACTCAACAAGTTGTAAAATATATATTTTTAATCATATCATATGGATTAAAGAGTGAGCTATAGGTAACATCAGAGTGATCCTCAAATAATTAGACAAAGATGAAAGGTAAAACTAAAAAAATTGGTTTAATTTATAAGGTGAGGTATAATGTAACTAACTGAAATAAAGGGTTAAAAGAGATATTGCAAATTTTAGGAGGGGCTAGGCCCACCTAGGTCCCTTCCTAGGTCTGCCTAAGTTTAATAGATTAAGTTGTTTATTTTGGTCTTATTTTTTTGAAAACCTAAAAGCATACTCTAGTGTCCATTTAATTAGCACATTATAAAGCTTTCAAATTAGAGTGGCCTAAAGATCAATTACTAGAAGCATCCCTACTCCCTTTTAGGTACACCTATAACTAAAGCTAGATGAATTCAAAAATATGAAACCCTTTTATATTATATTTAACACTTGTTACCATATTATACCATTTAGTCTTTCCAAAAATGCTTTCCTATTTATGTAATTATAAAAAAATAGGTCATAAATGTGATCATAAAAATATTATATTACTACTAGCAAAGAGTACATATTGCATGTATAAGTTCCCAAAACTTATATAATAAAATTTTCAACTTGAGTAAGAGTCTTACTGTAAGACTATTAAAAACTTTGCATACGAATATTAAAGAACAAAATTTTAATCTTTTTCACCTTCACAATGAATCAAGAATTGTTTTAATCTGATGTTTGGATTGAGAGTTATGACGAAACATCATATAAAGGTGAGGAGTTAATAAGGATTAAAAGATATAATTTTTGCTTCGTTTTGAGCAAATTTTTGGTCATTTAAATGAATTTTTAGAAAGATAATGCAAACCAACTTTGCTATTTAGGTATTGTCCTTCTGTAAAGTTAATAATTGTGTCAATATGATGTTTGACACAAGTGTTATATATATAGAACTAATAAGTTTACTGATATTATAATTGAGAAAACTCAGTTGCAAAGATATTTAGTAGTCTTAATTATGTTCTTGAATTTTTTTATTTATATTAGTCAATTATGTAAGCCATTACATGATAGGCTTAAGAAAAACCCAAAACCATGCGTTAACATTCATATTCTAATTGTCAAGAAAATTAAACAATTAATTCCACATTTACCATGTTTACGTATTCCTGATCCATCTAGATTTAAGATAGTTGAAACCGATTTATTTGAATTAGGATATGTAGCATCCTTAAACAAGCAAAAAATGGTAAAGAAAAGATTGTTCAATGCTGCTCCAAAGCTGGAATCAAACTTAATAAAATTAGTCCACTATCAATGATGCGTTCGAAACTAGCAAGTATACTAGTCGCACAAGTAATAAAGTGATAAGTAAGATATCGTTCCCACGAGGATTGATTCTAATTGAATTTGTTATTTCCAGCAACAATAAACTAAACAGGGGGGGTTTTTGTTGAATGCTTTACTAAATGAAATAAGAATGCAAGTAAAGAATAACAAAACAGAAAGTAAATTTGAATGAAAAATCAATGGGAGAAAGCTGGTTAAGGGATCCTTCTCTACCACAAGATATGGATTTGCGAATTAATTGTAGAATTGTCATCTAATTACAGCATTGAAGTTATCAACCGTAGATAATAACAAGCTCTATTACCCCAATCTTTCCTTACTTTGTTGTTAAATAAAACAAGCTCTTTATTTAATCTCTATCCATTAAACAACCTAGAACAAGCTCTCTGAGTTTAATTCAATGGATGCATTATGATAAGAAAGATAGGTTGATCTAAGCAATAAACACACAAGCTCGGATTATTTAACTTAGGTTATATTCTCCAATTGTAATCTCTGATCACAATTTTGCTACTAATGATTAGAAATTCAAGACAATTACGGATCAAGATTTCTAGTCTAGCAATAAATCACAACCAGATTATATTCAGTTGGCCACTCAAATACAATCAGCAAGCAATCATAAGCATTAAATATGGGAGAATACAAGCAACTTCAATTAGAGAATTGGATAACAATTCCTTACACAATCAACTTACAAAAACCATATCAGGGGCTTTGAAATCACCCTCAACCAATTCAGATTCAGTTACACATGTTTAAGAACGTGGTAAATACAATACAACATGGAGACATTCCAGAAAATGAAAGGGAAGGGAAAAACTTAGCAAATTTGATGTAATTCTCTTTGGATTGTAGTTCTTCCTCTTTCCAAGCTTCCTTTCTCCTTCAAGAACTCCAAGAGATGAAAGAATTCCAGAGCTGAAGCCTCCACCACGTTCTCCCCTCTTCAAGTTATGAAAATAAAACACTAAAATGTGTTTAAATACTCTGCTACAGTAACTTGCTACAGTACCCCGTATTTAATAACATGCTACAGTGATATATGGAATTACAAATATACACTTCTCATACCATTTTTATCACAACTTTCGGTACACTACATAAATTCGTGAACCGTAAATTTCTCCAGAAAATAGACTTCGAGAGCTTTTCAATGGTATATAGCATGTTATCCGGTTAATTGTATATCGATACAATCAACTCCAAGAAATTGGTTGACTAGCAGAGGTGAAAATGAAGGGTTTTACTCCATTTTTGTGCAAGTTGCTCCAAAACTCCTACAAACATCAAAAACCACACAAAAACATAAAAATACCAAGGAATATAGCAAAGAAACATGGACGAATTGATATGAAAATGATATATAAATAGACACTTATCAATCAAAAAAGAACTTTCGTCTATTGTTATGTGTATTTCCAACTTTCAAAGTGATTTGTTGAACCAAAATTTCTTTTACAATTTGATTGTAAATCTATCAAGGAAAGTTTACAAAAAAGATGTTCAAACTATTGTAGTAAAACAAATTTTTGCACATTGGCAAGCTATATTAAGTGGTTTTGAATTTGATATTGAACAAATGAAATGTGAAGCTAATTCTCTTCCTAATTTCCTCACCAAATAATCTCTTTAGGGGAGGAAGCTATGCCACCCAAACCTTCATCCTCCAAAGAATTCAAACCCCAAACAGTTACCCAAAAGTAGTCAAAAGTGATGTGTAAATTTAGCAAGTGTACTAATTGGCTCAAGTAATATAATAAAGAGTAAAGAATCATCCCACAAAGATTGACTTCCCATTCTAATTACCGAAATATTCTAGCCTTGATTCTATATGAGAAGATTGAATATTGATATTTGTAAATGAAAACTTTAGCACATACAAATTTTATAAAAATGCAATTAAAAACAGAATTCACTGAGAAATTATGAATCTAAGACGATGATTCACCATAATCAATTCCAAATAAATCCGAAAAATATGCTTTCAAAGAAATATTATCCAAATTAACAGTAAAAATCCTTAACATATTTAATATCCTTTCTTGAGTAATACTAAACACCCTCTCATATTAACCCACCATATCTCTATGTTAATTTGAATATGCAAAAAGACATTAAGTTCTATGGAAATTCATAAATAAAACTACTTGAATCATGTTGGCACATCTTGGTCTTTCACTCAATTCATGACATACATCATAAGACGCTAATTACATATATCACCTCTCGGTTTCAACATGCACAACAAATCATTTAAATGGTGATCAAGCATTTAAAAGCATTAAATACAATAGTGCATACTCAACACGGAATAATAAACTTTGAGTATCATAAATTAAAGGACTTAGATTGTCATGGTTAGGTTGCATCATAGCCTTAACAAATAAAATTAGTTCATAGTGAAACTAATACCAACCATGATCCTAATTGAAAACTTTGAAAAAGTAATATAACTAGAAGGAGTAAGAGAGAAGAAAAAAACTAGTGTTGGCCTCAATCTTCTAAACCCTATCTGTTTCAAACTGTCCTCCTTTGCTTCTCGAAGTTTGACAATAATTTTCTCAAAGTTCTGCCTTTAAGTGAATGATCAAAAAGACAATTTCTTTCCTGAAACATAATAACTGAATTATCGAAAAGACAATTTCTTTCCCGAATCATAATTTGCAACCTAATTTTCTCCTTGATTAATTTAGGAAATGTTATTGTTAGGACAATGCCATGTGGTTGCCATGTGTTCAACTATGTGGCATTGGCATTGCTTTGTTGGGATTTTGGAGAAAATAAAGATCTTGATATTTTATTTGTTATTTTTCTATTTCAACTGGGCCAGTTAGGAAACCCCTCACTGCAGGATCTGTAGAATATTTCCATAATCTATTTTCAATCTTTGGAAAGATTTTTATTTTATTTTGCTTTACGAAAGATTCTTTATTCTAGTTCATTATTGATTGCTCTAAAGTATTTATGTTTTCCCAAGCATTTGTGATTGGCAGACATGGAAGGATTTTGGAAATCCTTATATAGCAAGAATGCTTAATATTTGTTTTCTTACTCTTCTGCATATTTGTTTCCTATTTTAGTTTGATCCATTGTTACTGCTTTTGTTAGGAAAGACTTAACTACCAATTATTTCCAGGTTATTGTTTCAGTTCCAGAAAGTGTTTATTTTATCTTGAATTAGGAAAGATTATGATCATGATCATTCGTTGAATATCTTAAATATGATTTACCTTTCCTTAACTTCAAGATATGCAGGTTATTTGATTGTTATCAGAAGTTCATGAAGAGTCTTTATTGGATAAGGATTGCTTGCTGGATGAGTTCTAATATAAGAAGACCTTTATTTCATTTCTAGTTTAAGAGATTAAAAGATTACTTCCTATTACTCATTGATTTTTATCTCTTAAGTTACAGATTTTACAGGTTTTGGAAAGCTTTGATCAAATCCTTTTTCAACAAGGAAGTGCTGGACGTGTAGCCTGTACAAAGGAGACTTCATTCAACATTCAGGGAATGCAAACCTTTTTCAAGTATTTTATTAAGAGAGTTTTCAATGCACATTTGTTTATGTTGAGTTTGCATCTTTGTTTATTTAGATTTTAACTAAGTTCATGTTCTTGAGAGTTAGACCATGGCTTGAGAGATAATTGCTTTCATGAATCTGTAACTGATATCATAGTTGTGCCTTTCTTAACTAGTGTAGATACGATAGTCGTGACTAATAAAGTGTAGACAACTTTGTTGAGTATTATTGGAAAAGTGTTTTATAGTCAAGAAGGGTTTTGATCTATTGATTAGCGAAATGCAACAGGTTAGGAAGTTGGTCTACTAAGATTGAAGTTCTTGGAGACAAAGCATGGGTTACAAAGAAAGGTGAGTGAGAGAGAAAGGGAATTTCTTCTACTGTAAATCCAAGTAGTTTGTAATCTAAAACAACTTAATAGATTGCAGCTTGGCTACCTGTGGATGTAGGCTGATTTAGCTAAACCACGTAAAACTCCACTGTGCAATTTTTATTTACATTTTGTAAGATTTGATATAACTACTATAGTTCTGTCTTACGTAACTGAGTCTCTGGCTTCTAGAACTTATAATTGGTATCAGGGCAGAGCACTAATATACTTGTGTAGATCTTATTTTATTCCTGAAGCTATGGACTTTCATAGGCATGGAGGTTCAATTTATCATCCACCACTTCTTAAGGAAGGCAACCACGAATATTGGAAGGCAAAAATGATGTTCTTTCTAAAAGCTATTGATGAGAGAGTTTGGAAGACTGTTGTCCATGGATGGAGTCCTCCTACGGTTTTAATGAAGGAGTAGGAGTTGTGAATATGCATGGAAACAACCAGACTACAACAAAGCACAATGAAATTCCAAAGATATTCATGCCCTCTTTAATGTTGTCAATCCTAAGGCTTTTAGCATTATTTCTTCTTGCAGATCAGCCAAGGATGCTTGGGATAGACTTCAAAACATATATAAAGGTATTGCATTCATCAAGAGAACAAAAATATTGATGTTTGCTTCTCAATTTGACAAAATCAAAATACAAGAAGACGAGGTAGCCCCGGAATTCTATGCAAGACTATGTGAGATTACAAATGCTACAACCTTGTTGGGAGAGACTTATAGTGATGCTGATGTTGTTTTGAAAATACTTAACTCATTGCCTGAGAAATATCAAGCCAGAGCTACTATTGTTGCTGACACAAAGAACCTAGATGAACTAAGAATTGATGAGTTGTTGGGTTCACTTTAGTCCTATGAAATGACATTTATGCTACAATCCAAGAAGAATAAATATATTGCTCTGGCAGCCTCTTCATCAAAAACTATTGAAGATAATGAGATATCAGAAATTTCGATGATCAACAAGTTGATCTTATGATGAGAAACTTCAAGAAGTTCCTTGAGAAAAATTTCAGAAAGAAGAATCAAGGCAAAAGACAAAAGGAAGAGAAGATAGCAACTAAATTTAAAAAATTCAACAAAGAATCAAAAAAGAAAAATCAGGTTCAATGCTTTGAGTGTTCAGGCTTTGGGCATGTTAAGTTTGAAAGTGCTAATCTAAAAAAGAAAGGCAAAGGTCTAAATACAACAACTTGCAGTAATGATGATTCTAATAGCAACTCAGATGATCAAGATCAACAAAATAGAATTATTGTTTATGTTGCATTAGCATCAGATAAGGGGAAGATAGTTCAATCAGAGTTGATTGTAGCAATCAAATCTGATACAAAATCTACAAAAATTATACACATGGATGAAATTGAATGGCTTTTGATCTCAACTATAAAGAGTTATAGGAGACTTATAATGATTTATATCATGCATGAGAGATTGAAGTTGAAAAGAAAAAGGCACTTAAGAAGAAAATTCATAAGTTTATGCAAGAAGTTGAGCTTGTGACTGTGAATAGGGCTTTCATCCCGCCAGAGTATTTACGACCACGACACTGTGTCAAAGCCTCTTTTGAGACTTAAGGGAACACCAATGAGCCACGGGCACGTCTGGAAAAAAAAGTCACCAGCTAATTATTCAATTGGGAATGAGTAGAGGCAATTTGATCCCTCATTTCGGGACCTAGACTACCCTCATCCCTTCAGAGATGCATTCAAGAAGTTAGGTATGAGTCCTTCAACCCGCTCAGATGTAAATCCAGCCTCCACTTGGGAAATACCAAATAGAAATATCTCCTATTGTTACTTAGTCTGCTTAGTGTTGTTCGTTTTATGCACACATTTCCATTTTTATCTTTGTTAGGCATGTGAGGTGATTATTCAATCAATGACAGTTGTATATTCATACAAAGAAAGAGGGAGGAGAATGGATTACATTTTCTTTCAAAGATGGGGAATGGGAGAGGATTACAACAATTGTTATTCAACAATAAAGTAAATTCTATATTTCATGCATACAATCCATCGTCTATGTCATAGGCATTCAAGTCGAGACTCAATAGATAAAGAATCTCTCACTATCATTAGTGAGTCTATTCAATGTCTATTAAGTCTCTATATACATATTCATGTTATTCAAGTATTCATTCTAAGTGATGGTCCCTCACCATCAATATGAGTCCACCATCACTTCATGGCATCATACAATTACACTTCTAATCATGATATATTCATACATTCATAAACAATCAAACAAAGTCATAATCTAATATCATGGCATTCTAGCATAGATTTTGATAAACTCTATCATGGCAATTCTACTTATAGCTACTCTAGCATAATTCATATCAAGTATCATGGCATTTCTAGGCTAAAACATGATTCTCATGGCTTATTCTAGCCTAAACATGGCATTCATGGCATATTCTAGCGTAATTCATGGCATATTCTAGGCTAATTCAAGCATCCGACATCAATCATGGCATTGAAGGGTAAATTGATAATTCTTACCTATTCTATGCTATTTCCTAGCATTCATCAAAGCAAATAAGTTTTCCTATCATGATTCTAATCATATGCTCTTAAGAATGATTCTAGAGATGTTCTTATAGTCATGATTCTAAGCATTCACAAAGAAAATAAATTCCTAAGCATGATTCTAAAAGAGGAAGGATTGCGGACTTATCTCGACACGCTTATCCGTCTAGCAAAACAAATTGGGTTAGAACAATTCATAATAACCCTAAACATGCTCCAAAGCATAAAATATGACCCTAAATATGGTTTTTCTAAGCAAGAAAAATAAAAGAGAGAATAGGAGGGAGGAGAGGATTTTGCTCTCATGACGTACCTTTTTCGGGTTTAGAGTAGTAAAACGCCTAAAAAAATATTTATACTGGAAAAGACTTCTCGAATTATTGAGCGTGTCTTCAAGAGGGAGAAGAGATGATTGTATTCGACAATCGATGTGTCTTGCAAAGTGAGAGGAGAGGGGTGCAGACAAAAAATGAAGTTTTTCAAGCTAATCTTTCGAAAATAACCCAACAAGGGCCGGGCAACCATCCTCAAATAGTCGGGCGGCCATCTAATGGATGTCTGGCCATTGGCCAACAGTTAAACAGTTGTCAAATGGTCAGGCGACTGTCTTGGATAGCCGATGTTTGTCTGATGGCTGGCCAGTCGATTTCTTGTAGCCCTTTTCCATTTTTGTCATCCTTCGATGCAGTCCTTCTAGACCTTTGTCCATTCAATCATGCATACTTTTCAAGTTCAACTCTGATTTATGATCCATAAATTTTTACAAAAACTAGACATATTTAGCTTTGCAACAGTATATGACTCATCATCAGATTCCTCCTAGATTAGTTTCTGTGATTTTTCAAAATCATGTGTCAATTTTTGAGGCCCTTCACCAACTTCTTCTTACCCTTCTCTTCTTGACTCTCACGGGCATTTTGGCCATTTTCTTTGCTCAACATTCATATTCATTTTATCATTGAGCCTCAAAAATTCAGTGTTTATAGCTTACCCCCTAATTTGGAGAGGTTTGTGAGACACAAAAGTCGATAAAGTACTCTTGCTTTGTCTTTCTTTCTTTCGTCTCAACATCCTCAGCTTTGTCCTCCTTCTTTTAGACTTTCTCATTATCTCTATCTCTTCTTCTGTTCCCATAAAAAAATGCACCTATTCGAGTGCTAATATGCCCTTCTAAGGGCGGATGCACCTGTTCAAGGGCTAATGTGTCCATCTAAGGGCGGATGTGCCCATCCAGGGGCTGATGTGCCTGTTCAAAGGCTGATGTGCCTATCTAAGGTGGGTGTGCCCATTCAAAGGCTAAGGTGCCCATCTAAGGGTGAACGTGCCTATCTAAGGCGAGTGTGCCCATTCAAGGGCTGAGGTGCCCATCCGAAGGCGAATGTGCCTATCTGAGGTGGACGTGCCCGTTCAAGGGCTAGAAAGCATCCTTACGATACTTACAATAAAACACTCTTCGGTGCACCTACTTCATAGGGTTTATAACACTCTTCAGTGCACCTACTTTTTAGGGTTTGGTAACACTCTTCAGTGCACCTATTCTAAGGGCTTCAAACACTCTTAAGTACACCTACTTCTTAGGGTTTTTAACACTCGTCAATGTGCCTATTCTAAGGGCTTCAAATGCTCTTAAGTGCACCTACTTCTTAAGATTTTCAACATTCTTTAGTGTGCTTCTTCCTAGGGCTTATGCCTATTCTAAGGGCTTAAAACACTCTTAAGTGTACCTACTTCTTAGGGTTTTTAACACTCTTCAGTGCACCTCTTCTTAGGGCTTGTGCCTATTCTAAGGGCTTAAAGTACTCTTAAGTGCACCTACTTCTTAGGGTTTCCTTCTAATGCATGCCCATCGGGAAAACTTCTATCATGAACCATTTTGCGGTCTTTAGACCTTCTTATTCTTTGAGCCTTCGGTTGAGTATTCTTCATTCATCTTTGATCTCTTTAGATTTTTCATTTGTTGGGTTTCATGCCCCTCTTCTGAGTATTCTTAATGCTTCCTTATTCTACTTCAAATTTCGTATTCAATGGGTTTCATGCCCAAGGTTCTAGTCTTGATTCCTTTCAATCCATTGAGGAAAATCTTTTGATTTATCATGTTCTAACATTCTTCATTCTCGACTTCTCTTTCATTCACCATTCTTTTCATTGGGGAGTTTCGGATTCTTCGACTTATTGTGGATTCTTCCATTTGTCTTTGCAAGTTCCTGCAGAATTCAAAAATTTCTTGATGATGTAAAATCAATTCAAATTTTTATCTCATTTGGTGTATTCTTGAACAATTGCTTTCTAGTATCTGGAGGAATTCTTCAATGTGATTCCAGACGAAGATTCTATTGATTGATGTTACTCTTCTTTCCTTGTGAGTTACTAAGCTATTGCTAGGGTGCTTGTCACTAGTTCTTTGAAAATTCTTTCAATGTCTTAAGGTCAATGTAGAATTTTTCTTCTCTATTCTCTCTTCTTTTTCTTCTCTTTTTTCTTTATCTCTCTTTCTCTCTCTCTTCTCTCTTTCCTTTTTTCCCTCTTTTCTCTCTTTCTTCTTTCTCTCTCCTTTCTCTTTTTCTTCTTTCTCTTTTTCTCTCTCTTCTTTCTCTCTTTGACCTTTTACCCTTTACCCTTCAAACTATCTGACCATGAATCTTCTTTTTTTTTTTAAGTCCTTCAAGGTGAACTTCAAAATTTTTTATTCAAAATTCCTTCTTTAGGGTAGACTTCAAATTCCTTCTTCATGGTGAAACAAAAAGATGCTTTTTCAAGGTGGACGTCTTCTTCATGGTGGATGCCTTCTTCGAGGGAGATTCCTTCTTCAAGGTAGATCTTATTCGAGGAAAATGCCTTCTTTGAGGTGGATGCCTTCTTCGATGGAGACTCCTTCTTTGAGATGGATACCTTTTTCGAGGAAGATGCCTTCTTTAAGGGAGATTCTTTCTCCAAGGTGGATAACTTATTCAAGGATGATGCCTTCTTTGAGGTGGATTCCTTTTTCAATGTGGATGCCTTCTTCGAGGGAGATTACTTCTTCAGGGTGGATAACTTCTTCGAGGATGATGCCTTCTTTGAGGTGGATTCCTTCTTCAATGCGGATGCCTTCTTTGAGGGAGATTCCTTCTTTAAGGTGAACATCCTTCTTCAAGGCAATATATTCTTCTTACGAACTATTGTATCTCATCTACACCATGTGAGCTCATTTAAGGAAGTTTGACTTGTTCTAGGCAATTTGTAAATCTTACAAACTGTCTTCTGGACTATACTCGCATTTCTTACGTGGTTAACCATTTCAAATCTTTATTCTCAAATGTGGTCATTTTTTACTATCTTTAGCTATAGTAATCCTTATTACTATGGTAATCCTTATCCATAAAGTTGTCCTTCTTCTGGCATGTTGTACTGCTTAAAAACTTCATCCAAGCGTTTAGCATATCATGTTGCTTTAAGCGGTCATTATATCTCATCGAGACTAAGCTGCTTGTCTAAGTAGCTTGTACATCGTGCTGTTTCTATTCCAATTTCTTTTGCGGTTACCCCCAGTATTTCCTACTACGCTATGGATCTACAAAACTTGGTCACTTTTGGGCCGTCTACCATTCTGGTAAGTCTTCTGACAATGTATTTTTCATATATCCTATCATTCTTCAGTGAATTGTCAGTCATAAAATGCAATACTATGCAATGCAATGTGGGTACCATGAGTCTTTCGTATGCAGGATGCTTCTAATGAGTATGTTATAAATGTCCCATCAGTACTAGGTAAAGCACTACTCTATACTTCATGTATGCATGACTCCTATCCTAATAGTTTTTATAACTATATGATTCCTTTTCTTGGTCTGGACAAGTGGTCAAGAAGTTGCTCGTCTAGATTAGGAGGTTGAACATCTTTAGGTTTAGGTTGTTGTTTCGTCAGTTGATGCTGATGATAAGTAAAGACTATCACCATCGACCTTCTTTTTCCTGTCTACTTTTCTTCATCCTTTCAATGCCTCTTCTCATAGTTCAACATGTCTGAGTTTCTTCCAAGACTCTTCGGTCCTTTTTAAAGCCTTTAAAAGATATAGACTGGAAATAACTCGAATTTGTTGGTCTTTATCATTTGAAGTTCCTTCGTCATGTCAAGTTTGACGTCCCTTTTCTTAAAGACTATACAACCTTCTAGGATTCTCACGATCATGTCTTTTGTTTCAATGGGCAAGAGCTTTGCCCTCTGTATGAGGAATTCTCTGCCATTGATAGGTATCTATTTATGTATTACTTTTATATCAATTCGTCCATGTTTCTTTGCTATATTCCTTGGTATTTTTATGTTTTTGTGTGGTTGTGATGTTTGTAGGAGTTTTGGAGCAACTTGCACAAAAATGGAGTAAAACCCTTCATTTTCACCTCTGCTAGTCAGTAATCTTCTCGGATTAATTGTATTGATATACAATGAACCCGACGACATGTTATATACCGTTGGAAAGCTCTCGAAGTCTATTTTCTGGAGAAAATTACGGTTTATAAATCCATTCAGTGTACCAAAAGTTCTAATCAAAATAGTGTGAGATGTATAGAAATATAATTCCACAAGTCACTGTAGCATGTATAATACGGGGCACTTTAGCAATTAACTGTAGCAGAGTATTTAAACACATTTTAGGGTTTTATTTTGATAACTGGAAGAGGGGAGAACGTGGTGGAGGCTGCAGCTCTGGAATTCTTCCATCTCTTGGAGTTCTTGAAGGAGAAAGGAAGCTTGGAAAGAGGAAGAACTACAATCCAAAGAGAATTACATCAAATTTGCTAAGTTTTTCCCTTCCCTTTCATTTTCTGGAATGTCTCCATGTTGTATTGCATTTACCACGTTCTTAAACATGTGTAACTAAATCTGAATTGGTTGAGGGTGATTTCAAAGCCCCTGATATGGTTTTTGTAAGTTGATTGTGCAAGAAGTTTTTATCCAATTCTCTAATTGAAGTTGCTTGTATTTTCCCATGTCTAATGCTTATGATTGCTTGCTGGATTGTATTTGGGTGGCCAACTGAATATAATCTGGATATTGTCTATTGCTAGACTAGAAATCTGGATCCGTAATTGTCTTGAATTTCTAATCCTTAGTAGCAAAATTGTGATCAGAGATTGTAATTGGAGAATACAATCTAAGTTAAATAATCCGAGCTTGTGTGTTTATTGCTTAGATCAACCTATCTTTCTTATCGTAATGCATCCATTAAATTAAATTTAGAGAGCTTGTTCTAGGTTGTTTAATGGATAGAGATTAAATAAAGAGCTTGTTTTATTTAACAACAAAGTAAGGAAGATTGGGATAACAGAGCTTGTTGTTATCTACGGTTGATAATTTCAATGGTGTAATTGGATGACAATTCTATGATTAATTCGCAAATCCATATCTTGTGGTAGAGAAGGATCCCTTAACCAGGTTTCTCCCATTGATTTTTCATTCAAATTTACTTTCTGTTTTGTTATTCTTTACTTGCATTCTTATTTCATTTAGTAAAGCATTCAACAAAAATCCCCCCCTGTTTAGTTTATTGTTGCTGGAAATAACAAATTCAATTAGAATCAATCCTCGTGGGAACGTATCTTACTTATCACTTTATTACTTGTGCGACTAGTATACTTGCTAGTTTCGAACGCATCAAGTTTTTGGCGCCGTTGCGGGGATTGATTTTCTAATCGATTTGTTATTTTGTTTTCATTGTTGATTCATATTTTCTTTGTTTTTCTTTTCTGATTGTTTGTGTTTAGACAACATTGCAGTAAACTTCTATCTATTCAGTAGCGGATTTGAGCCACAAGTACCATGGAGAGTAAATGAGGTAAGCACTACGAACATTGAACAACAACTTTCTGAGCTAACCTCTCTTGTGGAAAACATGGCTGTAGGAGATATGCAAAAATCTTATGAATGTGGGATATATTCTACGATGGAGCATCCAATCGACATGTATCCAACTTTACAAGAAGAATATATGGAACAAGCCAATGCCATGGGTGGATTTCCAGGACAACCGAGGCAATGGTATGATCCTTTCTCTAGCACTTACAATGCTGGATGGGAAGATCAACATAATTTCAGTTACTGGAATCATCAACCAACCACTCCAAATGTGATACCAAATCGGCCACAAGGTTTCAATCAACCTAGAGTGCAGCAACCTTTTCAAATGCAACCAACACCAATGCCACATCCAGCACCGCAACCAGCTTCACAAAACTCAGGTATGTCTCTCCAGGACATTGTTAATGCACTTGCCACTAACACAATGCAATTCCAGCAGGAAACTGGGGCACGTATCCAAAACCTGGCAAATCAAATGGGACAATTGGCCACTAGCATGAGCAAATTCGAGGGCCAAGGCTCAGAAGAATTATCTTGTCAAACAGTGATCAATCCAAGAGAGAATTCTTGTGCGATAACTTTGCAAAATGAAGAGAAATTAGATGTCCTGCCAAAGAAATCACAAACTGATGAAGGAGATGACACCACTTCCACCATGAACAAAACACTGACTTCTCAGGTAAATCCTATAACTCCCATTCCTTCATATGTTTCTACTCCACTTTTTCCTAGTAGATTTGCAAAATCGAAGGAGGAACAAGAACAAGAAATCCTGGAAACTTCTCACAAAATCGAGGTAAATATACCACTTCTGGATGCTATCGAGCAAGTACCTTATTATACAAAATGTCTCAAGGAGTTATGCACCAGCAAGAGGAAGTTAAAAGGAAATGAGAAAGTAAGTGTGGGGGAAAATGTTTCAGCTGTTTTACAAGGAAAAATTCCTCCGAAATACAAAGATTCAGGTACGTTCACCATTACACGCACCATTGGTAAAACAAGTTTGAAAGAGTTACGTTCGATTTAGAAGCATTTATTAACATCATGCCATATTCTATTTATGCTTCTTTAAATCTTGGACCTTTTGCCGAAACTGGTATTACCATTCAAATTGCTGATCATTTTAATGCATATACCAAAAAAGTTGTGGAAGATGTGCTTGTGCAGGTGAATCAATTGGTTTTCCCAGCAAACGTCTATGTCCTTGAAATAGAGGATGAGATATCTCCTAATCCAACTCCGATTATGTTAGGGAGACCATTCTCGAAAACTGTTAGAACTAAGATTGATGTTCATGATGGCATTCTCATCATAGAGTTTGATGGCAAGGTGATATGTTTCAATATTTTTGAGGCAATGAGGTACTCTAGTGACTTACATTCTATTTTTGCAGCTGACGATGTTGATTCTCTGCCACAACAATGTTTTGAGTGTCGCAAGAATGGATTGGATATAGCTATTAATGAGCACATAGGGACAGAAAATTCTAAGGAGTCAGAAATTTTTATACAAGTGTCCAAAGAAATGGAGGAAGTTGTGACAAGCTTAGATGAGACCATAGCAATAACCACAAATAGGTATGATGTTTCGTACATTCAATTTCCTTTATCTAATGAGAAAATTCTTCCTTATGTGATGACAGCCCCTGCCTTGGAGCTTAAGCTTCTTCCCGATCATTTGAGGCATGGATTCTTGAGTGAGAATGATCCTTTGCCAATTATAATAGAAATGGGCCTTGCACGAATACAAGAAGAGAAACTCGTTCGAATACTTACAGACCACAAAACAGCTATTGGGTGGACGATTGCTAACATCCAAGGCCCAGCCATATGCATGCACCAATTCTTGTTGGAAGAAGGACCCAAGCCCACTAGAGAAGCACAGAGGAGATTGGACCCTGCCATGATGGAACCAACGTCGGGCTGAGGACGTTAAACCAAGCGCTTATTGGGAGGCAACCCAATGTTTTTGAAAAATAAATAAAAAAGGAAAAGAAAAAATAAAATGAGATAATAATGATTGATTTTTGTGTCTCGAGGAGATTCCTTTCGTAGGCCATCAAATTGATCAGGTTTTATCTCTCTTTGCCATCTGTCTTATTTGTTTTTATATTTCTTTTACTTGTTTTTGACTTGTGTTTGCTATTGTGTTGTTATCTCTTTAATGTGTCTTTAGTTTCGTTTCTGCTCTTTTCTTTTCCTTCCTTTTGTTTAATTTGATTATTCCGCACTTCGAATTCATTTGTGCAACAGCTTGAGGAAACATTCAAGCGGGAGCTGAAGTCATTGCTCGAAGGTTTGAAACGTGCATATCTTGGAGTAATACAAACTCAATCGCATTATCGGTAATAGCTCTCCTTTTTTTGCTCTTCAATGGATGCCGATATCTTTGTGTCAAACCTTCGTAAATATTTCCCTTCACTTCCTCAAAATGCTGTGTATAAAATTTATAAAGTGCGGATGACTAGACTTTGGGCATTGATGCTCCTAAATGTGCCTGCGGAGATCCGATGGCTTATCGAAGCCAAAGTAAGATTGTCCGGTGAGCCAGACATTAATCTCGCAAAATACATGCCTGGTCTAGGAAAAAGCTACTACGCCAAGAGGCGAAGAGCAAAAAGGTTACAAGTATGTTATAAATGTGCTAGATGGAATTGTAACCAGACTTGTCGTTCATTAGGTTTTGTGTCCAGAAATAGAGAAGATAAACTTTTGTTTATTAAGAATGGTTTGAGTAATGAGTCGCTGGATAATGTTTTATTAACTCTTGAGTCGCATTCTTGTGGACTTGTTCAGCGTGAATTGCTTAATCTATGGACATAATTTCGTGATGAATTGCAATGTTATAATCTAGGGAATCTGACTAAAAACGACCCTGTTTGCCAGTTTATAAGAAAACTGGATGGGAAGCAAATCCACGACTCATAGAAGGCGTTTCAGCCGTTACTGGACGTAAAACCAGAGGAAGATGTGAGCCACAATCACAACTACTTGTATATTTGAATGTGTGTTGTTGTTGTCAACTTTCTTTTTTCTTGTTTCGTTTGATCTGATTATCAATGTTGTTTTTGTATTATTGTTGTTTGTTGATTTTGCTTGTTTTAATTTCAAGTTTTCTTTTTGACAAACCATATGACTACCCCATGTCATAAGCACACGTAGAGACAAGTGTGGAGGTTTTGTCAACCTCCGCCGAAAGTATATCTCCATTTTTCATGCACATGTGAGAGACAAGTGTAGAGGTTTTGTCAACCTCCGCCGAAAGTAATCTCTACTTTTCATGCTTCACGTGGGAGACAAGTGTGTAGGTTTTGTCAAACCCCACCGAAAGCATATCTCTTTTTTTCAAATCTTGGGGCGATAAATCTGCATCGAGCAACCCCCACCGAAATTATGTCCCCATGTGTCAAAATTGAGAGTTTTACGTGTGTATATATCCATTCTGCATATTTTCAAATGTCATTTGATAACCTGTCTTGCACTTGAATTGCATAATACCTAACGTGCATCATTGTCTTACACAAGTTTAGAGCACTTGTAGAAATGGAGAAAACACCATTTCGGCGATTCCAAAATATATGCGTATTTTGTGGATCTCAATTTGGTAAAGATGGAGAGTTTACAACAGCAGCTATTGATCTTGGTAGGACATTAGCTGCGAGGGGTATTCATTTGATTTATGGAGGGGGTAGTCTTGGGTTAATGGGGTGTGTGTCGACAGCTGCATCCTTGGGAGGAAGTAAAGTTCTCGGCATTATCCCTAAACCATTAGCTGTGCGAGATATCATAGGCAACACAATGGGGGAAGAGTTACAGGTCTTTAGCATGCATGAGCGTATTGCACATATGGTCATTAAATCTGATGCATTTATAGCTTTGCCCGGTGGTTATGGTACATTAGAGGAGATATTCAAATCACCTCTTAGGCACAGCTAAACATCCATCGGAAACCCATTGGTTTGTTAAATGTCAATAATTTTTTTGATGGTTTGTTGTCTTTTCTTGATCAAGCAGTAGAAAAAAACTTCATCTCACAGTCAGCGAGGCAAAACCTGGTTACAGCTTCAACTGCAGGGGAGTTAATTGACAAATTACAAGAATTCGTTTATTCGCCTGATTCAACAATGGCTCGGATAGATTGGTTTGGAGAAGGCAATAAGAGGCGTAAACTGGATTTAACGCTCCATCTGTAATCTCTATCTGCTGGTTTGCTTTGTTTTTGTTTGCTTTCTTTTTATTGTGTTTATTTGAGAGTTTTCATGTTTTTTCTTTTGAGCTTTTTCAGGTTATTTCTTTCGTCCCAGGTAATATTTTCTAATCTCGGTTTTTAGAGTGGTGGCTTAAAAAGTTCAAGTTCTCTTGAAACGCATTCTGGATCTCTTCAATCCATAAGGCTGAATAAGGAGGCTAACTTCTAAACTTTTTAGACCCATTCTAACTAACTTGTTTTTGTTTCCTAACTTGTTGAACTTTGTTATTTTATGAGTGAGTTTAGTTTTGCGTAATTTAGAGTTGTTATGTGTTTTTATCTTTATCAGTTTTGATTTAAAAAAAAAAAACAATTGTGGAAAAACCTGAGAATGGCAGAATATGGGGTTTCTTTAACCCTTAAAACGCATTCTCTCTAAATAAATCTTTAGTTTGTTTATTTCATGTTATTTGAAGTGCCTTGTTTCTTGTTTTTTTCTTTCATAATAAAAGTATATAGGCTGGAAACCTTAAGTCTGCGGACTACTGGTCCTAAGGATTGTTGAAATATACAATCTTGACTCAGGTGTAACACGCCACGTACCTCTTTTCTTGCATTTGTGGGTCGTGATAAGATAAATGGATGAATTAAGAATAACTCTTGGAAAAATGATAAATGATGCATGGATCTGTGTGCTTGAATTGTTTATTTGGTTTTCGCTTTGCTTTGTTCCTTGCGCACATTGGAAAGCACTGAGCTATTTATCACTGAGTTATTTGTTTCACTTAGAGAAAAGTTTATAATTTAAATTTTCTTGAGATTTCACTGATTCTAGAACTTGTTGATGGTCACTCGAGGCGAAAGCCTAGACTGTGCAATATGGGAAATGATTTAGGCCATCTTTGGACCTTTGAGCTTAATAGCCAACCTGACAGAAATTGATCCCTACGTTACCCCTTCTGAGCCTCTGTAAGCCTTTTTCTTTGTTAACTCACTAAAAGATTTCCTAACCTCAAATGAATTTGTTCCAAACAGTTTATCCCTTACCTATGAGCATGTAGATCATTAACAATTAAATTCTAAGCTATGTTCTGGTTTTTTTTTTTTTTTTTTTTTTTTTTTTTTTTTGTTTTTGTTTTTTTTTTTTTTTTTTTTTTTTTTTATGGTTTTGGGAGTAGAGGAGGTTGGATTGTGCCAATGACAATGCAAGTGAGTTTTATTATGTTTGTAAAAAAAAAACAGAGAGAGAGAGAAAAAAAACAATCTGTACTTATCTTCCACGTACTTAAACATTGAGGACAATGTGTTGTTTAAGTGTGGGGGAGGGGAATTGCAGTTAAAAAAAAAAGAAGAAGAAAAAAGATATCTATACCCTTGGGTCTGTCTCTTAAAAAGAATGAAACAAGGAAAGTTGTGGGGTGTAGTTTTCTTTTATTTTCTAAAAAAAAAGAAAAAAAAAGAAAAAAAAAGAAAAAAAAAGATGAGTGTTCTAAATAAGTTTTTGGGGGAGTCATTGAAATGAAGTTGTGTTATCGGGTTGAGCTTACATAGTCTTGATGATTTATGTGTTTGGGGGTGATGTGAGCCAAAGTATTCTCCTTATCATACCTTCACCCAAGCAAACGTTACAAGCTTAATAAAGCCCTTACTTGACCTTGTGTGGTTGTGCTGCTACATTAGTGGAGAGTGACTTGAAAAGCAGGCCTATGGAGTTCGTTTATATACACATCTTTACTATTAAATATGATTCATTTTTATGCATAACTCATCCGGGTTACAAGTGATCAGGTGAGAATGGCTCTACACACACACACACTTGAGGACTTGAAGTGAAGCGAAACTAATCTTTCGGATAAAATTCTTGATCAAGTACATTATTTTGAAGTTTTCCTTGGGTTATAATTAAGCACAATCTTTGAGGCCTATTTGCAAGATGAAGCATTTATGTGTTTTAATTTTTTGTTGATTCTGTTTCGGTTTAGTTTTATTTCATATTGTCGTAGTTGCTCGATGACTAGCAAAGTCTAAGTGTGGGGGAATTTGATAAGTGTCTATTTATATATCATTTTCATATCAATTCGTCCATGTTTCTTTGCTATATTCCTTGGTATTTTTATGTTTTTGTGTGGTTTTGATGTTTGTAGGAGTTTTTGGAGCAACTTGCACAAAAATGGAGTAAAACCCTTCATTTTCACCTCTGCTAGTCAATGATCTTCTCGGATTTAATTGTATTGATATACAATGAACCCGAGGACATGTTATATACCGTTGGAAAGCTCTCGAAGTCTATTTTCTGGAGAAATTTACGGTTTATAAATCCATTCAGTGTACCAAAAGTTGTAATCAAAATAGTGTGAGATGTATAGAAATATAACTCCACAAGCCACTGTAGCATGTATAATACGGGGCACTGTAGTAATTCACTGTAGCAGAGTATTTAAACACATTTTAGGGTTTTATTTTCATAACTTGAAGAGGGGAGAACGTGGTGGAGGCTGCAGCTCTGGAATTCTTTCATCTCTTGGAGTTCTTGAAGGAGAAAGGAAGCTTGGAAAGAGGAAGAACTACAATCCAAAGAGAATTACATCAAATTTGCTAAGTTTTTCCCTTCCCTTTCATTTTCTGGAATGTCTCCATGTTGTATTGTATTTACCACGTTCTTAAACATGTGTAACTGAATCTGAATTGGTTGAGGGTGATTTCAAAGCCCCTGATATGGTTTTGTAAGTTGATTGTGCAAGAAGTTGTTATCCAATTCTCTAATTGAAGTTGCTTGTATTTTCCCATGTCTAATGCTTATGATTGCTTGCTGGATTGTATTTGGGTGGCCAACTGAATATAATCTGGATATTGTCTATTGCTAGACTAGAAATCTTGATCCGTAATTGTCTTGAATTTCTAATCATTAGTAGCAAAATTGTGATCAGAGATTGCAATTGGAGAATATAACCTAAGTTAAATAATCCGAGCTTGTGTGTTTATTGCTTAGATCAACCTGTCTTTCTTTTCATAATGCATCCATTGAATTAAATTTAGAGAGCTTGTTCTAGGTTGTTTAATGGATAGAGATTAAGTAAAGAGCCTATTTTATTTAACAACAAAGTAAGGAAAGATTGGGATAACAGAGCTTGTTGTTATCTACGGTTGATACTTTCAATGGTGTAATTGGATGACAATTCTATGATTAATTAGCAAATCCATATCTTGTGGCAGAGAAGGATCCCTTAACCAGGTTTCTCTCATTGAGTTTTCACTCAAATTAACTTTCTGTTTTGTTATTCTTTACTTGCATTAATATTTCATCTAGTTAATCAATCAACAAAACCCCCCTCATTTAGTTTATTATTGCTTTCGAACAACAAATTCAATTAGAATCAATCCTCGTGGGAACGATATCTTACTTATCACTTTATTACTTGTGCGACTAGTATACTTGCTAGTTTCGAACGCATCAGCCATACTTGGTTATCACTCATCCAATTTTGAGAGCCCCAGACACCATCAGCATCTAATCTCGCCCACTTCTTTGACTTCCTGATTTCCACCATAGGTATTCATACCAGGGGTGGTAGAGGGACATTATCTTCCATCATGCCTTTACTCAGAATGATGGATAGGACTTCGTATGGTTGGCTTTGCCTCCTTCTATTCTGCCTTCTCGCATAATTTCTACTGGTCTCATTAGACGATCTTAGGGATCTACATCTTGTGAGCATCATTCCTTAGATGGGACTTGGTTTCATAACTGTTCCTTTGATTTTGACCAAAACATTGATCAGACTAGATCGAGTCAAGGTTGACCCAAGTCAGTGGTTTGGTGGTTGTTTTCTACTTCTTCAGGTTCTTTTCTTTATCTTTTTTTTATGCTCTAATTTTTGCCTATGTTGCCCTTTTTCGAGTTTTCAACTTAGCGAGCTTGCCCTAACTTTTGCCTGAGCCACCCTTTCCGGGTTTTTACCTCAGCAAGCTTTTTCTTTTTTTCTTTCATGCCATAACTTTTGCCTAACTGCCCTTTCGGGTTTTTAGCTTAGCAGGCTTTCCTTAGTTTTTGCCTAAGCCGCCTTTTTAGGTTTTCGACTTAGCAGGCTTTTTCTTCACATTTGGCTACAAAGGAGGCTGTCCATTCTAATACCATTTCTTACACGTTCTTCAAGATGATTGAGATAATTCTATCTACCTTAAGATGGTTAGGGCAATTCTTTACCCCCTTTGCTTCTTTTCTTTGTCATGATAAATGGGCAACTCTTTGCCTTTTGTTTCTTTTCGCTTTTAAAGATGGATAGGTAATTCTTTACCCCCTATATGAAGAGTTTAGTATCGCCTTGGGGAATTTCTTCATCCAACTTAAAAGGCATTATTCCTCTTTCTTTACAGACATGCATGCTAGACAAAATAGCTAACTTCTTTCATAGGTCGTGCTTCTTCATCGTTGGTGGCAAAGTTGCTTCTTTGATACCCTTGATGGGAACTGTTGGCAGATTTTCTTCTTTTTGACATGTTTTCAATAAACCCAATATCCCTCAATAACAAGTTGAAATGCTGAATCTGTATTGCGTATCAATTTCATTTACATTCAAGTTCCTTAAGGATTTCTCAAATTCAATAGCTCAATGGTAAGATATTGACATTGTGATTGTTCACAATTTCAACTACAAGCTAGAATTATTTCATTCAAGATTCTTCATGTGTGTGTATGTAGCCAATCGTATTTCACTTGTTAAGACTCAGATTGCTTTATGCAAATGGAAACTAGTGATCAATCCCTAAAGATAGAAGGACTACCATAAGCCCACTTTTCACACCACTATCCACTAATATGGGCTCATGATAACATCAAGGATCATTAGGCTTTATCAAGCTTCTAATGATAGGCTAGGGTCAAAGTATGATAAAGGAGAGTATAAAAGGTTAGCTCACCCATAATCATACATCCATTCTAGGTTTTAATTGAGATCATCAACTTCTTCCATTTATACCCCCAAAACTTAGACTTTTCACCCACCATGTTTGCTTTGCTTTTGATTTTGAGTGACTACACCCTTAAATTTTATGCGTAATGGGATTACCATTCTTTTTTCTTTTTCTTTCTTTCTTTTTCTTCTTTCTTCTTTTTTCTGTTTTCTTTTTCTTTTTCTTTCTTTTTCTCTTTTCTTTTCTTCTTTTTTCGAGCTCAAAATTGCACAAAAACTTGCCAACTTTTTTACATTCCCCCATAAGCATGGCTCTCGATGCTCTTCTCTAGAATATTCATATCTTATGAGTGAAGCGTACCATGTAAGGAAAATTTTCTATTGTTAGGATACGTTTTGTAGTTAGACAAAGAAAAGGCTTTGTTAGGCTCAATAGGGTATAGTAGTGACAATGAAGTAAGTATAGGTGGGCTTGAAAGGCTGAATCGATCCAAAGAAGGCCTAAATCACTTCCTTTATGTTGTGAAGCCTAGGATTTCACTTCGAGCGGTGATCAAACAGGTTCTGGAGTCTTATGAGATCTCAACACCAAGCTTTATTCACATAAAGTTTCTCTACGTGATATAAAGTTCCATATTCATGGCTATTGTGCTTAAATGATTAAAGAATCAAGAATGAAACTCATCTAACAAGAAGAGTCGAGCATGCAAACAACACAATCTCATGTATTGCCAAAAATATATTTGCAATGAGGGTCATGATTTCGTCAATGATCATCAAAAGAATACACAACTCTTGCATCAAAACATCGTTATTCTTTTCCCTAGGTCAAGGATTCTCTCGTGCACTTGTGCATCCTCACTGTATGATCCATTGAATTGGTCATATTGCTTTTGAATTTTGTTGTTGCTTCTCTTTTGCCTGGCTCCAAATCTTCTATTTGGATGCCCAAATAATACAACTCTTCAAAGGTTTTGATTGGAAATCCTGTCAGTCTATCATTGATGCAGGCATTGGCCCTATTGATCACCATACAGACTTGATCCTTCTCCATGGGCCTTATGGTCATCTTGACAGCTTTGGCCCTCCAATGGACCAAACACTCTGAAAAGGTTTCATTGGGCGTTGTGGCGATATTGCTCTATAAACTATTTAGATAGCTCTTCCCAATCTTCTTGAGCTCTCTTCAGAAGGTCATGATACCATGCTACTGCATCGTCTTCTAAGGATAGCATAAAGCATTTCAGTATGTGCTCCTTCGTCAAAGGAGTAGTGGCCATGATGGCTGCATACTATCTCAAATGTGTCTTGGGATTCCCCTCTCCATTGAACTTGGGCAAGTATGGCAAGCAAAATTTTGGAGGTAAATCTTGGTCTCCCATAAGCAAGATGTCATCTAGGTCTTCAACCCTTTTTAGCCCCTTATTCTTCAAGAGGGATTGGACCTTCTTCATGTCCTTGGCCAACTACTTGACCAACTCAGGTTCTTTATGGTTGATTGGGCTTTTTCCCTATTTCTACCTTGGCTAGTCTTACCATTAGCATCAACATTACCCTCAGGTGGCAGCTGATTCATGTGGTGAGGCCCATTTTAGAGTGCTTTAATAAGTTGGGCCATTTGTTGCCGAAGTGTGGTCATGTCAACCCTCAATTAGACCATTTCTACATTGTTATTGTTAGGCATGGCCATTTGGTAAATTGGTTCCTCTTGCCCTGTCAATGTCCACCTCGTCTAACCCAAGCTATGATAGTTGCAAAATAAAGGTGTTAATGCCATGCATGTATGCATGATATGATGCATGTTCATACAAGGGCATAGACACGCGTTCAGCCTTCCAACCTTATTCCTCCCACACACATGAGGTCGAGTCTCTTTTCTTAGGATTTTTGGCCTCATTCCCAAGTCATCATCATGAGATGTGGGAATGCAAGATTCTCTCTTCTAACTCTAGCATTCATGTTGATGTTGGATTCTTCCATGATTATCATAACATGGTTTTCAAAACATGATAACCTTAACTCATGGCACATGCTCCCATTTTGTTCTTTTATGGGTGACTTGACATGTGACATTTGTTCATGGTTCCTGATGGTTTTGAGTTGATGTTATTCTAATCATGAAAAATTTACATCCATAGACATGCATTTCAATGTGAGTTTTGGATATTTATCCCATTGGAAATTTCTAAAGTCATCTACATGGGCTTGAGTCCCAAGGGTCCAATGGTCTGGGCTCCGAGTAAGAGATGTCCCCTTGAGTCGGTCTCTTTTTATACTAATTCGATGGTGCATGCTCAAGGGTGGTGACACCAACATGAGTCGTCTAGGGGTTGAATGAAGCCAAAGACTTCTCATCCAATGCCACACGACGAGTTTAATCTCCACGGCAATCAAGGTGTTCTTTTGAAAACTGAAGCGGTGCACATGTCATTTGTTGCACTAGACGGCCTATACGCCATCATGTGATTTAGCACTTTTTTGTGCGTTTTAGCGCATTTAACAAGTTTTAATTGAAAGGAATTCCTAAGAACACCTTTTGCACATGTCTTTATGGTGATGGAGGTGTTTTCACGATAACTAGGGCGATGAACGTATCATTTGTTATGCTAAAGAGCCCGCACGCCATTACGTGATTTAACACATTCTTATGCATTTTAGAGCATTTAGCGAGTTTAAAACAAAACTGGCCCATAAAAACAGCTTCTATGTGCGTCTCGGTGGTAATCGAGGTGTTCTTATGATTACTGGAGTGCTGCACGCATCATTTGTTGCCCTAAATAGCCCGTATGCCGTTATGCCATTTAATGCTTTTTTATGCATTTTAACGCATTTAGTGAGTTTAAGACCAAATTAAGCCATGAAAACACCTTGTACGTGCGTCCTTATGGTAATTGAAGTGTTTTTATGATAATTGGAGCGGTGAAAGTGTCGTTATTTGTGCTAAAGAACCCGTGTGCCGCTATGCAATTTAACGTATTTTTATGCATTTTTTAGTGCATTTAGCGAGTTTAAAACCAAACCCAGCTAATAAAACACCTTTTATGTTTGTCATGGTAACCGAGGTGTTTTTGTGATAATGGAGCGGTGCATTTTTCTTTTGTCGCGCTAAATGCCCGTGCACCGATATGCGATTTATTGCGTTTTAGCACATTTAGCGAGTTTAAAATGAAACTAAGCCATGAGAATGCCTTTAATATACATCTCTATGGTAATCGAGGTGTTCTTATGATAACTGGAGTGGCACACATGTCATTTGTTGCGCTAAGCAGCCCACACGCCGTCACGCGATTTAACGCATTTTTGTGCATTTTAGCGCATTTAGCAAGTTTAAAACCAAGCAAAGCCATAAAAAAAACCTTCTACATTCTCTCTATGGTAACTGAGGTGTTTTTATGGTAACAGAAGCGATGCATGTGTCATTTACAGTGCTAAATAGCCCGCACGCTGTTATGCAGGTTAACGTGTTGTTTAGCATTTTAGTGCATTTAGCGAGTTCAAATCCAACTAAGCCAAAGAAAAGCACCATCTACATGCATCTCTATGGTAATCGATGTGTATTAGTGGTAAGCCGAGCAATGCACGTGTCATTTGTTGTGCTAAATAGCCCACGCTCAGTCACGTGATTTAACGCATTTTTATGCATTTTAGCACGTTTGCAAGTTTTTAATCCAAACTAAGCCAAAAAAACGCCTTCTATGTGCGTCTCTATGGTAGCCGTGGTGATTTTATGATAACCAAAGCAGTACACATGTAATTTATTACGCAAAATAGCTCGGGCACTGTTACGGGATTTAACACGTTTCAGCGCATTTAGCGAGCTTTAATCCAAAAAAAAAGCCTTCTACTTGTGTCTCTAAGGTAATCGGGGTGTCTTTATGATAACCAAAGCAGTGCGCGTGTCATTTGTTACGCTAAATAGCCCATGCTTCGTCACGCGATTTTAGGCATTTTTTGCGTTTTAGCACATTTAGTGAGCTTTTAATGCAAACTAAGCCAAAAAAGTATCTTCTACATCCGTCTCTATGGTAGTCGTGGTGTTTTTATGATAACCGAGGTGGTCCACATGTCATTTGTTGTACTAAACAGCCCGGGCACCGTTATGTGATATAACTTGTTTTTACACATTTTAGCGCATTTAGCAAGTTTAAAACCGAACAAAACCATACAAAAACCTTTTACATTCTCTCTACAGTAACTGAGGTGTTTTTATGATAATCGAATCAGGGCATGTGTTATTTGCGGTGCTAAATAGCCTGCATGCCGTTGTGCGATTTAATGCATTTTTAAGCATTTTAGTGCATTTAGCGAGTTCAAATCCAACTAAGTCGAAAAAAGCACCATCTACCTATGTCTTTATGGTAATCGAGTGCATTCAGTGGTAAGCGGAGCAGTGCACGTCTCATTTTTTGCGATAAGTAGCCTGTGTGCTGTTATGCGATTTAACAAAATTTCATGCATTTTAGCACATTCAACCGGTTTAAAACCAAATTGAGCCATAGAAACACCTTCTACATCCATAGAAACACCTTCTACATGTGTCTCTATGTAATCAAGGTGTTTTTGTGATTACCGAAGCGGTGCATCTATCGTTTTTCACGCTAGCAGCCCGCATGCTGTTATGGGATTTAACGCGTTAGCGCATTTAGTGAGTTGTAATCCAAACTAAGCAAAAAAAAAAAAATGCCTTCTACATGTGTCTCTACCGCAATCGGGGTGTCTTTATGATAACCGAAGTGGTGCACTTGTCATTTGTTATGTTAAACAGCCCACGCTCCGTCATACGATTTAATGTGTTTTACCACATTTAACGAGTTCTTAATCCAAACTAAGCCAAAAAAAAAACCTTCTACGTGCATCTCTACAGTAGTTGTGGTGTTTTTATGATAACTGAAGCGGTGTATGTGTCATTTGTTGTGCTAAACAGCCCGAGTGCTGTCATGCGATTTAACGCGTTTAGCGTGTTTTAGCGTATTTAGCAAGTTCAAAACCAAACCAATCCATAAAAACACCTTTTACTTGTGTCTTTGCAGTAATCAAGGTGATTACGAGAATCGAAGCAGTGCACGTGCCATTTATTGTGTTAAATAGTCATTATATGATATAATGCATTTTTATGCATTTTTGCACAATTAGCAAGTTTAAAACTAAACTAAGCCATAAAAGCATCTTCT
This sequence comes from Boswellia sacra, assembly GCA_013180625.2. Lineage (NCBI taxonomy): Eukaryota > Viridiplantae > Streptophyta > Magnoliopsida > Sapindales > Burseraceae > Boswellia > Boswellia sacra. The sequence goes on from SNVD02011453.1 coordinate 72,466, forward strand.
ACATGCGTATTTATGGTAATCTAGATGTTTTTATGATAACCGAAGCGATGCATGTGTCATACGTCGAACCAAACCGCCTGGACACCGTTATGCGATTTAACATGTTTTCACGAGTTTCAACGCATTTACAGTGGTTTAATCAAAACAAAGCCATAAAACACCTTATACGTGTGTCTTTATGGTGATCGAAGTGTTTTTATGATAACCGGAGTGATGCATGTGACACTTATTGTGCTAAATAGCTCGTGCATCGTTATGCGATTTAACGAGTTTTTATTCGTTTCAGTGCATTTAGCGAGTTCAAAACCAAACGAAGCTGTAAAAACACCTCCTACATGCATCTCAGTTTTTATGATAACCGGAGCAGTACATGTGTCATTTGTTGCGCTAAATAGCTCGTGCGCTGCTATGTGATTCAACGCTTTTCTATGCATTTTTGAATGAATTTAGTGGGTTTTAATCCAAACTAAGCTACGAAAACACATTCTATATCTGTCTCCATGGTAATCGAGGTGTTTTTATAATAACTGGAGGGGTACATCTATCATTTTTTGTGTTTAAGAGGGAGAAAGAGATGATTGTATTTGACAATTGGTGTGTATTGTAAAGTGGAGGGAGTAGGATTTCTATAGGAGAGGGGTGCAAACGAAAAAGGAAATTTTCTAAGATAATTCCAGAAATAAACCAACAAGGGCTGGGCGGCCATCTTCAGACAGCCGGGAAACCATCTGATTGGCCAACAATCAGGCAGCTGTCTAATGGCCTGTCGACCAATTTCCTTTCAGCCCCTTCCTTTTTTATCATCATTCGATGCAGTCACTTCAAACCTTTGCTCCTTTGATCGCACATAACTTTTGGAATTCAAATCCGGTTTGTGATCTATAAATTTTTATGAAGACTAGACACCTGTAGCTTTGCAACGGTATATGACTCACCATCAGATTCCTTTTAGATTATTTTTCATGATTTTTTTTCAAAGTCATGTGTCTGTTTTCCAAACTCTTCACCAACTTCCCTTCACTCTTCTCTTCTTGACTCTCAAGGACATTTTGGTCATTTTCTTTGCTTGATATTCATCTTCACTTCATTCTTGAGCCTCAAAAATCCAATGTTTATAGTCCTAAGAAGAGGTGTACTGAAGAGTGTTGAAAACCCGAAAAAATAGGTGCACTTAAGAGTGTTTGAAGCCCTTAGAATAGGCGTACTGAAGAGTGTTACCAAACCCTAAGAAGTAGGTGCATTGAAGAGTGTTAGAAACCCTAAGAAGTAGGTCCACTAAAGAGTGTTTTATTGCAAGCATCGTAAGGATACTTTCTAGCCCTTGAACAGGTGAACGGGCACATCCGCCTTAGATAGGCATGTTTGCCCTAGGATGGGCACCTCAGCCCTTGAATGGGCATACCCACCTTGGACGGGCACATCTGCCCTTAAAATGGCACAGTAGCACTCAAATGAGTGCACCTTTTTGTCAGAATAGAAGAAGAAAGAGAGATGATAAGAAAGTTTGAAAGAAGGAGGACAAAGCCAAGGATGTTGAGACAGAAGAAAGAAAGATGAAGCAAGCGTACTTTGTCGACTTTGTGTCTCACATACCTCTCGAAAGTAGGGGGTAAGCTGTAGACTGAATTTTTGGGGCTTGATGATAAAATAAAGATGAACATCGAGCAAAGAAAATGACAAAAATGCCCGTAGCAGTCAAGAAGAGAAGGGTAAGAAGAAGTTGGTGAAGGGCCTCAAAAACTGACACATGATTTTAAAAAATCACAGAAACCAATCCAGGAGGAATCTGATGGTGAGTCATATACCATTGTGAAGTTACAGATGTCTGGTTTTGTGAAAATTTACGGATTGCAAATCGAAGTTGAAATCGAGAAGTTATGTACGATCGAAGGAACAAAGGTTCGAAGGGGCTGCATTGAAAGAAGACAAAAAAGGAAGGGGTTGAATGGAAATTGATCGGTCGACCATCACATAGCCGTCCGGCTGTCTGAAAATGGCCGTCTGCCCTTTTGAGTTTATTTTCAAAAATTTTCTTTGAAAATTTTCTTTTTCATCTTCACCCCTCTCCTATATAAACCCAACTCTTCTCACTTTAAAGGACATACCGATTGTCGAATATAATCATCTCTTCTCCCTCTTGAAGACACGCTCGAGAATTCGAGAAGTCTTTTCTAGTATAAATATTTTTTAGGTGTTCTATTGCCCTAAACCCAAAAAGGTTACGTCTGAAGAGCAGAATTCTCTCCTCCCTCCTATTGTCTCTTTTACTTTTCTTGCTTAGAAAGGCATGTTCAGGGTTTTATTTTATGCTTGGGAGCATGTTTAGAGTTATTATGAATTGTTCTAACCCAATTTGTTTTACAAAATGGATAAGCACGTCGAGGTAAGTTAGTAGTCCTTCCTTTTTTATAATCATGCTTAGGAATTTATTTTCTTTGCGAATGCTTAAAATCATAACTAGGAGGACATGTCTAGAATCATGCTTAAGAGCACATGATTAGGATCATGATAGGAAAACTTATTTGCTTTGATGAATGCTAGGAAATAACGTGGAATAGGTAAGAATTATCGTTTTGCCCTCGAATGCCATGATTGATGTCGAATGCTTGAATTAGGCTAGAATATGCCATGAATTACACTAGAATATGCCATGAATGCCATGTTTAGGCTAGAATAAGCCATGAGAATCATGTTTTAAGCTAGAAATGCCATGATACTTGATATGAATTATGCTAGAATAGCTATAAGTAGAATTGCCATGATAGAATTTATTAAAATCTAGGCTAGAATGCCATTATATTAGATTATGACTTTGTTTGATTGTTTATGAACGTATGAATATATCATGATTAGAAGTGTAATTGTATGATGTCATGAAGTGATGGTGGACTCATATTGATGGTGAGGGACCATCACTTAGAATGACTACTTGAATAACATGAATATGTATGTAGAGACCTGATAGACATTGAATAGACTCACAAATGATTGTGAGGGATTCATTATCTATTGAGTCTCAACTTTAATACCTATGACATAGACGATGGATTGTATTCATGAAATATAGAATTTACTTTATTGTTGAATAACAATTGTTGTAATCCTCTCCCATTCCCCTACCTTTGAAAGGAAATGTAATCTATTCTCCTCCCTCTTTCTTTGTATGAATATACAATTGTTATTGATTGAATAATCACCTCACATACCTAACAAAGATAAAAATGGAAATGTGTGCATCAAACAAACAACGCTAAGCTGACTAAGTAATAATACAAGATATTTCTATTTCGTTTTTCCCAAGTGGAGGCTAGATTTACATCCAGGCAATCGTACCTAACTTCCCGAACCCATCTCTAAAGGGATGAGGGTAGTTTAGGTCCCGAAGTAAGGGATCAGATTACCCCTATTCTTTGCCAATTGAATAATTGGGTGACGAGTCCTTTCTCCAGACGTGCCCATAGCTCGTTTGTGTTCCCTTAAGTCTTGAAAGAGGCTTTGACATAGTGTCGTGGTCGCAAACGCTCTAGCAAGATGAAAGCCCCTTTCACAAGCCCAATGATTGCTCCTTCATATTCTGCCATGTTGTTTGTTGTTACAAGTACTAATTTTATCGCCCATACTGTTGAATTCCCCTTTAGGTCTGTTAAAATAATTCCTACTTCTTACTTTGTAGTTGTGGCAATGCCATCAAAATGACAAATCCAAAACTCATCAAGGACTTTTTTATTTCTTCTACCCTTGCATGTTCTTCTAGCAAACCTCCAAGTACTTCTTCAAATAAAGTGATTTGTTTTCATTTGAGAAGGTAGTGATTAGTTCTATCATGGCATGACTTTTGATAGCTTTTGGTTTGGTACAAATAACATCATACTCCATTAACTATGATAACCCTCTTGTTAACCTTTTAGATAAAACAAGTTTTATGAGTAAGTACGTGAGAGGGTCTGTTTTTACCATGAGCTCCAGGTTTTGTGCATGGAAGTAGTGTCTTAATTTCTGAGCAGTGTAAATTAATGCCAGGCATACATGTTCAGTATCCGAATACTTCCTTTCTCCTTCTATCATTTGTCTGCTGATATAGTAAGCTGGATTCTCGACCTCTTCTTCATTATCTTGGGTGAGTAAAGCCCCAATTGCTATCATTGCGTTTGCCAGATAGATCTTAAGAGGTTTCCTTTGGCAGGCACTTTCATTATGGGCAATGCATGATAAGTTTCTAGATTTTCTATACTGCATGACTATGTTCTTCTTTCCATAGAAATTCTGACTTTTTCTTAAGTGAAGGAGTGAAAATGGTGACAAGGGCTACCAATCCAGGGACAAATCTTCATATGTAGGAGAGCTTACCAAGTAGACTTTTTAACTCTTTCCTGCATGATGGAGTCACAACAGAAGCAATTTTCTGGAATTTAGTTGGATCAACATCTATTCCTCTCTAGTGAATAATAAACCTTAGAAATATCCCTGATGAGACTCTGAAGGCACATTTCTTTGGGTTCATTTTTAAATTGTAAAGGCAGCATCTCTCAAATACCGTTTTCAAGATTTTTTGATGATCCTTTCTTAGCTTTGATTTCACCACTAGATTGTCGATGTAATGTTCAACCTCCTCTCCCGTCATATCATGGAAAATGGCTGTCATTGCTCGTTGGTAACTGGCTCCTGCATTTTTTAATCCAAAAGGCATCACAGTATAATAGAAGTTATCGAAAGGTGTTCGGAAAGCAATTTTGTGGACATCTCTCGGAGACATTTTGATTTGGTTGTATTTGCTGAAGCCGTCTATAAATGAAAGCATTCCATGTCCGACGGTTGAATCCATGAGGACATCCATATTTAGTAAGGGGAATTCATCCTTAAGGCATGCTTTATTGAGATCACAGAAGTCGACACATATCTGTATCTAACCATTCTTCTTCTTAAGAGGCACTATATTTGCTAGCCAGGTTGGATAAGCAATCGATTTAATGAAACCAGCCACCATTGACTTATCCACTTCCAGTTTAATTTAGGCCTTTATTTTTAGATAGAAGTTTCTTCGCGGTCGCTTGACTAGATTGAACCTCAATTGGATGCTTAAAGAGTGATAGACCATTTCTGGATTTAATCCAGGCATATCTTCATAACCCTATGCGAAGACATCATTATATTGTTTGAGGATTTCAATCAGTTCCTTTCTTTCTATATCAGTGAGGTGAGTTCCAATTAAGACTTTCTATTGTTTATCTGGTTTTGAATTAAGATTAATTTCTTTCAGGGTTTCTGTCACAGCATCTATATTATCTTACATAAATTTGGTGTAGTTTGTATCTTCTATTCTACTTCTGTGTTATTTTCTATTGACATTTATTTATGTGTTTTTGAAGTAGCACATAAGTTTGCTTCTCTAAGACCTTCCTACAAGCTATGATTATGCCTTACACACCATCATAATCGATATACCAACTTCCGTCTTGGTAGTTTGGTTTTGGTGTAGCAAATAGGACCCTTCCCTTTTTCTTCTTGCCTTTATTTTTCTTACAATACTTGCCACAAATCAGTCTTTTCTTCCCATTTTGGTAGCGATACTAGCTAAAATTTAAAAGTGGATCTGATTTCTATAGTAGCAAACTCATTATAGAGCTTCACATTTGATAGATGGCTTTCTGTTTTGTCAAAAGGGGTCAATTTGTTGAAATCCAGATGAGTTTGAGCCCTATTCTCCCTTTGACACATTGATGATAAGTGGATACCACTAATTTATGCCGATTCAACCAAGGTCTGCCCAACAAAATTTGGTAACTAACATCTATATCTAACACATGAAATCTAGTGTTGGCTCGTATTGGTCCTACAGAAAGGTCTATCTAGATAGAACTATTGGTCCTTTTTGTACTATTTCCAAACCCTGCTATTTTTATTGCAACTATTTTTGCTTGATCTATTCCTATTGCTTTTAAAACTATCAAAGGGATAATATTGATAGAATAGCCTGTATCTACTAGTGCACACCTAATTATAACATTATTTATTTGAGCTTCTAGATAAAGAGGCCTATTGTGGTTTGCATATGGGACTTCCATATCTTCATTTGTAAATGTAATTATGTTCATGCGCTCTGAAAATGCTTTATTGGTTTTGGGTTATGATGCATAACATTCTAGATTGTATTATGTTGAGACTTTTATCAGGGCTTCTATTGCAACGATTCTGGCTTGAGGACGAGAACCCACTTAGTCAAATAGAGACTTGAAATTGGGGTTCTATTGAAATGATCGAACTGTAGGATCTACATGCGATTATGAAGTTTCTTTCTCTATGTCACTTACCTGTAGATCGACTATAGAAAGTACATTTTTCTTTTCATCATGAACTACATGAGCTATAATGACCCTTGTGAGCTTGCAAGTTAGAAGGGGATCCTTTTCAATGATTCGTCTCTATTCTAGAAGCTCAAGTGTACCTTCGACAATCTTCTCATGAACTCGTTTCTATATTACCTTATAAGTAGTAGTTGCATGTCCTATCCCCCGATGAAACTTGCAATATTTTGCCTATTGTTTTTCTTCTTCTGTTGGCAATCATGGGAGAAAGGGTAATCTGATTACACCATCTTCAATCCATTGATCCATAAAACTATCTGGCTCTTTTGTTGAACAAGGAACTACAAAATACGTCATGAATGCTCTATGTTTCTCCTTAGTATTGAATCCCGGCTTCCATTCTTCAAACAAAGTGTGACTATGCGAACTAAATTCTTTTCTTTTTGGCCTAGCACTCTTCTGGATAAGTTTCATTGACACGGCTATCTTTCTGGCTAACTCTAATAGCTTTGCGAATTGTGTGATATTGGCATTTTCTAGAAAACTTTTGTATTCTAGGATGATGTTGTTGATGCAAGTTTCTACTAACTTGACCTCATCATGTTCTGTACAACACTTTAGTGCCAAATCTCTGAAACTCTTAACAAAGTCTACCAAAGGTTTTGTAGCTTCTTGTTTAGTGTTGTTGAGTTACACCATAATTAACTTTTCTTCATGCTGAAAATATTTTTTAATAGAATTTTCCAGCCAACTCATCCCATGAATGAATTGATCTAGAAATAAGAGAAGTGTACCATATGTATGCTCTATCTGTAAGTGACTTGGAAAATTCTCTAACCCTCATATTTGCATGACCAGTAAAAGACCACAACATATCCAGATAGCGTGCAATATTTTCTCCAGGGTTTCCATTTCTCCTATCAAATAAAAGGAAATGTGGCACCTCATATCCGAGGGGATAGGGTTTAAACATGATCTCCTTCAAAATAAGGTGGTTAAGGGACGTATTTTGAATCTGAATCATTCTTACTCGACACTTTTTGGATTAATGATAGGATGTCTGCTTGTGAGATAGACATGCTTGAATCTGATGACTTCTTTCTTGCTGATGCACCTAGCTTGTTTTCCTTTACTCTATCACCATTTTCTTTTGGTTGCACATCCACTCAGATCTGTTTGAGTGATTTGATGGTGATCTCCTGAGTATCTTGCATATTTTGACTAGTTGACTTCAAACCTTCAACCTTTCTTCTAGCTCCTTAATTCATCCAAAAATTTTCTACTGTTCTACTGATTCTCCCATTCTCTTTCTGCTTTCTGGGGTCTCTTCAAAACCGCTATTTCCTTTTGTTTGCTTTACTATACGATACTCTAGCTAACTCCTAGTGGAGTCACCTATTGTTGTGTCTTGACTTTATAGCAATACAAAAAAGGTGTTTTTACCCTTTACAAGGAAAGTTGAATTACAAAAATACCCCTTTTGTATAAGAAATCTAGAATAAAAGGATCTTGCAAGACTTCTGTATGAGTTGTAGAGAGCTAGCCCACGTCACCTCAAAATCTCTGATAAATTAGAAAGAGTTGTGTTACAGATATGTGATGCCAACTCGCATAAGAAAACAGATCGAAACTTCTAGATGAGATGTGGCGGTTGAAGCAAACAACAAATATGAGAGAGGGTAATACTAGATGGACTAGAGTAATGTTTATGGGACTAACTTAATGAAATAATGGTCTCTATATAACTATCTAGATAATGTTCTAGAGAAATACGAAAATGACTATGATTGCCCTTTTGATCTGAAACTCAAGGACGGTGGTCTGAAAGTAATCCGTAGATTGATGATGTGAAGGAGTTGGGATGCAATTAATCATGCGAAGGATAAAAATATAGAATATTTATGACTGATGATAGCAAATTGGATGATTATTTTATGCAGATTCTTAGCATGAATGACTGTATTTGGATTGCACTTGATGAAAGTCATGCTTGATAGGTGTTTTTGGATAGTGTTTTGGCTATAAAGACATGAACAATGTTGTGCGTAATTTTAATAATTAAGTGTGTTTGGGTATGTAAAGGGATGAGAATGGTTGGTGAATAACAATGGGGATGTATTTGAGGCTTTTGAAGTGTATTTCTTGATGATCTCTATGAAAAATGCATAAAGGCTTTATATAGCTAATGAATAAGAATTATAGTTCATGTCAACTTACGTAAATGATAAGATAGTAAGAGATAATGTTATAATTATCTCTAATTATCTTAATAAAGCTATGGGATAAACTCCAGGATGAAGTTTAGGGAAATTTATCTAGGATAAATAATAAAATAAAATATAAGGATAATTTTAGGATAAATCTAGGAGACTTTTACCATCTTGCCCTTACCCTTAACCTCAAGTATAATTTATCAAAATACCCCCCAAGGGTCCTTGAGTTTAACACATTAGACTAAGCAGGCCTCGTGTTTTCTATTTGTGCCGACCAATCCATACCCTATCAAGAAGCCCCATGGGTCGCTTAGGTCTATTTGATTTGAGTACACAGATTGGATACATTTTTAATTTCATATTCAAATTTCGAGTTCAAATTCAGAGTTTAGATTCAAAATTGGGCCCATGAGGCTAGCTTGAGCTAAGCCTATAGGGCTTAATTAAGCTCAATACTTTTTTTTTGGAAAAATTACTATTCACATAAAAAGAAAATTGATTGTACAAAATACGAGGGGCATACCCCAAGAAGAGTACTTAGTACTCACAAGTCCAAAAGGAAGAAAAACGAAGCCTAAAGGCCTCAAACAAAAAGCGAGATATGGATCCAAAAGGCCCAAACAAAAAAGAAAAGGTGCGTAGGCCCAATAACGACCGCAACAAAGCTAACATTCCCAAGACAATGCAACAAAAGGGCGCATGTGCCCAATTAAACAAAACAAAACTCAAAAAACCAACTAATAACGAAGGCCCCATATAGCACGAAGCTGAGCAGTGATCACATACTTGGCCTCAATGGTAAGAAGCCGAGAGCGGACCAATGCAAAAATCTCATCAATCACCTGACGACGAGTCCGATGTCGCTGCTGATATACACGATCATTCCTCTCATACCATAGAAAATAAACTGTAGCAGAGAAAACCAAACGTGCAAGGATATGCCCAAAATTCTTCCTGCCTTGAAGATGAAGAGAAGCCCAATGAAGTAGAGAGAGCCAACCAGAAGATGGCCAAACAATAAGAGTCTTAGCTGAAATCTCCCCCCATACAGAAGACGACAAAGGACAGCTGAAGAAAAGATGCTCGTGCGTCTCATTTGCTGAAGCACAGAGAACACAGTCTGAAGAAGATAACATGCCATGACTTCGTAGTGGATTGTATGACAGTATAAGCTATTCTTATTAGAAAATGTGTGCATAAAATGAACAATTTAAGTGGATTGTATGACAATATAAGCTATTCTTATTTGATATATCGTAGTGGAGGCCGGATTTAGATCCAAGCGAGGTGAATGGTTTGTACCTAACTTCCTGAACCTATCTTTAAAGGGATGAGGGTAGTTTAGGCCTTAAAGTAAGGGATCAGATTGCCCCTATTTATTCCCAATTGAATAATTAGGTGGCGACTCTATTCTCTAGACGTGCCTATGGCTCGTTTATGTTCCTTTAAGTCTTGAAAGAGGCTTTGACATGGTGTCGTGGTAGCAAATGCTCTGATAGGATGAAAGCTCATTCACAACGTTGAGAACACTAAGAAAACACCCAAAATTTTAAATTGAAGGGGGTCTCTAAAAAATATTCAGAATCCCTCGAAATATCTATTTTAAGCTAATTAAGCTCAATACTGATTGTGCTAACGATAAACTTTGTTTATAGGCTTACACTGAGTCATTTTTCAAGGCCTTGTACTAAATGTCATGGCTATGGACTTAGTACTGACTATACAGATTCAGAGTTTAGATTCAAATTAGGCCCATTGGGCTTGCCTGTACTGAGCCCATGGGGCTTGAGCCAAAATTGAGCATCAAAAATAGGGTACTTTGTTGATATTTGCGTTCCACAAACCCCTCCAAAGTAAGGGGTCAACTGTAAGCATTAAAATTTCGCCTATAGCTTTGAGGTCCAATGATGATAACCAGAGATAGCAATCAGAAGTCCTTCCTAGACTAGCAAGGACATCGAGAATCAAACACCAAGGAATGGGTAGAAAAACCAAGTAGTCTTAGGACCAGTGCGGTACCAGTGGGAGGGGTCGAGATCTTAGGAATCGTGCTCACTTGATGCACACGTGGATCGACCTTTGTGGTAAGGTCATCATGGGTTTGGAAGGGGGTATCTTGCCCCCTTCTAGGTGCTACCCCGAGCCTAAACGGTATGTGTCAAGGTATGAAATCCTAGAAATAAAGTTGGCACCTAAAAGCTAGGGCTAACACCTCTAGCATTATGGACGCATGCCTCTAGTCAAAAATGACGATTGTAACTTCTAGAAACCCTAGTGACGACTCTAAAATTTGGAAACCTTTGTGACACCTGTAACTTTAAAGGGCACGCCTCTAACCTTGCAAGCGCGCCCCGCTAAGCTATAAGCCCACATCAAGAGAAGAGATCATTTTCTTAGGAACTGAGGCCTATATAAAGGCACTCAACTCTCAGTTCAAGACAAACAACTCTTGGGCTAAAATTAGCTTAAAATAGATATTTCGAGGGATTCTGAATATTTTTTAGAGACCCCCTTCAATTTAAAATTTTGGGTGTTTTCTTAGTGTTCTCAACGTTGTGAATGAGCTTTCATCCTATCAGAGCATTTGCTACCACGATACTATGTCAAAGCCTCTTTCAAGACTTAAAGGAACATAAACGAGCCATAGGCACGTCTAGAGAATAGAGTCGCCACCCAATTATTCAATTGGGAATAAATAGGGGCAATCTGATCCCTTACTTTAAGGCCTAAACTACCCTCATCCCTTTAAAGATAGGTTCAGGAAGTTAGGTACAAGCCATTCACCTCGGTTGGATCTAAATCCGGCCTCCACTACGATATATCAAATAAGAATAGCTTATATTGTCATACAATCCACTTAAATTGTTCATTTTATGCACACATTTTCTAATTTTATCTTTATTATTCATGCGAGGTGTATGCAAGCAAAGCGGTTATATATTCATACAAAGAAAGAGGTAGAAGAATTAAATTACATTCCTTTTCCAACATAGGGGATAGGGGATAAGATTACAACAATTGTTCTTCAACAATGCATATTAACTACTTCTAGCACTTCAAAATATCACATTGATATAATAACGTTCATACAAATCATATATTCATTATATCAATCAATTTGAGACTCGATAAATAATGAATTCCTCACCATCGCATGTGAGTCCATTCAGTGCTTATCAAGCCTCGACATGCATATTTATACATACTCATTCATTCTAAGTGATGATCCCTTACTATCAATGTGACTCCACCACTAGTTAATGACATAATACAATTAATCATTCATATTTCTAAACATGGTAATTAATTAAAATAAATCAATCAAGATTATAAACAAGGCCATGAACTAAAGTCATGGCACTTCTACCTAGATTTGATAATTCTTATAATGGTAATTTTACCTATTCATTATTATTCTAGCATAATTTAATTGATAATGGAAATTCTAAATATGCGTAGACATGACATTTCTAGCCTAATAATGGTTATCATAATAAAAGATGGCTATTCTAGCCTAGTACAAGTAATCAAAGCAAAACATGGCAATTTCAACCAATCAAGGTAATTCTCACCTAGTTCTACGCTATTTCCTAGCATGCTTCAAAGCAATTATAAGTCTTCCTGGGCATGATTGTAAGACATGTGCTCTTAATCATATTTCTAAGTATTCACAAAGAAAATAAACTCTTAAACATGATTCTAATAAATGAGGGATAGATGACTTACCTTGACAAGCATTTCTATTTTGCAAAACAAAGAAAGGGTTAAACAATTTATAAAACCCTAATCATGCTCCTAAGCATCAAAATAAATCCTAAACATGCTAATTCTAAGCATAAACAAACCTAAACCGGCTTATTCTAAAGTAATAAAGAAGAAAAGAAAAGGGAGAAGAGAAAAATGCTCTCAAGACATACCCTTTCTGGGTTTAGAGTAATAGAATGCCTACAAAAAAATTAGACTGGAAAAGACTCCTTGAATTCTTAATTGTGTCTCCAAGAGGGAGAAGAGAAGATTTCTGTGCGCCCTTGAAAAATAAGCCAAGAGGGGTTTATATAGTTGAAGGTTGAAATAAGCAAAAATAAAAAATGGAAGGTTTTAAACAAAATTTTCCAAAATCAAAAGGGAGAACAGTCGGTCGACTATGGGAGGACCACTAGCCGATGGTAGGATAACAAGTTGGCTGTGCTACAACCGCCTTCTAATGGTGGTGATGCGTTCGAAACTAGCAAGTATACTAGTCGCACAAGTAATAAAGTGATAAGTAAGATATCGTTCCCACGAGGATTGATTCTAACTGAATTTGTTATTTTCCAACAACAATAAATTAAATAAGGGGGGTTTCGTTGAATGATTAACTAAATGAACTAAGAATGCAAATGAAGAATAACAAAACAGAAAATTAATTTGAGTGAAAAATCAATGAGAGACACTTGGTTAAGGGTTCTTTCTCTGCCACAAGATATGAATTTGTGAATTAACATAGAATTGTAATCCAATTACAGCATTGAAGTTATCAACCGTAGATAACAACAAGCTCTGTTATCCCAATCTTTCCTTACTTTGTTGTTAAATAAAACAAGCTCTTTATTTAATCTCTATCCATTAAACAACCTAGAACAAGCTCTCTAAATTTAATTCAATGGATGCATTACGATAAGAAAGATAGGTTGATCTAAGCAATAAACACACAAGCTCGGATTATTTAACTTAGGTTGTATTCTCCAATTGCAATCTCTGATCACAATTTTGCTACTAAGGATTAGAAATTCAAGACAATTACGGATCAAGATTTCTATTCTAGCAATAGACAACAACCAGATTATATTCAATTGGCCATTCCAAATACAATCAGCAAGCAATCATAAGCATTAGATATGGGAAAATACAAGCAACTTCAATTAGAGAATTGGATAACAACTTCTTGCACAATCAACTCACAAAAACCATATCAAGGGCTTTGAAATCACCCTCAACCAATTCAGATTCAGTTACACATGTTTAAGAACGTGGTAAATACAATACAACATGGAGACATTCCAGAAAATGAAAGGGAAGGGAAAAACTTAGCAAATTTGATGTAATTCTCTTTGGATTGTAGTTCTTCCTCTTTCCAAGCTTCCTTTCTCCTTCAAGAACTCCAAGAGATGAAAGAATTCCAGAGCTGCAGCCTCCACCACGTTCTCCCCTCTTCAAGTTATGAAAATAAAACCCTAAAATGTGTTTAAATACTCTGCTACAGTAACCTGCTACAGTGTCCCTTATTATACATGCTACAGTGATTTGTGGAATTACATTTCTATACTTCTCACACTGTTTTGATTACAACTTTTGGTACACTGAATGGATTTATAAACCGTAAATTTCTCCAGAAAATAGACTCGAGAGCTTTCCAACGGTATATAATATGTCATCGGGTTCATTGTATATCAATACAATTAAATCTGAGAAGATCACTGACTAGCAGAGGTGAAAATGAAGGGTTTTACTCCATTTTGTGCAAGTTGCTCCAAAACTCCTACAAACATCAAAACCACACAAAAATATAAAAATACCAGAGAATATAGCAAAGAAAACATGGACGAATTGATATAAAAGTAATACATAAATAGACACCTATCAAATTCCCCCACACTTAGACTTTGCTAGTCCTCGAGCAAATAAAATGATACGAAACAAAACTAAACCGAAACAAAATCAAAGAAAAATTAAAACACACAAATGCTTCAACTTGCAATAGGCCTCAAAGATTGTACTTAATTATAACCCAAGGAAAACTTCAAAATAATGCACTTGATCAAGAATTTTATCTCAAAGATTAGTTTCGCTTCACTTCAATTCCTCAAGTGTGAGTGTGTAGAGCCATTCTCACCTAATCACTTGTAACCCGGATGAGTTTATGCATAAAAATGAATCATATTTAATATTGAAGATGTGTGTATAAATGAACTCCATAGGCCTGCCTTTCAAGTCACTCTCCACTAATGTAGACATGCACAACACCAAGGATCAAGTAGGACTTTATTAAGCTTGTAACGTTTGGCTTGGGTGAAGGTATGATAAAGGATAATAATTTGGCTCAAATCACCCACAAACACATAAATCATTCAAGATTATGTGGAGCTCAACCTTATAACACAACTTATTTCAATTCACCAGGTTACTCCCCCAAACTTATTTAGAACACTCAATCTTTTTTTTTCGTAGAAAACAAAAGAAAACTACACCCCCACACTTTATTGTTTCATTCTTTTTAAGAACACTTAAGGGTATAGATCTCTTATTCTTCTTCTTTTGTTCTTTTTTTTCTTTTTTTTTTCTCTTTTTTCTCTTTTTTTTTATTACAGTTCCCGTCCCCCACAGTTAAACAACACATTGTCCTCAATGTGTAAGTACGTGGACGATAAGTACAGATTAGCTTTTTTTTTTCTTTTTTTTTTCAAACACAATAGAACTCACTTGCATTGCTCATGACACATCCCAACCTCCTCTAACTTTCCAAAACCAGAACATAGCTCAAAATTTAATTGTGAATGATGTACATGCTCATAGGTAAGGGATAAACTGTTTGGAACAAATTCATTGAGGTTAGGAAATCTTTTAGTGAGTTAGCAAAGAAAAAGGCTTACACAGGCTCAAAGGGGTAACTAGGGATCAATTTCAGTCAAGGTTGGCTATTAAGGCTCAAACGGTCCAAAGATGGCCTTAATCATTTCCCCAATGTTGCACAGTCTAGGATTTCGCCTCGAGTGACCATCAAACAAGTTCTAGAATTCATTGAATTCTGAAGAAACATTTAAATTACATAAACTTTCTCTAAGTGAACAAATAACTCAGTGATAATAGCTCAGTGCTCAATGTTGCGCAAGGAATCAAAAGCAAGCGAAAACCAATAGACATTTCAAGCACACAGATCCATGCATCAGTTATCATTTTTCAAGAGTTATTCTTAATTCAATCATTATCTTATCATCGACCCACAAAATGCAAGAAAAGAGGTACGTGGCGTTGTTACACCGGAGTCAAGATTGTATATTTCAACAATCCTTAGGACCAGTAGCCCGCAGACTTAAGGTTTCCAGCCTATATACCTTTATTATGAAAGAACAAAACAAGAAACAAGACACTTCAAATAACATGAAATAAAAAAACTACAGATTTATTTAGAGAGAATGCGTTTCAAGGGTTAAAGAAACCCCATATTCTGCCATTCTCATGTTTTTCCACAATTGTCTTTTTTTAAATCAAAACTGATAAAGATAAAAACACATAACAACTCTAAATTATGCAAAACTAAACTCACTCATAAAATAACAAAGTTCAACAAGTCAGCAAAGAAAAACAAGTTAGTTAGAATGGGTCTAAAAAATTTAGAAGTTAGCCTCCTTATTCAGCCATTATGGATTGAAGAGATCCAGAATGCGTTTCAAGAGAACTTGAACTTTTTAAGCCACCACTCTTAAAACCGAGATTAGAAAATATTACCTGGGACGAAAGAAATAACCTGAAAAAGCTCAAAAGAAATAACATGAAAACTCTCAAATAAACACAATAAAAAGAAAGCAAAACAAAAACAAAGCAAACCAACAGATAGAGATTACAGATGGAGCGTTAAATCCAGTTTACGCCTCTTATTGCCTTCTCCAAACCAATCAATCCGAGCTGTTGTTGGATCAGGCGAATAGACGAATTCTTGTAGTTTGTCAATTAACTCTCCTGCCGTTGAAGCTGTAACAAGGATTTGCCTCGCTGATGGTGAGATAAAATTTTTTTCTACAGCTTGATCAAGAAAAGACACCAAACCATCAAAAAAGTTATTGACATTTAACAAACCAATGGGTTTTTTATGGATGTTTAGCTGTGCCCAAGAGGTGATTTGAAATATCTCCTCTAAAGTGCCATAACCACCGGGTAAAGCTATAAATGCATCGGACTTAACAATCATATGTGCAATACGCTCATGCATGCTAGAGACTTGTAACTCTTCCCCGATTGTGTTGCCTACGATATCTCGCACAGCTAATGGTTTAGGGATAATGCCGAGAACTTTACTTCCTCCCAAGGATGCAGATGTGGACACACACCCCATTAACCCAAGACTACCCCCTCCATAAATCAAATTAATACCCCTCGCAGCTAATGTCCTACCAAGATCAAGAGCTGATGTGGTAAACTCTCCATCTTTACCAAATTGCGATCCGCAAAATACGCATATATTGCGGAATCGCCGAATTGTTGTATTCTCCATTTCTACAAGTGCTCTAATCTTGTGTAAGACACGTTAGATATTATGCTTTTCAATTGCAAGAAAGGTTATGGAATGACATATGAAAATATGCAGAATGTATATATACACCCATAAAACTCTCAAATTTTGACACATGGGGACATACTTTCGGTGGGGGTTGCTCGATGCAGATTTATCGCCCCAAGATTTGAAAAAATGAGATATGCTTTCGGCGAGGTTTGACAAAACCTACACACTTGTCTCCCACGTGAAGCATGGAAAATGGAGATACACTTTCGGCGGGGGTTGACAAAACCCCCACACTTGTCTCCCACGTGAAGCATAAAAAATAGAGATACACTTTCGGTGGAGGTTGACAAAACCTCCACACTTGTCTCCCACGTGTACTTATGCCATAGGGTAGTCATATGGTTTGTCAAAAAGAAAACTTGAAATTAAAACAAACAAAATCAACAAACAACAACAACACAAAAACAACATTGATAATCAGATCAAACGAAACAAGAAAGAAATAAAATTCGACAACAACAACACACATTCAAATATACAAGTAGTTGTGATTGTGGCTCACATCTTCCTCTGGTTTTACGTCCAGTAACGGCTGAAACGCCTTCTATGAGTCGGGGATTTGCTTCCCATCCAGTTTTCTTATAAACTGGCAAACAGGGTCGTTTTTAGTCAGATTCCCTAGACTATAACACTGCAATTCATCACGAAATTGTGTCCATAGATTAAGCAATTCACGCTGAACAAGTCCACAAGAATGTGACTCGAGAGTTAACAAAACATTATCCAGCGACTCATTACTCAAAACATTCTTAATAAATGAAAGTTTATCTTCTCTATTCCTGGACGCAAAACCTAATGAACGACAAGTCTGGTTACAATTCCATCTAGCACATTTATAACATACTTGTAACCTTTTCGCTCTTCGCCTCTTGGCGTAGTAGCTCTTTCCTAGACCAGGCATGTATTTTGCGAGATTAATGTCCGGCTCACCGGACAATCTCACCTTGGCTTCGATAAGCCATCGGATATCAGCAGGCACATTTAGGAGCATCAATGCCCAAAGTCTAGTCATCCGTACTTTATAAATTTTAAACACAGCATTTGAGGAAGTGAAGGGAAATATTTACGAAGGTTCGATAGAAAGATATCAGTATCCATTGAAGAGAAGAAATAGAGAGATATTACCGATAATGCGATTGAGTTTGTTCTTCTCCCAGATATGCACGTTTCAAACCTTCGAACAATGGCTTCAATCTTGTTCGGTGTTTCCAATCTTTGTTTTTTTGCACAAATGAGCACAAAGTACGAAATAATCAAAGTAACAAAAGAACGAAAGAAAAGAGCAGAAACGAAACTAAAGACACATAAAAGAGATAACAACACAATAGCAAACAAAAGTCAAAAATCAGTAAAAAATATAAAAACAAATGAGACAGATGGCAAAGAGAGATAAAACCTGATCAATTTGATGGCCTACGAAAGGAATCTCATTGAGACACAAAAATCGATCATTATTACCTCATTTTATTTTTCTTTTCTTCTTTTTTTTTATTTTTCAAAAACATTGGGTTGCCTCCCAATAAGCGCTTGGTTTTACGTCCTCAGCCCGACGTTGGTTCCATCATGGCAGGTTCCAATCTTCGCTGTGCTTCTCTAGTGGGCTTGGATCCTTTTTCCAACAAGATACGGTCCATGCATATGGCTGGGCCTTGGATGTCAACAATCGTCCACCCAATAGCTGTTTTGTGATCTCTAAGTACTCGGACGAGTTTTTCTTCTTGTAGTGGTGCAAGGCCCATTTCTATTTTAACTGGCAAAGGATCATTCTTATCCAAGAATCCATGCTTCAAATGATCTGGAAGAGGCTTAAGCTCCAAGGTAGGGGCTTTCATCATAGAAGTCAGAAGTTTCACATTAGATAAAGGAAATTGAATGCACGAAACATCATACCTATTTGTGGTTATAGCTATGGTCTCATCTAAGCTTGCCACAGCTTCCTCCATATCTTTGGACACTTGTATCAACCTTCTTGATTCCTTGTAATTTTCTGTCCCTATGTGCTCACTAAAAACCACTTCCAATCCATCCTTGTGAGTTAACTTAAAATGTTGTTGTGGCAAAGAATCAATAACATCAACTGCAAAATAGAATGCAAGTCAATAGGGTTACCATTGTCCAAAAAATATGAAACGAATCACCTCGCCACGAATTCATGGATGAGAGTGCCCATCATAACATCAATTTACGTTGAGCAGTTTCAAGAATGGTTCCCAAAAGCAAATTGGTGCTGGCTTAGGAGATGTCTCATCCTCCATTCAAGAACATAGAAGTCTGCTGGGAAAAACCAATTGATTTACCTGCACAAGCACATCTTCCACAACTCCCTTGGGATATGCTTAGAACGATCAGCAAGTTGAATGGTAATACCAGTTTCCGCAAGAGGTCCAAGATTTAAAGAAGCATAAATAGAATATGGCATGATATTAATAGATGCTCCTAAATCTAACATAGCTCTTTCAAACTTGGTTCTACCAATGGTGCATGGAATGGTGAACGTACCTGGATCTTTGCATTTCGGAGGAATTTTTCTTTGTAGTACAGCTGAAACATTTTCCCCCACGCTTACTTTCTCATTTCCCTTCAACTTTCTCTTGTTGGTGCATAACTCCTTGAGAAATTTTGCATAACGAGGTACTTGCTTAATAGCATCCAGAAGTGGTATATTTACCTCGATCTTGCGAAAAGTTTCCAGGATTTCCTGTTCTTGTTCCTCCTTCTTTGATTTGCAAATCTGCTAGGAAAAGGTGGAGGAGTAACATATGAAGGAATTTGAGTTTTAAGGTCTACCTTAGAAGATGATGTTTTGTTCATGGTGGAAGTGGTGTCATCCCCTTCATTAGTTTGTGACCTTTTTTGTGGAACTTGTAATTGCTTTCCACTTCTCAAAGTGATTGCACTAGCATTCTCTCTTGGATTGATCACTGTCTGAGAAGGTAATTTTTCTAAGCTCTTGCTCTTGAATTTGCTCATGTTAGTAGCCAATTGTCCCATTTGATTTTCCAGGTTTTGGATACTTGCCCTAGTTTCCTGCTGAAATTGCATTGTGTTAGTAGTAAGTACTTTAACAATGTCCTGGAGATCCATACCTGAGTCTTCTGGAGCTAGTTGTGGTGCTGGTTGTGGTTCCATTTGAAATGATTGCTGCACTCTTGATTGATTGAAACCTGATGGCTGATTTGGTATGGCATTTGGAGTGATTGGTTGATGATTACTATAACTTTGGCTTGGTTGTCCTAGAAATCCACCCATGGCGTTGGCTTGTTCCGTATCTCATTCTTGCAAAGTTGGACACCATGTCGGTTGGATACTCCGTGGTAGAATATACTCCACATACATAAGATTGATGCATATGTCCTACAGCCATTTTTTTACAAGAGAGGTAAGCTCAGAAAGTTGTTGTTCAATGTTCAGGGTACTTACCTCATTTACTCTCCTTGGTAGTTGTGGCTCAAATTGGCCGCTGAATTGTTGGGAGTTTGCTGCCATGTCGCTAATCAAACGTCTTGCAACATTCGGTGTTTTATTAACCAGTGCTCCACCACTAGCAGCATCAATGATACTCCTTTCCATTGGTAGGAGACCCTCGTAGAAATATTGAATTAGGAGTCCATCACTAATTTGATGGTTTGGACAGCTAGCACATAACCTTCTAAATCTCTCCCAATATTCATGAAGTGATTCTCCATTGTGTTGTCGAATGCCACTAATATCTTTTTTAATGTTTAAAACTTTCGAAGTAGGAAAGTATTTCTCTAAAAAGAGTTTACTTATCTCATTCCACGTGTAATGGTACCCGATGGTAGATAGTATAGCCAATCTTTCGCCGAATCTGCTAATGAGAAGGAAAAGCTCTCAATTTTATTTGTCCTCAGACACGCCAGTTGGCTTCATACTTGAGCATACCACATGAAATTCTCTGAGGTATTTGATAGGATCCTCTCCTGCAAAACCATGAAATGTAGGCAAGAGACGAATTAGTCCAGATTTAAGCTCAAATTATACCTCAAAATTGGTGCTTATGCATAGCGGTTGTTGATCAATAATTGGAGCCGCTAACTCCTTAAGAGTCTGATCGATTTTCCATCGCCATTGCTTCTGATTCAGATTTGATTGAACTACAAGAAGATGGGAGGGAAGTATGTCGTGCAAGGTCAAATTCTGGAGGTGGAGTTGAAATTGACCGATTTAGCCTTAAATTCGAGGATTGAGAAACTCCTTAATTCTCTTAAGTCGTTGATCCGCTTCTCCCTCGGACATAAAAGCCTAAACACAAACAATCAGGAAATAACAATCAAGAATCAGTAGTAAAAACAGAATAACAAATTGATTAGAAAATCAATCCCCGGCAACGGCGCCAAAAACTTGATGCGTTCGAAACTAGCAAGTATACTAGTCGCACAAGTAATAAAGTGATAAGTAAGATATCGTTCCCACGAGGATTGATTCTAATTGAATTTGTTATTTCCAGCAACAATTAACTAAATGGGGGGGGTTTTGTTGAATGATTAACTAAATGAAATAAGAATGCAAATTAAGAATAACAAAACAGAAGTTAATTTGAATAAAAGATCAATGAGAGAAATCTGGTTAAGGGATCCTTCTCTACCACAAGATATGGATTTGCGAATTAATCGTAGAATTGTCATCCAATTACAGCATTGAAGTTATCAACCGTAGATAACAACAAGCTCTGTTATCCCAATCTTTCCTTACTTTGTTGTTAAATAAAATAGGCTCTTTACTTAATCTCTATCCATTAAACAACCTAGAACAAGCTCTCTAAATTTAATTCAATGGATGCATTATGATAAGAAAGATAGGTTGATCTAAGCAATAAACACACAAGCTCGGATTATTTAACTTAGGTTGTATTCTCCAATTGCAATCTCTGATCACAATTTTGCTACTAAGGATTAGAAATTCAAGACAATTACGGATCAAGATTTCTAGTCTAGCAATAGACAACAACCAGATTATATTCAGTTGGCCATTCCAAATACAATCAGCAAGCAATCATAAGCATTAGATATGGGAAAATACAAGCAACTTCAATTAGAGAATTGGATAACAACTTCTTGCACAATCAACTCACAAAAACCATATCAAGGGCTTTGAAATCACCCTCAACCAATTCAGATTCAGTTACACATGTTTAAGAACGTGGTAAATACAATACAACATGGAGACATTCCAGAAAATGAAAGGGAAGGGAAAAACTTAGCAAATTTGATGTAATTCTCTTTGGATTGTAGTTCTTCCTCTTTCCAAGCTTCCTTTCTCCTTCAAGAACTCCAAGAGATGAAAGAATTCCAGAGCTGCAGCCTCTACCACGTTCTCCCCTCTTCAAGTTATGAAAATAAAACCCTAAAATGTGTTTAAATACTCTGCTACAGTAACCTGCTACAGTGTCCCGTATTATACATGCTACAGTGATTGTGGAATTACATTTCTATACTTCTCACACTGTTTTGATTACAACTTTTGGTACACTGAATGGATTTATAAACCGTAAATTTCTCCAGAAAATAGACTTCGAGAGCTTTCCAACGGTATATAATATGTCATCGGGTTCATTGTATATCAATACAATTAAATCCGAGAAGATGGTTGACTAGCAGAGGTGAAAATGAAGGGTTTTACTCCATTTTTGTGCAAGTTGCTCCAAAACTCCTACAAACATCAAAACCACACAAAAACATAAAAATACCAAGGAATATAGCAAAGAAACATGGACGAATTGATATAAAAATGATACATAAATAGATACTTATCAGGTGGCCCACGAAACCCCTTAACTTCTTTAATTTTTAGTGCAATCCCCTTCCAACCTTCGTCTGTTCAATCACATATAACTCTTCAATTCCAACTTTGATTTGTGATCTGTAAATTTTTGTGAAAACTAGAAATCCGTAGCTTCACAATAGTATATTACTCATCATCAAATTCCTTATAGATTGATTTGTGAATTTTCAAAATCACATGTCGGTTTTCAAACTCTTTGATCAGTTTCATCTTCTTTTTCTTCTTTTTGCTTCCAAGGCCACTTTGGACATTCATCTTTGCTTTGTCATCAAGCCTCCAAAATTCAATGTGTATAGACATCCTTTGAGGTGTTGATGCTAGTCAAAAGTTTGTCTTCCAATTAAATTTGGAATCTGGTTAGTTTCCTGAGGGCCTCCTCTTTTGTTTAAATATTCTATTTAGATTAGTTTGTCGTGATTAGGTATAATTAGAATAATTATGCCATGTTTAGTTTAGGATTAGTTTAGTTAATTAGTAGTTAATGGCCATGTTTAGTTTAGGATTAATTTAGTTAATTAGTAGTTAATTGTCATGTCTAGTTTAGGACCAGTTTATTTAGTTAGTAAATTAGCTGCGATGATTAGTAGTTTAATTAAGCATGTTTGCTATTTGATTATGTAGTTAACTAGTTTGTAATTAGTCATTAATTAGTGCTTAATTAGCTATTAATCATTCATGATTAGTTGATAATTTGTAGTTAATAATATGATTAATTAGCAGTTATTTGAGCATGATTAGTGGTAATTTAATAGTAAATCATGTATGTTTGGTATCAGTGATTAATGATTTATGATATCATAATTAATAAAAATCACATATTTGATTAATATTTGTTTTTAATCGTACTTATTATTACTAACGCCATTGTTCAATGATGGAGAATCAAGCCTGAAACTCCTTTAGTTTATAATTTTTAAATTACTTTATTGCAATTATTATTATCAAAGAATATTGTAATCCTCAATCCCTTCCCCCATGTTTGATGAAAATGTAATGAATTCTCCTCCCTCTTTCTATGAATATATATAAACTATTGACACCTCATATGTAATGGAAAGATAAAAGTAGTCGTTTACATAATAAAATGTAGGATCAAGATAGGAGAGTATGGATAGCTTAGAACTTAGAACTTACTAGACCCTTAGTGGAGTCCGGATTAACGTCTCAGGGAGAATAACCTGTACCTAACTTTTCGAACTCAGCTCTGAAGGGGTGATGGGTAGTTAAGTCTTGGGGAGCAAGGGCCGGCTGCTATCATCCAATTTTTCTCGTGGTTAATTACCTCGGCGGTGACTCCATCAATTCTCCAGGTGTTGTCCCTATGACTTGACTCGTATGGCCCTCTAAGTCATCTAAAAGGAGCTTAGAAAAGCAGTGCGGAGGTTGTAAGCACTTAAAGCGGGATGGAAGCCCTGATCACGGATAGCTTCGTCAAACCATTCCTACAATTGATCAAAGCATTCGCAATGGTAAGGAATGGTATTCCTAAGATCTATGAGATCTTTGGCTCCATATCGGCCATGGATTGACTATCTAGGACATAAATGTCAATAGGGTAGTAGAACTTGTCAACTAGGAGTAAAATGTCCTCTACTATCCCTCTCGGCTTTCTTATAGATCGTTTGGCCAACTGCAACACCACATTTGTGGGTTTGATATCTCCAAGACCCTAGGTGCAAGTAAATTGAGTAGGCATGAGATTGACACTTGCACCCAAATCTAATAGAGCTTGGCCAAATTCGTGTGTCCCAGTGTGGCAAGCAATTGAGGGACATCATGGATCTTTATATTTGGGCAGTGTTTTTTGTTCAATCATTGCACTAACCTGCTCAATCAAGAATGCAGTCTTCTTGACATGATGTCTTCGTTTCACAATGCAAAGATTTTGATCACCTTAGCATATGTTGTTGCTTGCTTGATCACATGTAACAAAGGTAGGTTAACTTCAACTATTTAAGGTGTTCAAGGATCTCACCATGGTTGTCTAGTAGTTTTCCCATTTGGCGAGCTTGCAGCAATGGCATTGGAGCCTTCTTCTCAAGTTCTTGTGGAAGGGCATCTCTAAAGGTGCTCAAGGTGGTTGTTAGAGATCTGTCCTAAGAGTGTGGATATTTTTCTATAACATGTAAACATTATTATTATAAATGAAAACAATTATTATTTATAAATTACACAAGTGTAATTTTATCAATGATTAAGGGATCTAGAGCTTGCACATTGACAAAGTTTCTATATATTTGAGATATAGAACTTTGTCTTAGCTCAAAACTAGTTGATGACCTATAAACAAAAGTTGGGCTCTTTGTTTGGACAAGGTTATTATGTTGTTTGTCTTCAATAGGAAAATGGCAAGTCTGTAACCATTTGAAGTAGTTGACTTTACGACAAAGACACTTGTGCATTATTAATGCATTAAACACGAACCACATAGAAATTTATCCATTTAGTGGAAACACTATGATCGAATGCGAATTTCTATACTCAAGCACTAACAACATTTCTACCTTAATCCTGAATGAGTAGTGTACCTCTAGTATAAAAACTATAGACTTTGACTAGATAAAAAGTAAGATCTAAATGAGTAAAGTCAATACCTTGGCTAGTTGGGATTATAAAATCTGTATGCTAATGGACACTATACCATAGATATGGAATTAATGACTCTAAAAGGATTGTAGAGTACCATCTTGATGGTTTTTCAAGGCTTAAATAATAAAATATTGATTAAGTGTTTAGTGAAGGTTGTCACTAAATTAGGATTTATTGTAATAAATTCGAATAATTTAAATGGTGTAAAAGTAGTATTAAGGGCTTAAGATATAATTGGAGGGGTAAAACTGTAAATTATACCTAGCTCCAATTATTGGTATTTCATGAAGAGTAGTTATGTAAACTTTGTTCCTCAATGGATAGGACTTAAAGAACTAATTTAATCAGATTAAATTATTAAGCTTTCCGTAAAAAGTATTTAATTCAAGAGTGCAACTTTAGGCCTATAGTGGAATGGGCTGAAGTTAATAGGTGGTGCCACTACAATTATGAGATAATAGGGTACTTGGTCAAACCCATTTAGGTCCCCTGGGCAGCTGACTAACAAATTGCTTGAACAGGGATTGGACTTTGAGAAATTAACTATTTAATTTAATTGGGTTTATTGGAGAATAAAGGTAGGTATTAAATTAAATAAATAATTAGTGGACTAGTTAATTGGGCCAATTATTTAATTAATGAGATTAATTAATTAATTAATTAATTGGGTAAATTAAGAGTTAATTAATTAATGCCTACAATTGGGTTTGGACCTAGATAGCCTTAAAGCCCAGTTACGCTTATATGTAATACAATCCTAATTAAACTAGGTTTACTGATTATAATCAGACAAGAAATGAGGATACATATACATATATATATATATATATATATATATATATATATATAAAAGATATGTTAAGGGCTTCACGTTTAGATGGTTAAAGCCTCCAAAAAGCCAAAAACGTGAAAGATATACACCCTTACCTTGAGAAAAACGAATTTAGCCCTAGGGGCATGTCCAAGTGATGTTTCAACTTCTAGGGATAACTCTAACCTTCGCCTTGTGTTCTTAGGCCTTGTCCAGTGTAGACAGATGCCCACTCATCTTGTTCGAGGAGTTTACAAATATACTCAAGAAGCTGGCATGGAAGAAAGATATGCAAAAATTTTGAAGCCTATAGTCGCACAATCCTAGTCCCAAAGGCTATTCCGCAATTTTGAAGTACTCAAATTTGTGTCCAAGTTCCTAGAGTGGCAGTAGTGCTTTTGTTGTTTGTTGGACTTGGTAAACTTAGTTCGTCAAGAATTTTGTCACTTCGAGTAGTGATGGCATTTACCCCTTTAATGTTTTGTGAATCTGTTTTGTGGTTTCTACCATATGCTGCCCCTTTGGGTTGGATTGAGGCTAAGATGGGAATTTTTCTCGCTCTTGTATAGTAAGAGAGCTTGTCAGCTTATTTCACTCTTCATCTCTTTTTGATCTTCCACCACTTGTGTGAGAATAGCTTTAAACTTCAACAAAGTTCCCTCTAAAGAAGATCTTGATGGTGGAACATTAAATTATGGTAGAGAATAAGACTGTGGATAGGGCTTCCATCCTACCAAAGTCGCGGTTGTTGACCCAAGTATGGTGACCTAAGAGGGGAGGGGGGATGAATTGGGTTTTCATTTATAAAAACGGATTTATAAAACTTTTCTTGAAAGATTAAAATTAGTTCACTCTTTCTTTCTGAGAATAAAGGTGATGAAGATGAAATTAGAAGTTATCCAAGATACAATCAAGAGAATAACAATAATGAACAATCACAAGTGCAGGTAAATTTAAAGAGGATAAGGATAAAGAGAGTGCAATCTCAATTTACGTGGTTCAGCAAACCTTTCCTACGTCCACGGTCTCCCAGCTCCTCCACAAGCTCGGTTTTCCACTAAGTTGTAGAATTCATTACAACTTGCTTGATGAACAACCTCACCAAGACTTCTTCCTTCAACCCTTGATAATACCACACCAAGAGTTCTCTCAATTTTTTAACTCTTGACAACACCACACCAAGAGTTCTATCAAAGATAACTATTATCCTTTACAAGAATGATCTTACTCTCACCACAATGCAAGAACAACGAAGATTGTTTACAATAAAAGTACAACTCTCCTCAAAGAGTAGATAAAAAATATAAAAGCCCTCTAAACTTGATATTTCTCTTATCTGTTGCTTGATGGATTCTTGTTGAATGCATGGGAGAAGGGCTCCTTTTATAGGCAAATGAAATGAACTTAATCAAATGAAGACACCAACTCCAAATTTTCTGCCCACCATAAAAACCATAATTTTGTCGGCCATTTTTGTCAATGTGCCGTTTGAAATTTAAAAACCTACAAAACATAAAAGATCTGTATATTTGAATGAGCTTTCCAACACATTAAGAATCAAGTCATTTGGATATCGCTATCTCAAGATATGGACAAAAGACCATTTGGTGCTCATGTCAATTGATTTTTCTTCCTTTTGTTAGTCCACCGACTAGCATGTTGAATATGCTGGCCTTAGATTTGAAATTTGAATTCATTCAAACATAAAAAATATGCATATTTGAATAAGCTTTCCAACATATTAAGAATCAAGTCATTTGGATATCTTGATCTCAAGATATGGGCAAAAGACCATTTGGTGCTTATGTTAGTTGATTTTTCTTCCTTGTGCCAGTCCACCAAATTGCATGGTAATTATGTCAGCCTTCCATTTGAAATGAATTTCTTCAAAAAAATATGAAATATGCTCCATTAAATCATCTTTCGAACGCCTTAAGAATCAAGTCATTTGGATAAGTTTAGCTCAAGATATGTCCAAAATAGTATTTAGTGCTCATGTTAGCTTATTCTATTTGTCCTTTAATTTGCATGATGATTTGGACAACCTTTCATTTGAAATTTGAATTTCTTTAAAACATATAAAATGTTACTAATTCAGTAATCTTTCTAAAGGCTCAAGAATCATGTCATTTGGACATTTATAGAGAAATATATGACCAATTGATTGAATATTACTCTTGTGTCACATTCCTTGAGTCAAACTTTGTTCTTAAACTTTGGTGCCTTTAACATGTAGTCTTCTCCTTAGCTTTAACACTTCATTTTAATAAGCCTCTTCTTGATTTTACAAGTATTTAGCTGATCTTATTCTTGCACATAAATAAACATATTAGTAATACCTCAATGAATCAATGTGTATTGTTATAATCAAAATTATCATGTAGCCTTAGGGCTAACAATCTCCGCCTTTTTGATGATGACAAACCATTGATTGCTTTAAAATAATATCTAAAATCAAGAATGAAAATAAAAAAATCTAAAATCAAGAATAAGCAAAAGGATAGTAGTTGTTATAAATATAAGCAATCCAACCATTTCTCCCCTTTTTGTTATTATCAAAAAGATGTAATCAAATTAACTACTCCCTCTAAATATATTCTCCCCCTTAACATATGCTACCATTCAAAGATTATCATACAAAAGCAAAATTTAAGACATATATAACATGTCTAATTCTCTTCTAATTATGCAAAATCTATCTTGACTAAGGGGTTTAGTAAAAATATCGGCTAATTGTTTATTGGTGGGAACAAATTATAAAGAAATATTACATTTTTGCAGATGATCTCTAATAAAATGATGTCTAATCTCTAGATGCTTAGTCCTAGAGTGTTGTATGGGATTTTTTGAAATGTTGATGGCACTTGTATTGCCACATTTGATGGGAATATGATCAAATACCATACCATAATCTTTTAAAATTTGTTTCATCCGAAGAGCTTGTACACAACAACTTCTTACTCCAATATACTCGGCTCCTGCGGTTGATAAAGCAACAAAATTTTGTTTCCTACTAAAGCATGAGACTAATGCATGTCCTAGAAAATGGCAAGTGGCACTAGTGCTCTTTCTATCAAGAAGACTTCCAACGAAGTCCGCATTAGAATAACTAATCATATCAAAATTATCATATTTAGGATACCAAAGACCTAGATTTATGATTCCAAGAAGATATCTACATATCCTCTTGATAGCCTTAAAGTGAGATTCCTTTGGACAAGATTGAAATCTAAATATCCTCTTGATAGCCTTAAAGTGAGATTCCTTTGGACAAGATTGAAATCTAGCACATATACACACTAAACATAATATTGGGTCTACTAGCAGTTAAATACAAAAGAGAGCCAATCATACCTTGATATTTTGTTACCTCAACATCTTTTCCTTTCCCATCTTTGTCAAGCTTGGTTAAGGTACCCATAGGTGTGTTATATGTTCTTGAATTATCCATGCCAAACTTCTTGAGAAGATCTGTTGTGTATTTGGCTTGATTTATGAAGAGCCCATCTATTGATTACTTGATTTGAAGTCCAAGGAAGAAATTTAATTCTCCCATTAAGCTTATTTCAAATTCTTGTTGCTTGTACTTGGAAAATTCCTCACACATAGAAACATTAGTAGCATCGAATATAATATCATCAACATAGATTTGAACAATTAATAAATCATCATTTTTGGTTTTAACGAAAAGAGTAGTATCAACCTTTTTTATTTCAAAATCATTGTCAATGAGAAATTTGCTCAATCTATCTTGCCATGCCCTTGGTGCTTGTTTCAAGCCATAAAGTGCCTTTTTGAGTTTGAAAACATGGTTTGGAAAATCATGATTTTGAAAACAAAGAGGTTCCTCTACATATACTTCCTCCATAATGTAAACATTTAAAAATGCACTTTTGACATCCATTTGATATAATGTAAAATTATTATAACATGCAAATGCACACAACATTCTAATGGATTCTAGTCTAGCAACTGGTGCACAGGTTTCCTCATAATCAATACCTTCTTCTTGATTGTATCCTTGAGCAACAAGTCTAGCTTTGTTTCTAATAATGGTGCCATTTTCATCTACTTTATTTCTAAAATCCATTTAGTGCCTATAATAGGACGATTTTTTGGGTCTAGGGACTAATTCACAAACTTGATTTCTCCCAAATTGATTCAATTCTTCTTGCATAGCCAAAATCCAACTTTCATCGTTCTTAGCTTCTTTAAAAGATTTTGGTTCAAATTGAGAGACAAATGCAAAATGATTACAAAAGTTCCTAAAAGAAGATCTAGTTCTCATACCTTGTGATGGTTCGCCAATAATGAGATCTTTAGGATGAGCTTTTGCGTACCTCCATTCCTTTGGTAATTCTTGGGAAAAATCATTTAATTACTTCCTCAAGCTTTTCTTGTTGAAGTTGTAATTCATCTCGGCTCTTTTCATCAAGCCTTGATTCCTTGATTTGCCTTTCTACCTTAACAATATCATCATCTAAATTCTTTGAAGAAATCACATTAGATTCATCAAATTCAACATGCATAGATTCTTCAATAGTAAGAGTCTTTTTGTTAAAAACTCTATATGCTTTACTATGGTTGGAGTAGCCAACAAAAATTCCAACATCGGCTTTTGCATTAAATTTTCCAAGGTTATTCTTGGTGTTTAAAATAAAACATTTACATCCAAAAACTTTAAAAAATCCCATATTGAGTTTTCTTCCTTTCCAAAGTTCATAAGGAGTTTTCTTTGTTAAATCTCTAATATGGACTCTATTGATTATAAAGCATGCGATATTAACGGCCTCGGCCCAAAAATATTTTGGCAAATTATTTTCAAGTAACATGGTTGATGAACACTTAAATATGCATGTTTAATAAGAGTTTAGTTCATCATATTGCATTAATAGTGTCATTAAATTCCTCAACTTAAGCATATTTGTAGCATTTGCATCTTTGGAATTAATTTCTCTTAATTTTGGTTTTGTTACAGGTTCGGTAAAATGGGCATAACTCTCTATTTATAGATCAGAATGGTGCAATTCTTAATGTTTTGGAAAGCTGATTTAATTGTCTACAAGATTGCATTTCACAAGAATCATCAAATTCGGGCTCTTAGTGGACCAAAATTGGGCTTGAAGTGAACCCATCTACAGTCTCGGCCCAGTCTGACTAGGCCTCAGTATTTGGACCGTATCTCTCAAAATACGTATCCAAATTGTGCAAATCAATATGTTCTAGAAAGCTGAGAGAAATATCTACAACTTTCATGAAGACATGTGATTAAAATTCACAACGTTTCGATGTCAAAATTGATGGTCAAAGTCGGTGCCTAATGATCCCAATTGTCAAAGATATTTACAACTAATATTTGACAATTATGCCCTTGTAATTTGACAAGTTTGCCCCTGGATGTATCTATAAATAGAGGTGCCTTGTGACCCATTAGGGCATCTTGGCCTTGGCTGGAACATTTTGGCTTTGGCTAGGATCTTGTATTGTGTTTTGTGTGTTTATGTTATTAATGAATTTCCTTTTTCTTGCATTTTATTTTCTTTCTATTATAATGTTCTTCTAATTTCTCTTTTGCTAAGGTGAAAGGGTGAAACCCTTGATATGAGAATAAGGATTCTCTAACCCTTAATATGTGCTTAATAATCTTAATCTTATAATGTTTATTCAATATGATTTATATTTAATTTCTTAATCAATCTTGACACCACTCGTAAAGTGGAGGTCTTGATCCATTGTCGACAATCCTTGGCACATCAAATGCTTGGATCCTTTCTAGATGATGTATGGTTCTTCCTTACCGACACGAATCTAGTTAGGAACCTTGATTTGTTGTAGACATATGATGATTGGCACATTGGATGCTTGAACCCATTTACAAGAAGTGGTATAAATATTGGTAATGAAACAAATATAATTCATATAACTAAAATGGGTTAATTATCCTTATTTGAAATATCAAGGGCGGATCCCCTAACCTTAGCCTTCATTGTTATTGTGTTAATTCTTCTTGTATTTTAATTATTCTATTGTTTATGAACTTTTTATTTTATTTACTATGGTAGGTTCTACCACCTCATGAAATTGTTCTTTAATTTACTATGGTTGGTTATACCACCTATTTCCATGGATGGTTTTACCTCCTCTTGCTTTTTGTTTTATATTTGAATGGTCGGTAATACCACCTACCATCTTACATACTTGTTGATATTATCATGTCACCTCTTTGAATCATCCATATCACATTTGTTTAGCTTATAATTTGTAACGCTTAAATTCCCTTCCTCGTGGATCGACCCCGGTCTCACCGGGTTTTATTACTTCGACACTCCTATACTTGGGAGACAATCCTTTTTCGGATGTGTCAAGTTTTTGGCGCCGTTGCCGGGGAAGGTAAAAATTGGCGTGCAAAATTGTAAGTGTTCTCTTTTCTCATCTTAGATCTAAATTTTTTATTTTTGTGTTTTCATCTTTTGCTCTCTTTTCTTCTCCCTTTCTTGCATGAAAATTTGGTCACGAACATCTAGTGGTAGACTTGTTAGAAAAACATCATCTTCCTTAGAAAACATGGCCAACAATCATGAGGAAATATTCACGGATGAAGGGGACAACCGTTCGCAACAAAATGATCAAAACCAACGAAGAACCCTCAAAGACTACATGAATCCGGTAAGGACTAGTGCACCATCTTGTGTAGTTTCTCCTCCAGATTCAATCCATTTCAATTTCAAACCAAGTTTTGTTCGACTTCTACCCACTTTTCATGGCCTTGACATGGAGAACCCATATTCGCACTTGAAACTCTTTGAAGAGGTATGTAGCTCCTACACTGACCCAAATTGTAGCATAAACACCATTAGATTAAAGCTTTTTCCTTTTTCTTTAAAAGATAAAGCTAGAACATGGCTACAAAATTTGAGGTCGAATTCCATCAGTTCATGGGATGAGATGAAACAACAATTTTTGAAAAAATTTTTTCCTACCCATAGAACAAATTCTCTTAAAAGACAAATTTCTGATTTCTCTCAAAGACAAGGAGAAACCCTTTACCAATGTTGGGATAGGTATAAGGAACTACTTAATACCTGTCCTCACCATGGGTTTGAAACTTGGAGAATAGTTGCACACTTCTATGAAGGGTTAACACCTCAAGATAGGCAACTAGTAGAATTAATGTGTAATGGAGAATTTAAAGAAAAAGACCCTGAGGAAGCACTTGACTTCCTAGATTCCTTGGCAGAAAAGGCACAAAATTGGGACACTGCTGGCACCTATGAGGTACCAAGCAAGGCCCCAACCTCGACATCCAATAGAGGCATTTACAACCTTAGGGAAGACCATGACCTTCAAGCCAAATTTGCATCCCTAGCTAGAAAAGTCGAGGCTTTAGAGATGAAAAAGAGTGGTCAATTGAAATCTATTCAAGAAAATGTCTGTAACATTTGTGATGACAATGACCATTCTACTGATGATTGCCCAACTTTGCCTGCCTTTAGGGAATGTCTCCATGAAGAAGCCAATGCCTTAAACACTTTCAAAAGGCCAAATCACAATCCATATTCACAACCTACAATCCTGGTTGGAGAAATCATCCAAATTTTAGCTGGAAAAATGATAATCATGCACAATCTTCACAAGTCCCTTTTCAAACACGACAAAATTTTCAAAATTCTCATGATCATGCATATGCTCCTCCTCCTAGGAATGACTTTGAAGAAACATTGCATTCATTCATTACAAAGCAAGAGACTTTCAATAGTCAAACTGCTCAAACATAGCAAAATTTGTCAGAAACTCTTGCAAAATTTGCATCTACATTAGCATCCAAGAGAAAGGAAAATTTCCTTCTCAAACATTGCAAAACCCCAAAGATCAATCTAACTCAAATGCAGGGAGTTCAAATAACCATTATTTTGACCAAGCCAAGTCAGTCATGACCCTTCGCAATGGTAAGGTTGTTGAAAAACACATTCCTAACCCTTGTGAGAAAGAAGAAGAATCGATCTCTAAAGGGCAGGAAGAGGTTGCCAAACCAACACCTAGCGAAGAGGAAACCATATCCTCATCTGTGCCTCCATTTCCTCAAGCATTAGCCACACAAAAGAAGCAAACTCACAATTCTGAAATCTTTGAAATTTTCAAACAGGTAAAGGTCAACATTCCCTTGCTTGATGTGATCAAACAGGTACCTTCTTATGCAAAATTTTTGAAAGACTTGTGCACTGTGAAAAGAAAACTGAATGTGAAAAAGAAGGCCTTTCTAGCTGAGCAAGTAAGTGCTATTCTTCAAAATAATAATACAGTGAAATATAAGGATCCAGTTGTCCTACAATTTCATGTGTTATTGGAGACCATAAAATTGAACAAGCTTTACTTGATCTTAGTGCTAGTGTGAATTTGCTTCCATATCGGTTTTTCAAAAACTCAATCTAGGTGAGTTAAAACCAACTTCTGTGACTCTTTTGCTTGCTGATAGATCAATTAAAGTACCAAGAGGAATAGTAGAAGATGTGTTAGTTCAAGTCGATAAATTCATTTACCAGTGGATTTTATTGTCTTGGACACACAACCAGTGGAAGTATGTAATTCAATTCCTGTCATTTTAGGGCGTCCATTTCTAGCTACCTCTAATGCTTTGATTAATTGCAGGAATGGAGTCATGAAGCTATCTTTTGGGAACATGACATTGGAACTAAATGTTTTCAATATGTGCAAACAACCACATGAAGAAGAAGATGAAATTGAGGAGGCTAATATGATCGAATCTATTGTGGAAGATCACATCCAAAAAGGGAGTTCTTCTGACCCTTTGGAAACTTGTTTAGTAAATTCGTTAGAATCAAGTATGGAACTAGAACATGATCTTTCTAATATGTGTTCTTTACTGGATTGTGCACAGGTGATGGAAAAGGGCTCAAAATCAAGATTTGAAGAATTGGGGCAAATGAATGAAAGCAAGGAAGATGAAGCTCCCAAGCTAGAATTGAAGCCCTTACCTGAAGGACTGAAATATGCATATCTTGGGGAGAATCAGACATATCCGGTGGTAATTTCTTCATCCCTCACATGCGAGCAACAAGGTAAGTTGATAGAAGTGCTTAAAAGGCATAAAAATGCAATTGGGTGGAATTTAAAAGATATAAAAGGCATTAACCCTTTAATTTGCACACATAGAATACATTTAGAGGAAAATGCCAAAACATCTCAACAACCTCAAAGGAGATTAAATCCACACATGAAAGAGGTCATTAGGGCTGAAGTTCTCAAACTACTTGATGTGGGAATTATCTATCCTATTTCTGATAGTAAGTGGGTAAGCCCTACACAAGTAGTACCTAAAAAATCTGGCATTACAGTGGTTAAAAATGAAAAGGGTGAATTATTGCCAACTCGTGTCTCATCTAGTTGGAGGATGTGCATTGATTATAGAAAATTAAATGCTGTCACTAGAAAAGACCATTTTCCCTTACCCTTTCCTTGACCAAATTCTTGAAAGAGTAGCAGGAAACCCCTACTACTGCTTTCTTGATGGATACTCAGGCTACTATCAAATTCCCATTGCACTTGAAGACCAAGAAAAGACCACATTCACGTGCCCCTTTGGCACTTTTGCATTTAAGAGAATGCCTTTTGGACTTTGTAATGCCCCAGCCACTTTTCAAAGATGCATGTTAAGCATTTTCAGTGACATGGTTGAGCATTGTTTAGAAGTTTTCATGGATGATTTAACTGTCTTTGGAAACTCTTTTGATAATTGTCTTGAAAACTTAGAAAAAGTCCTAAAAAGGTGTGTAGAAAAAGGTCTTATTTTGAATTGGAAAAAATGTCATTATATAGTCAATTCGGGAATTGTTTTAGGTTATGTGGTGTCTTCTAAAGGAATTGAAATGGACAAAGCAAAAGTGGAATTAATTTCCCATTTGCCTCCACCAAAAACAGTTAAAGAGGTCCATTCATTCTTAGGGCATGCTGGATTTTATAGGAGGTTCATAAGAAATTTTAGTGCTATATCTAAACCTCTTTGTAACCTTTTAATAAAAGATACTTCCTTTGAATGGACTCAAGAATGTCAAAATGCCTTTGATACATTAATTGGACTTTTAACAACTGATCCAATTATGCAATCTCCTGATTGGTCATTGCCTTTTGAATTGATGTGTGATGCAAGCGACTATGCAGTTGGTGCTGTCTTAGGACAAAGAAAAGAAGGTAAGCCTTATGTGATATACTATGCAAGTAGGACTTTAAATGATGCACAAATGAATTACACAACAACTGAAAAAGAACTACTTGCAGTAGTTTTTGCATTGGACAAATTTCGTTCTTATTTAATTGGCTCTCCAACAATTGTTTACATTGACCACGCAGCTGTGAGATATTTAATGTCTAAACAGGATGCAAAACCTAGATTGATACGGTGGATCTTATTGCTCCAAGAATTCAACATCACAATAAAGGATAAGAAAGGAGCCGAAAATGTCTTTGCAGATCATCTTTCAAGACTACGACAGAGACATTAATTGAAACTTCACCTATCAATGATTCTTTTCCTGATGAATTTTTTTTTTCCGTTGCTACTGTACCTTGGTTTGCTAATATTGTAAATTTTCTTGCGACAGGGAAAATGCCACCTCATTGGAAAGCTCAAGACAAAAGAAAGTTTTTGACCGAGGTGAAAAATTTTTACTCGGATGATCCGTATCTTTTCAAATATGTCCGGATCAAATAATAAGAAGATGCATACCCGACAATGAGGTAAGTATGTGTCATTAACTTGTCATTCTGATGCATGTGGAGGACATTTTCATCTAGAAAAACAGCTGCTAAAATCTTGCAATGTGGATTTTATTGGCCCACCTTATTTAAAGATGCACATGCATTTTGCAAAACGTGTGAAAATTGTCAAAAATTGGGATCCATTTCAAAAAGAAAAATGATGCCTTTGAATCCCATTCTTGTTGTTGAAATCTTTGATTGTTGGGGTATTGATTTTATGGGACCCTTTCCACCGTCATTTGGTTTTGTGTATATCCTTGTTGCAGTAGACTATGTTTCAAAATGGGTCGAGGCAACTCCATGTCGAAACAATGACCACAAAACAGTTGTCAAATTCTTGAAAGAGAATATCTTGAGTAGATTTGGAATTCCTCGAGCCATTATTAGTGATGGGGGTACGCATTTTTGTAATAAATCATTTGAAACCTTAATGAAGAAATATGGAATAACCCATAAAATTTCTACACCTTATCACCCACAAACAAGTGGACAAGTTGAATTAGCTAATAGGGAGATAAAACAGATCATAGAAAAAACGGTTAACCCAAATAGTAAAGATTGGTCTTTAAGACTCAATCATGCACTTTGGGCTTACCGAATTGCTTTCAAAACATCATTGGGAATGTCTCCTTATAGATTAGTTTATGGAAACCTTGACTTAATGTGGAATTGAGCATAAAGCTTATTGGGCCATTAAAACATTTAACACAATTTTGAATGATGCTTGCAAGTTACGTAAACTCCAACTGAGTGAACTTGAAGAAATCAGGAATGAGGCTTATGAAATTTCTAAAATCTACAAAGAAAAAATGAAGGTTTTTCATGACAAATCCATTGTTAGAAAATCTTTTGAACCTTCACAAAAAGTTCTTTTATATGATTCAAGATTGCATTTGTTTCCTGGTAAACTTCGGTCTCGTTGGACTGGGCCTTTTATTGTTAAAAATGTTTTCCCTCATGGAGCAGTTGAAATTGAGAACCCAAAGAATGGTAATGTGTTTAAAGTTAATGGACAGCGGTTAAAACCATTCTTTGAAAATTTTGCCCAAAACAAAGAGTCCATTGCTTTAATCGATCCTTTTTAAGGATTGATTTTCCCGGTCAAGTGGCGGATACGGTACTCCGTGACATTTAAAGTCGGTTTTTCAGTTCCCTAAAAACTGTTGCTCACCTTGCATCCATTTTCTTCTCTTCTCTCTCATTTTCTTCACATGGATACCATTCTCTCAAAATTGCACAAACATTTTCCCTCTCTTCCTCAAAATGATTTGCTTAAAATTTATAAAGCTCGTGCAGAAAGACTAAGGTTGTTGATGCGTAAAGGTATTCCTGCTGATTTAAGATGGTTAATTGAAGCCAAGGTTCGATTTTCCTATGAATTTTCAGATAATCTTGTGTCTCACATGCCAGGTATGGAAAAAAGCTCTTACGCCAAAAAGCGAAGAGCAAAAAGGTTACAAGTTTGTACTAGATGTGCAAGATGGACTTGTAACCAGCGTTGCCGCTCCTTGGGATATTTGTCTAACAATCGAGAGGATAAACTACAGTTCATCAAGAATGGACTGAGTAAGGAGTCTTTGGATGATATCCGAACGACTCTTGAGACGCATTCTTGTGGACTTGTGCAGCGTGAAATTTTAACTTGTGGACACAATTCCGAGATGAGCAGGAACGCTATAGTCTTGGGAATCTGAATAAAAACGACCCTGTTTGCCAGTTTATAAGAAAACTGGATGGGAAGCATATCCCCAACTCATAGAAGGTGTTTTAGCCATTTCTGGACGTAAAACCAGAGGAAGATGTGAGCCACAGTCACAACTACCTGTACATATGCATGCGTGCAATCATTTTTGAATTTTAATACCTCATTGCTGTCATTTTTGAATTTGTATCTTTTGTTTGACTTATGGTGTCTTATTTCATCATCTTTTGACCTTTTTTTTGCATTATTTTCAACTTTTTCAACAAACAATCGAGCTACCTAGATAGATATCATCATTAACATACCTTTTTGCACTCCATAAATACCACATGTCTTGGTCTCTTCTTCACACATAGTGAGAGAGTCACATAGACATGGAGGGAACTTCAAAACGTCGAATCCAA
>SNVD02011457.1:0-109501 GCA_013180625.2 Boswellia sacra
TGGAGGCGTGAAGGAAGGTGCTGCGACATCGAGCTGGAGCCGTGGTCTGCGTGGAGGTCCTGCGATAGTGAGCTGGAGGCGTGGCCGCCCTGCGACAGTGAGCTGGAGACATGGCGGTCCTGCGACAGCAAGCTGGAGGCGTGGTGGTCTTGCGACAGTGAGCTAGAGGTGTGGAGCCGTTGTGCCTGTGATGCTGGAGTTACGACGGTAGAGGTGCTGCAGCGCTGAAGCTTCGATGGTGATCTAAAGCCGTGGAGGCCCTGCGAGCCTGCGACGAACGCTGGAGGGAGCTGCGGATGGCCGAGTGGTCTGATGGTGGTGCTTCGGTTTAGGGATTTAAGCAAGAAGGAAGGAGACGGCTGGGAAGGGAATAGGGCTTAGGTATTAGGAATTATTATGCTTATATAGTCTAGTAAAATTACGTGGTTTTCTAAAACATTATAATTTATCGTAATCACCCCTAAAAAGTATTTCTAGGTTTAAATACTTTAATTTTTTTCATATGCATTCTAATTTATATTTAACCATATTATATTATTTAATTTTTTTATTATTTATAAATTGTTAGCTAAAGATTTTAAATTCTAATATATCTATATTTAACCATAAATCATAATTTTTTGAACAAAATATTTATATTATTATTTGAATTTCTTAATATTTATCTAAATAAAAAATGAAATTACTATAATTTTACTTAAATTTTA
This sequence comes from Boswellia sacra, assembly GCA_013180625.2. Taxonomy (NCBI): domain Eukaryota; kingdom Viridiplantae; phylum Streptophyta; class Magnoliopsida; order Sapindales; family Burseraceae; genus Boswellia; species Boswellia sacra. The sequence continues at coordinate 708 of SNVD02011457.1, forward strand.
GAATTCACATACTTGTCACAGTTAAAAAAATGTGATAAATATGTAATTGAGTAAAGACAAATATGACAAATATGATAAATAAATAGGTTTGACTTCTAAACCAATGTTATACTTCTCACTTTTTTAAAAAACTGTCAAATAAAAAAAATGCAAAGTGACAAACATGAAAAATATTCTTGTAGTGAATCATAGTTCCTTCCTCTTCAAACCTGATCTCCTTAGATAGAACTTCTCTATTTAGTGTTATTATTTAGTCCGCATCAGAAACTATAAAAGTTCCTCTACAAAAATTTCACAACAAACAAATATATATATGTGTATATATATATATATATATATATCAACAAATATATAGCAAGAGCAATTTATATGTTCAACATGCAACCTAGTTATAAACCTTATATAAAGCAAAAGTCTATTTTATGTTTGTTAGAAATTACATGCAATATATAAGGGTAAAGGATAATAATTATTTAAATTAACTTTAAATTAAAATTACTGAATGATTACTTGGTTTATCAATAAGAATTATCTGTCAAGGCCTTTGTATCACATAGTGTTCTTAAAATAGATTTCCATCCTCCACTCGGTGCTTGTGGGCATTTGTCTCCTAGAATATAATGATGTCGAAGAACAAGAGAAGCACAACCCTTTTGCTCAGGCGAACTGGAAATTCCCCAAACTCTATCACACAAAGACTCCTCACAAAACTAAAGAAAGAACAAGCTAGAGAGAATTTTCAAATTTTTGGTGTGTCTCACAAATGAAGAAAGGACCTCTTTATATAGGCCAAGGAAAATGTAATATCCAAATTCATTAAATTCAAAATTAAATCTATAACCACCATTTCCATTCAATATAAATCAATTTTCTTAAGTTACAAAATAAACATGTAAATGAATTCCAATTAAATCATAACAAGTTATCAAACAATAAATTTATAACATCAAATGAGTTTGTAGCATCAATTTCATTCAATTCGAAATTAAAATTTTCCAACACATTTGTCATCTCCCTTTCCCTATACTTGATTTAGGCATCAAAGTGTCTTTGTAGGGACACCTGTCTCATACTTAGGGAAGCAGACACATGGAGCAGATTCCCTGCTACCAGCCCAACCAATCCAGCTAGAATGAATTTTGCAACACAATCCATTTATGAGGGTACAAAAACTATTCGTTTAAATATTTTTTATTATTCATATGATTATGGTCAATTCTACAAACCCCTGAGGTTGCGAAAATCCCATATGACCACATTTGATTTTAAAAATCCCACATACCTCTTATTTTTGTTAAGAACCTTTAAAAATTCTATTAAAAAAATATAATTTTTTTTAAATGACACTTAATTGGCTATTAAAAATATTTAAAATTCTCAAAATACAGAGATTAATGGTTAGAAAAATAAAGAAATTACCTTGAAAGACTTTACTTGTAAGGTAATTTTTTACAAGTGCACAAAATTTTTATTATTTCAATATTTTAATAAATAATTTTAATATAAAATTCTTTTTAATAAATTTTTTCTTAAGTTTATGTATTATTTATTTTAATAATAATTTTTTAAAATTTCTTTGGATAGAAGTTGATGGAAGACTATTAGTAAGTTTTGAGTTTTATTTTATTTTTATTTTAAATTTTGAATTTTTTGTACAATCAATTATGGGTAATTTGGAAAATTTATGATTTTATAATGGAATTTTTAACAGTTTTTATCGAAGAGGTTGTCATATGGGATTTCGACAAATCTCAGGTGAGGTTGGGGGAGTTGAGCCTTATTATTTAAGGTTTTTTTTTTTTTAAAACATTAAAAAATGATGCTCACATGATATAAATACTGGATAACCACACAATTATTTTATAAAAGATAAATTAACTTATTCCGTGGCTTATCTTAATTATTAAATGCGATATATAATTGTCAAAACTTAGTACCATAATTATCGGAACTTAAAACTGGGCATATCACACGGCAACAAATAAAATGAGAACATATAGTTCAGAATAATAGATCTTTGAAACTACTAAAAAAAAAAAAACCCTTCAATAAGTGATTTAACGAGGATAATTAATTAACATGGATTAGTGAAGTTCAACATGCATGAGTGCAGTCGCTCAGTTTAGTCGTTTGTTTTCAATTTGGTTCCTCCCCTAATATTCATTTGCTCAATCGACTAACAGTCCAAGTCCTGAATGTTGTACTGCTCGAAAATGAAATTGACATATAATCTTTTAGTTTAAAATTTTACAACGACGATCGACGAATCTAAAACAAAATATGAGGTTACGTAACGAAATCAACCTTCTTAGAATTACACATATGATAATGTTCCGAAGAGCATTGGATAATTACAACCGAAAAATAAATTTTTAACAATCAGGTTCACGTATACTATATTCGTAACACTAAATATTCTAAATATCAAAAAGGGTTACAAAATTGAAGGTTTATTTATTTATTTTAAATTTAAATTGTCCCTCTATCTTGTGTTTACTAAAAATCGTGTATGGGTGAATCCAGGTATTTGCGGATTCGAAAAGTATTGAAAATAGAAAAGGTTTCTATTAATGTCAAGGTAACGTGGTGAGTTGAAATTTTACTAATTATATGAAGTTCATGAATCCTCAGTTTACTGAAAATCGTTAATGGTGGATCGTGACAGGAAGTTAAATCCGGTGCACGCTGTGATTCTCTTTACGCGGAAAAGTGACATCATGAATAATCCTAGAATTTACCAAACTTGTTTCTACGTGCAGCTTAATCATCCTGTCTGTCCAAATCCTCCCCGGGAAAGTCGCCACAGTTTTTCTAATCGCTTCATCTGTCTCCTCATATAGCTCTTTTCGTCTCCGCGGTCTCGATGGCCACGTTAACCCTTCATCTTTGAATCTCTCTTTCCAAATCCTTCTGTACGTCTCTCTTTTTCAAAGACGGAAGTTATATATATAAATATACGCAAAAATCTTTCAACTTCAGAAAATTGAATAAAAGCCGAAACCCCAAAACATGCAGCCTTTTGATTCAACAATGCATGCTTTGATGGGTTTTTACGCAACACTAATGGATTCCGGTACCGGATTTCTTCTTAAACCCATTTTTCTACGTGGGATTTCCGCTTCACTGCACACAGTTGTATTGCTTGTGTTATTTGTCTCCTGGGTTTGGAAGAAACTCGATGTGAGTGAAGGGTCAGAGGAGAGGTCTAGGAGAAAGAGAGTTGCGCTGTATAAGCAGACTTACTTTTGTTGTTTCGGTGTTGCGATGTTTAATCTGGTATTGTGTTTGTTGAGTTACTCTTTTTGGCATGAAAATGGTTGGACTGATGAGAAAGTGGTGACCCTTTTGGATTTGTTGCTGAGAACACTCGGTTGGGGTGCAGTTTGTGTTTATTTGCATACCCAGATCTTAAATTCAGATGCACAAAAGTTCCCATTTGTGTTGAAAGTTTGGTGGGGTTTATACACCCTTATTTCCTGTTATTCACTTGTTATCGACGTTGTTCTTTACAACAATCATGTGCCTTTATCGATTGAGTATCTAGTATCTGATATTGTCTCCGTTATCACTGGATTGTTCTTCTGTTATGTGGGATTTTTTGGAAAAAATGATGATGAAGACACCCACCTTCAAGAACCCCTTCTTAGTGATGCCATTGAGCCATCTACCAAGTCCAGCGGCGCTGACAGTGTGACCCCTTTTACAAATGCCGGTTTATTTAGCCAGCTTACTTTCTCCTGGATAGGTTCTTTGATTGCTGCTGGCAATAAGAAAGCTTTGGACCTTGACGACGTTCCTCAATTAGATAATAGTGATAGTGTACTTGGGGCCCTTCCAGCTTTAAGAAACAAGCTTGAGGCAGGTGGTGCTGTGGGCAGTGGAGTGACACCACTGAAGCTGGTGAAGGCAACACTCACTTTTGCATGGAAAGATATTCTTGCTACAGCTGTTTTAGCTTTTGTATTTACGTTGGCCTCTTATGTTGGCCCATTTCTCATTGACACTCTTGTTCAATACCTACGTGGTAGGCGGGATTTCGAAAATGAGGGATATGTCTTGGTTTCTGCTTTCTTTGTTGCAAAGCTTGTGGAGTGTTTCTTCAAGAGGCAATATGTCTTTTGGTTGCAGCGGATTGGAATTAGGATTAAAGCAGCACTTATTTCAATTGTCTACACTAAGGGTTTGAAACTTTCATGTCAAGCAAAGCAGGGCCACACTACTGGCGAGATCATTAATTTCATGACGGTTGATGCTGAGAGGATTGGTGATTTCGTTTGGTTTTTGCACGATCCTTGGATGGTCATCGTGCAAGTTGTTTTGGCCTTGTTAATCTTGTATAAGAATCTTGGGCTAGCAACAGTTGCTTCCTTTTTTGCGACGGTACTGGTTATGTTGGCGAATTTTCCTTTTGGTAGATTGCAACAGAGGTTTCAAAACAAGTTGATGGAATCAAAAGATGAAAGAATGAAGGCAACTGCTGAGATTTTAAGGAACATGAAAATTCTCAAGCTTCAGGGATGGGAAATGAAGTTTTTGTCTAAGGTTATCGAAATCAGAAGAACTGAAGCTGGATGGTTGAAAAAATTTGTTTACACATCGGTTGCGAGCAATTTCCTCTTCTGGGGTGCTCCCACTTTTGTGTCCGTAGTCACTTTTGGTGCTTGTGTGCTCTTGAGTATTCCACTTGAGACAGGGAAGATCTTATCTGCAATTGCAACTTTCAGGATGCTTCAAGCAGCGATCTATAGTCTACCAGAAACAATCTCAATGATAATTCAAACTAAGGTTTCCGTGGATAGAATTGCATCTTTCCTGAGGCTCGAGGAGTTGCAGTTTGATGTTGTTGAGAGGCAGCCAAGAGGTAGTTCTCAAACAGCAGTTGAGATAATTGATGGTAACTTCTCCTGGGATTCTTGTTCCTCGAAACCAACACTAAAAGATGTAAAATTGAAAGTGTTACATGGCATGAGGGTTGCAGTTTGTGGTACTGTTGGATCAGGCAAATCAAGCTTACTTTCCTGTATTTTGGGAGAAGTACCAAAGAAATCTGGTGTCGTTAAGTTAAGTGGCACAAAGGCCTATGTTGCTCAGTCACCTTGGATACAGAGTGGCAAGATTGAAGACAACATTTTGTTTGGTAAGGAGATGGACAGAGAAAGGTATGACAGAGTGCTTGAAGCATGTTCCCTGAAGAAGGACCTGGAAATACTCTCTTTTGGTGATCAGACGGTTATAGGCGAGAGGGGAATCAATTTGAGTGGTGGACAGAAGCAAAGAATTCAGATTGCACGTGCTCTCTACCAGGATACTGACATCTATCTGTTCGATGATCCTTTCAGTGCAGTGGATGCTCATACAGGATCTCACCTTTTTAAGGTAAAATCTATTGACCCTAATGCTTTAACTTCTGGTGGAAGAAAGCTTTTCCTTCCAGCATGATGTGTACATGTTGCTAAATATTCATGAAGGCAAGTACTTGGTATGAATTTTTGTAATTGGTCAAAGTAATGCCGTCTAACTTTCCTCTTGATTGATTCTTACCTTTGCATTCTAAATGTGACCAGGAAGTTTTGTTGGGATTTTTGAGTTCCAAAACAGTGATATATGTAACTCATCAAGTGGAGTTCTTACCAGCTGCCGATCTAATCTTGGTGAGAAATTTAGATTACAATTCTTTCTTTATTGCATGACATTGTCCTGCTTTCATATCTCATAAATTATTTATTTATTTTTTGTAGGTCATGAAAGATGGAATGATTACACAAGCTGGGAAGTACAATGACATCCTAAATTCGGGAACTGACTTTATCGAACTTGTAGGCGCACATAAGGAAGCTTTATCTGCACTTGAATCCATAGAGAGAGGGCATGTTCCTGAAAAAACAAGCAACAGCAGAGAGAGTGCTGGTACAAGTACTACTGAAGGGGTCGGCAGGAAAGAAGAAAATAAAGATGTTCAGAATGATAAAGCAGAAGCAGAAGGCCAAAAAGGGCAGCTTGTTCAAGAAGAAGAGAGAGAGAAAGGTAAAGTTGGATTTTCTGTATACTGGAAGTATATCACAACAGCATATGGAGGAGCACTTGTGCCCATTATTTTGCTGGCACAAATTCTCTTTCAACTGCTTCAAATTAGCAGCAATTATTGGATGGCTTGGGCAACTTCGGTGTCTGAGGATGCAGAAGCTGCTGTTGGGAACTCTATGATAATCATGGTCTACATAATTTTGGCAATTGCAAGTTCTGTATGCATCCTCATCAGAGCCACACTACTTGCAACAGCTGGGTACAAAACAGCCAATCTGCTCTTTAATAAAATGCATAGCAGCATTTTCCATGCCCCAATGTCCTTCTTTGATTCGACTCCAAGTGGAAGAATTCTAAACAGGGTAAGTAATTATATTCCACCTGCCTAATGCACTTAATTTGGTGATTCGACAATGGCATATTTTAAAAATTTAATTTACTGCATCCGTTTGCTATAAATTAGTGTTCCTTTGTATTTGACACTATATTTGGTGAGAAAACCAAATTCATACAACCAAATGAATATTTACTAAAGTGATCTGCTTTTGCTCTTATAGGCTTCGACTGACCAAAGTGCAGTGGATATGAACATCACACTTGTATTTGGAGCCTTCGCCTTTTCAATCATCCAGACTCTAGGAATCATTGGAGTAATGTCTCAGGTTGCATGGCAGGTTTTTATTGTTTGTGTCCCTGTGATTGCTTCCTGCCTTTGGTATCAGGTAATCATTTGTGCTCTTCCTAACTCTAATAAGTTTTATGCTAAATTACTGTCGCTTTTTATTTATTTATTTATTTTATTTTTTGACCCCAATTTCGTGAAGCATGCTTCATTGGCAAATGTTTTACGTTGTTGATAACTCAACATGCTACAGACCTTAAGAGATCCATGACTCTGACATCTTCCCATATTTTAATAACAAAAATTTTGAACTTCACTCTTCTATGAACAATGCAACTTGCTTTCCTAGCATAAAATTTTATATCATTTAGGAAATGGCCTATTTAGTTACAGAATTTCACCTATTGACCGTGAAACAGAGTTGTTATATCAATATGTTATAGATCATTGTTGTACTGCATCATTTTACTAAGTTTTAGAAATTTCAAAGAAAATTGGGGATTATAGTATTAATAGAATAGTTATGTCAAGATATTCGATATATTAAATCATAATTTATCAATTTTGGACATTTGATTTCTCACAAAAATAACAATTGTGCAGCAATATTACATATCTTCAGCTCGAGAACTCTCACGGCTGGTTGGAGTGTGCAAAGCTCCAGTTATACAACATTTTGCTGAAACAATTTCAGGGTCGACTACTATCAGGAGCTTTGACCAAGAATCAAGGTTCCAAGGCACAAATATGAAGTTGATGGATGGTTATTCTCGGCCCAATTTCCATATTGCCGGTGCCATGGAATGGCTTTTCATTCGTATGGATATGTTGTCTTTAATTACATTTGCCTTCTCTTTGGTTCTATTAATGTCTCTCCCAGAGGGAGTTATTAAGCCAGGTAAGTTGGTCATCCATGTACCAACTGATTTTCCATCTTGCTATATATTGACAGTACATAATTATTATAGGAGCTTGCGAATAACTTTTGTCTTTAATTTCTTCTATTTCTAAAGCAATTGCGGGCTTAGCTGTGACATACGGACTTAATCTTAATATCCTACAAGCTGTAGTAATATGGAGTCTTTGCTATCTGGAGAACAAGATTATATCTGTTGAGAGAATATTTCAGTATTCTTGTATTCCTAGTGAGCCACCACTTGTTATAGAGGAAAGCCGGCCTCATTCTTCTTGGCCATCACATGGAGAAGTTCAAATTCGTGATCTGCAGGTAATTTTGCTCGCTTTTCCATACTAAGATCGATGTAGACTATATTTTTTATAGTCACATTCATAATTAATTATTATGGTAATGGTGTAGATCCGCTACTCCCCAAATTTGCCACTCGTGTTGCGAGGTTTGACATGCACTTTCCCGGGAGGGATGAAAACTGGCATCGTAGGGAGAACAGGTAGCGGTAAAACTACTCTCATTCAAGCACTCTTCCGGCTTGTTGAACCTGCAGCTGGTCAGATTGTAATAGATGGCATCAATATCTCATCAATTGGATTGCGTGATTTGCGGTCAAGACTAAGCATCATTCCTCAGGATCCAACTATGTTCGAAGGTACTGTACGAAGCAATCTGGATCCTCTTGAAGAATACACAGACGAGCAAATTTGGGAGGTGGGTTGATCTTAATTTAAATATGTAGGAGCAAATTTTTGCGTTCTGCCTTTAATTTTAAACATGGCAAAAACTAACATTTATTTAAATGGTTTTTAGGCTTTGGATAAGTGCCAACTTGGAGATGAAGTTAGAAATAAAGAAGGAAAGCTAGATTCCAAAGGTCTTTCTTTTATTCTTTTCACTTTTATTGTCTTAGTAAAATTTTCCTAAAGAATATTCGCCATAGAAATGCAATTGTAATGTGGTGATATGGACGTTGCAGTTACCGAGAATGGAGAGAATTGGAGCATGGGTCAGAGGCAGTTGGTCTGTCTTGGGCGAGTGGTACTCAAGAAAAGTAAGGTCTTGGTGCTTGATGAAGCTACCGCATCTGTTGATACTGCCACTGATATTCTTATCCAGCAAACTCTTCGACAACACTTCTCTGACTGCACGGTCATAACTATTGCACATCGAATAACTTCTGTTATTGACAGTGATATGGTTCTGCTTCTGGATTCTGGTTCGTATAATAATTGATCTTCCATTTTTAACACATCTATAAATCATATTAATTTTTACTATATATGTCGCTGCAGGGCTTATCGAGGAATATGATTCTCCTTCAAAGTTGCTGGAGAACAAGTCATCATCTTGTTCGCAACTTGTCGCTGAGTACAGTCTGAGGTCAAATTCCAGTTTTGAAAACTTAGCTGGACATTGAGAGCCACACTTTTGAGAAAATCAATTGGGCTGAGTCGAAATTTTATGATGATGAAAAAAAAAGAAGGGAAAAAAATGTTTTGGTTGTACTAAGGTGACAGTGAGTTTTTAGGTGGCCAAATCAATGTTTCCTAGGAATACTCTTTTTGCAGATTGTGTATAACACAGGTACACTTCAGATTTTTTATACTGTAAGTAATTATTGCAAACCGAAGGCTCACAATAAAGAAAAATTTTCCAAATTGGATAAAGGGAATTATTGCATGCATTGTGCTTAAATTATTTTTAACTTTCAATTTCTGTTAATTTGAAGGAATGCTTAATGACGTTTTATGGCTGTGCTTTTTGGTATCTTGTGGCTATTCTTCATAGTCTTATCAGAAGTGAACAAAAGAATCCTCATTCATGTCTAGACTTCCTGGTTCTCTTCCCTTTGGAGCTTCCAACGAAGAGGGTACTGTAAATGTTATGCAATAGTTGCTCGTGCAATCTCCTGGCACCGCAATTGAAACATCGAGAAATCTCTTTGGATTAGATTTCTCAGCTTATTCATTCCAACGATTGCGACTCTTATCAATTGCCAGGTTTTGAAAATCACTGTAGTCTTAAACATTTATCATAAAAACATTTATTAGCTGTATTGTTTGGGCAGGCAGGCAAATCAATGATTTTTCTTTTAGAATTCACGCAGGTAACTTTTTAAAGTTTATGCATTAATTTCTTTTTGACTCTATGCAAGCGTCTAATATACATCTATTTAATAATAAAGACGACCTAGAGGTTGTATAATCTAACATAGTTTACGCTTGCTTTTGTTAACAATGTAGACTACGATTACACATTGTTTTCTTTCTTGAATACTACCATAGCTAAGCCACTGTGAATCCTTGTTAAAGCAGATTCACTTTATAATCAGTTTGAACTTTAAAGGAATTTGCATCCCAAAATATACTAGAATAAGATCAAAAAACTGGTTATCTTTTACATAATTCCTGAAATTAATCATAAGAGAGATCTTCATAACTGGAACTGTAACCTGGTTAATATTTCTATTTTCTTATTTTATTTGAATATTTTGGTCTAGTAATGTTACAAAACTGGTGCTATATACTTCCCCATATATACCTACCACATTACTTCCAAGTCCTGCAAAATTTGAAAATTTCTAACTTCAAAATCAAAGTAAAATACAGGAAGTTTCGGGCATACACAATACTATGAAGGCCAAACTAAAATTTAGAAACACATTATTTAGATGGAAAAGAAAGATATTCTATTTAAAATTTGAAAATAAAAAGGCCAACATGTTATATATAGTAGATAAAATTGGAGAAGACAAAAACTCCAGAAATGGGGAAAATTACAAGGACCTTGTGACACCCCAAATTTTAAGTAAGTTTGACTTACATGTATATTGTAAAAATATGTATTATTAATATAATGAGGTATGTATATATATATATTTGGAGAGGGATGAAATTAGATGAGAGATGGAAGGGTGTGAGTGAAAAGCTAAGAAAGTGTGGGGGTTTAAGTGAAATGCTTGTGTGATGTATATCTTTAAAGTATGAGACAAGTCTAGAAAATTCATTTTTCTTCCCCCTTTCTCTTTGAACGTCCAGCAGCCTCTCTCCCTCTTTTTCCCTCAATTTTTCCATGGAATCAAGAAGAGAGGAAGGAAACAAGAGGCCAAGATGTAAGAATTCACTTCTCTCTCTCTAATTCTAGCCATAACCATGCAATTGAGTGATGCTTTATTGTTTTTTGTGATATTTCATGTCAGACATATTCTGTAAATGGCTAGAAAAACATGAATTAGAGTGAATTATGGAAGAATTTAAAGATTTGATGATGTAGGAAGCTAGAAGTAAAGCATGAGTATGAATCCTGCAGAGTTATTTTTCTGAATAGTGCCAAGTCCGAAAATTTCTATAAATTCCCACTCTGAAATTTTTATATGATAAACTAGACATGTCAAGGAGTTTATAGAATTTTGAAACACTCAAAAATTTGTAGTGTGTGAGTTGTAATGAATTTTTGAAATTCTGGTTCGAAATTGAGAATTCCCCTGTTTTAAAACAGGGCAGGGGGAATGAACTCGATTTGAGGGGGCAAATCTTTATTAAATTTTGTGATTTTCAATAAAAAAACCCTTGGGTATGTTTTCTGTTAGACTGTAAATTTTCATGGTTTTTGGAGTTGTGCATGAATTGTTATGATTTTTCAAATCTGGACTTAAAGAACTGTGAATGTTAAGTTCCAGAACTGAGTATATGAAATAAATTCCGTCTGACTGCCTTAAACTCCTTATAAAATCTTGATTTTTGGTGGAATGATTCTTATATGTGTCTAGTTTTAGACTGGAAAGTTTGGTAGAGATTGGATTATTGTAGAATTTTATAAAATTCTTCAAAGTTTCACTGTTCAGTGGAGAGGTCTGCAAACAGATTTGCTGTGTGAATGAAATTAAGGATTTTCAAGGGGTATATGACGTTATTTTGACTCAATAAAATTCATGGACTATAATATGTATGTCTATTTGAGTTCCATGAAGTTTGGTGATGATTGGAAATGAATAACTCCTTATTATAATAATCCAACCAATATGTGTGTGTTATAGAGTTTAATAAATGATGTTATTGGTTGGTTGAATTGTTGTTAACCTATAAGGGATTTAATGACTTCTAAATGGACACTAATCAGTGTGTCATGACTATGGCAATGGTTACCAGAGAGGAAGGAGAAGAAGAAGAGATGAACTTTAAATAACTGCTTATCAAGAAACATATGAGAGCAAAATTAAGAGGCGAGGCTAACCAGGTAAGTAGCTAGACCCTTCTGAGGACACAACAGATGTTAACTTTTAATGAAATGTGTTTAATGATTGTGTTCGTGAATATATGTGAAATGTGTTGATGGAATGTGTATGGGGCCATGAATACATGGACCTTGATATAGGAAATGATTTGATTGGGGTTTATAGTGATTTATGAAATGTGTGATTTCACACACTTTGATGTGTATGTGATTGACATGTTGACGTAACTTCTATGTGTGTGAGATATAGAAATGTGACTGTGCCCTCATATATGTGAATTTGTTGTGATATGGCTTGAATAATATTGTCAATGAAACGATGTGTGTATATGAAGAATGAAATACATGCCAAACATTCGAGGATACTATTTCCTCATGTGAGATGGCATGACAAATGAATGTCTGAAAAACCATGTGTATTAGAGTGCCATGAATGTGTACGAGTGGAAATTTAATGAGATTAGTTATACATGGACATAGTTATGCAACGATGTGATTGAAATACATCGAAGAGTAATGGAAGGGTTGGCACTAATAAAAAATTCAATGGGGTTCTATATGTGTAGAAATGATGTCAATGTGTGGATTGCGCACATCCATAAGTGTATGTGAGATATGTAGGCTTATTGTGTTTATGAATGTATATGTGATTAATGAGAAGCCTACATAGAACCTCAATTATGATAGTGAACTGCAATATTGTGATGTGTGAAGGCATGTATAACGGTATAATGTGTTATGAATTCGAAATTACATGCCAAGCCTATGGGAATATATTAAATGTCGAATGTGAAATGCGATACTGTTAAATACTAGCATTAAAGTGAATGAATTGTGACAAGTTGTGATTGGGTTAGAAGCTTAATATAGAGCTTCACTTATGTGATTGAAATGTGAAATGTGATAAGTGAGTGAAAGCTTAATATAGAGCTTCACTTATGTGATTGAAATGTGGAATGTGATATGTGAGTGAAAGCTTAATATAGAGCTTTACTTATGTGACTGAATGTGAAAACTGATATGTGAGTGGCATGCCACAACTTAGGATATTTGGCTCTCATAGCTTGAGGGGAGGTCTGGACCATGTGTTTCTCTATACGAGATTCGGTAGCATGGGCCCAGTATCACCCGGATTGTCAGACTAGCCTTGAGCTATTTCAAGTGTAGGCATTTGAATGTATCTGTATTGTTCTGTATCCCCATGGCTTGAGGGAAGGTCTGGACCATGTGTTTCTCTAGATGAGATTCGATAGCATGGGTCCGATATCACCCGGATTGTCAGACTAGCCTCGAGCTATTTCATGGGTAGGCCTTTGAATGTATCTGTACTGTTCTGTATCCCCATGGCTTGAGGGGAGGTCTGGACCATGTGTTTCTCTAGACGAGATTCGGTAGCATGGGCCCGGTATCACCCGGATTGTCAGACTAGCCTTGAGCTGATTCATGGGTAGGCCTACATATGGGAACTGACTGTGAAACGAAAAGTCCTACCTTGATTAGAGAGCACTGTTCCTAAGTGTCTGTGACTGTACTGTGGAAGCTTCCGAAATTATGTGAAATGGATATCTATATGAACAATGTAGCAAGCTTATGGAAACTCATGTGTGAATGATTTATATGTTTATGGGAGCACATGAGGATGTGATAGACTTGTGGAAAGTTTATGTGTAAATGAGATGTGTATGTAAATGGGTGTATGTGATAAGCTTTGACATGGAAAAGTCATGCTTGATTGCCCATAGACAGGTATTTATGGAATTAGGAATATGACTGGATAAGAGAGTAATTGGTCTAGGAAATGACCAATGATACAGGGTTGGCGCAGGAGCATAATTAAATGGTGCAAGGGTGCATCTTTAACGAATCTAAAGAGATATAGGCAGAGAATTGGCATCGCTGCGCCATACCTTTCACGCTGAAGAGCTAATTGCATTGACTCAAGTAAGAGAGAATAGAGAGTTGGCGCATGCGTGCCCTCCCTTAGCACAGGAGAGCGAAACTGGAATTTGTAACAGATTGGAAATCAGAAACTTGGCGTCGCCGTGCCAGTTTTCTCGCATAGGGGCGCGTTTCTTGAACACCGAAATCAATGTTATGATTTTCTTAGTAAAGCACTGTTGGCTTGTATACTAAGAAATAAACAGTAATCAGTGATTATGGAATAAGTATTGAATAGTAGTCATATTCTAAAATGGTTATCGCCGTTTATTGTTTTATTTTGAGTGTTACGCTAGTTTTATAATTCTAGTTGCTTACTGAGTTTCATACTCACTAGTCTGTTGTGTACCTCAGGTATTCGATCAGTAAAAGATTAAAGAAGGATTTCGGCATAACGACGATTGTGTTCCCTTGGCAAGCCCTTATCCACTGCAGTATTACTCTGTTGGATACGGGGTGTGACAGACCTAGTAGTTGAAACTTGACGATAGTAAAAGAAGAGAACCTAAGATCGTTTTCGAAGAGTTAGAGCTATAGACAATTTTTTGTCGTCGGAAAGAATAACAATTCTTTTAGGGATATACATGACCTTGAGCTATTGGACCCAATGCACCGTGTACTGAACATGTTTTCTAAAACGCAGTCTAAATATATTTATTTTTTTTGCTTTGACGTTTTTCATGCGCATACATCAAAGCTCAAGAATCTTAATATTTAGCATATAGTTCTCCTGTAAGGCAAGCCAGATTAGATAAAAAAATAAATAAAAGTATTAAAATATATAGTATATGGAAGATGATATCTATTAAATATCGTGTAAAGTAACTATTTCATGTAAAATCATAAGTTACATATAAAGAAGTAACACTCATCAATAATAAGCTCTCTAACGATTAGAAGGAAACGCATCAAGCATCCACTGTGGACGTCAGTGCATTAGCCAACAAAATGAAAACATGTAAGTCATTTTTTATGGTCTTATCTCTGGCGCAGTGGTAGCTCTAAATTTGGTTGCGCGAATGTTATGCCTGGACATATCCTCCTTCTGGGGCCAAATGGGATGTATTCAGAATCTGCCCCTCTGTAGTCAATTGAACTATCAATGAATCTCTCTGGATAAAATGTCTCAGCTTCATTTCAATAACTGGGATCTCTTCCAATTGCCCAAGCGTTTGACTATAACTCTAGTCTTTCCAGGTATCTCATCATATCCATTAATCTCACAACTTTCTCTGCTTTCTCTTGGAAGTAAAAGAGGCGTACAAGGTTGAATTCTCAGGGTTTCTTTGACTACTGATTTCAAGTGCTTTTAACTCATGATTGCCACTTTCATCAACATTTCCTTTTCCCTCAAAAGACTCTTCTTACCTCAGCTTGTGCCTTTTTCACTACCTTTGGGCTTTTGAGCATTTCTGTCATTGCCAACTATGCGGCCGTTGATGATTTTTCACTACCACTACTACAGATATCCCGAAACCCAATTGATATTTTGATAATCATTAGCATTCACCATTTGATGCGTTCGAAACTAGCAAGTATACTAGTCGCACAAGTAATAAAGTGATAAGTAGATATCGTTCCCACGAGGATTGATTCTAATTGAATTTGTTATTCAAAAGCAACAACAGAATAAATGGGGGGGTTTTGTTGATGGATTAACTAAATGAAATATTAATGTAAATGCACAATAACACAACACAAAGTAAAATCAATTGAGAATTACACAATGAAAGAAATCTGGTTAAAGGATCATTCTCTGCCACAAGATATGGATTTGCGAATTAATCATAGAATTGTCATCCAATTACACCATTGAAATTATCAACCGTAGATAACAACAAGCTCTGTTATCCCAATCTTTCCTTACTTTGTTGTTAAATAAAACAGGCTCTTTATTTAATCTCTATCCATTAAACAACCTAGAACAAGCTCTCTAATTTTAATTCAATGGATGCATTACGATAAGAAAGATAGGTTGATCTAAGCAATAAACACACAAGCTCGGATTATTAAACTTAGGTTGTATTCTCCAATTGCAATCTCTGATCACAATTTTGCTACTAAGGATTAGAAATTCAAGACAATTACGGATCAAGATTTCTAGTCTAGCATAGACAACAACCAGATTATATTCAGTTGGTCATTCGAAATACAATCCAGCAAGCAATCATAAGCATTAGATATAGGAAAATACAAGCAACTTCAATTAGAGAATTGGATAACAACTTCTTGCACAATCAACTTACAAAATCATATCAGGGGCTTTGAAATCACCCTCAACCAATTCAGATTCAGTTACAAATGTTTAAGAACGTGGTAAATACCTGTCTCTTATACACATCTAGATGTGTATAAGAGACAGGGGAAAAACTTAGCAAATTTGATGTAATTCTCTTTGGATTGTAGTTCTTCCTCTTTCCAAGCTTCCTTTCGCCTTCAAGAACTCCAGGAGATGAAGGAATTCCAGAGCTGCAGCCTCCACCACGTTCTCCCCTCTTCAAGTTATGAAAATAAAACCCTAAAATGTGTTTAAATACTCTGCTACAGTAACGTGCTACAGTGTCCCGTATTATACATGCTACAGTGATGTGTGGAATCACATTTCTACACTTCTCACACTGTTTTGATTACAACTTTCGGTACACTGAATGGATTCATAAACCGTAAATTTCTCCAAAAAGTACACTTCGAGAGCTTTTCAACGGTATATGATATGTCATCGGGTTCATTGTATATCAATACAATTAAATCCGAGAAGATGGTTGACTAGCAGAGGTGAAAATGAAGGGTTTTACTCCATTTTTGTGCAAGTTGCTCCAAAAACTCCTACAAACATCAAAACCACACAAAAACATAAAAATACCAAGGAATATAGCAAAGAAACATGGACGAATTGATATAAAAGTAATACATAAATAGACACATATCAAATTCCCCCAAACTTAGACTTTGCTAGTCCTCGAGCAACTAAAATGATACGAAACAAAACTAAACCGAAACAGAATCAAAGAAAAATTAAAACACACACAAATGCTTCAACTTGCAAATAGGCCTCAAAGATTGTACTTAATTATAACCCAAGGAAAATTCAAAATAATGCACTTGATCAAGAATTTTATCTCAAAGATTAGTTTCGCTTCACTTCAATTCCTCAAGTGTGTGTGTGTAGAGACATTCTCACCTAATCACTTGTAACCCGGATGAGTTTATGCATAAAAATGAATCATATTTAATATTGAAGATGTGTAGATAAATGAACTCCATAGGCCTGCTTTTCAAGTCACTCTCCACTAATGTAGACATGCACAACACCAAAGATCAAGTAGGGCTTTATTAAGCTTGTAACGTTTGGCTTGGGTGAAGGTATGATAACGGATAATAATTTGGCACAAATCACCCACAAACACATAAATCATTCAAGACTATGTAGAGCTCAACCCTATAACACAACTTCATCTCAATTCACTAGGTTACTCCCCAAAACTTATTTAGAACACTCAATCTTTTTTTTTTTTTTTTGCAGAAAACAAAAGAAAACTATACCCTCACACTTTGTTGTTTCATTCTTTTTAAGAACACTTAAGGGTATAGATCTCTTATTCTTCTTCTTTTGTTCTTTTTTTTTTTTTTTATACTTTCCCTCCCCCACACTTAAACAACACATTGTCCTCAATGTGTAAGTATGTGGACGACAAGTACATATTGGTTTTTTTCTTTTTTTCTTTTTCTTTTTCAAACACAATAGAACTCACTTGCATTGCTCATGACACATCCCAACCTCCTCTAACTTCCCAAAACCAGAACATAGCTCAAAATTTAATTGTGAATGATCTACATGGTCATAGGTAACGGATAAACTGTTTGGAACAAATTCATTTGAGGTTAGGAAATCTTTTAGTGAGTTAACAAAGAAAAATGCTTACAGAGGCTCAAAGGAGTAACTAGGGATCAATTTCAGTAAGGTTGGCTATTAAGGCTCAAACGGTCCCAAGATGGCCTAAATCATTTCCCCAATGTTGCACAGTCTAGGATTTCGCCTCGAGTGACCATCAAACAAGTTCTAGAATTCATTGAAATCTGAAGAAATATTTAAATTATATAAACCTTCTCTAAGTAAACAAATAACTCAGTGATAATAGCTCAGTGCTCAATGTTGTGCAAGGAATCAAAAGCAAAGCGAAAACCAATAAACATTTCAAGCACACAGATCCATGCATCATTGATCATTTTCCAAGAGTTATTCTTAATTCAATCATTATCTTATCATCGACCCACAAAATGCAAGAAAGAGGTACGTGGCGTTGTTACACCTGAGTCAAGATTGTATATTTCAACAATCCTTAGGACCAGTAGCCCGCAGACTTAAGGTTTCCAGCCTATATACCTTTATTAACAAAAAAAAAAAACAAAACAAGAAACAAGACACTTCAAACAACATAAAATAAACAAACTACAGATTTATTTTAAGAGAATGCGTTTCAAGGGTTAAAGAAACCCCATATTCTGCCATTCTCAGGTTTTTCCACAATGTTTTTTTTTTGAATCGAAACTGATAAAGATAAAAACACATAACAACTCTAAATTACGCAAAACTAAACTCACTCATAAAATAACAAAGTTCAACAAGGCAACAAACACAAACAAGTTAGTTAGAATGGGTCTAAAAAGTTTAGAAGTTAGCATCCTTATTCAGCCATTATAGATTAAAGAGATCCATAATGCGTTTCAAGAGGACTTAAACTTTTTAAGCCACCACTCTAAAAACCAAGATTAGAAAAATATTACCTGGGAGGAAAGAAACAACCTGAAAAATCTCAAAATAAATAACATGAAAAACTTCAAATAAACACAATAAAAAGAAAGCAAACAAAAACGAATCAAAGCAATAGATAGAGATTACAGATGGAGCGTTAAATCCAGTCTACGCCTTTTCTTTCCTTCTCCAAACCAATCTATCCAAGCCGTTGTTGGATCAGGCGAATAGACGAATTCTTGGAGTTTATCAATTAACTCCCCTGCAGTTGAAGCTGTAACCAGGATTTGACTCGCCGACGGTGAGATGAAGTTTTTTTCTACAGCTTGATCAAGAAAGGACAACAAACCATCAAAAAAATTATTGACATTTAACAAACCAATGGGTTTCCGATGGATGTTTAGCTGTGCCCAAGCGGTGATTTGAAATATCTCCTCTAATGTACCATAACCACCGGGCAAAGCTATAAATACATCAGATTTAATGACCATATGTGCAATACGCTCATGCATGCTAGAGACTTGTAACTCTTCCCCGATTGTGTTGCCTACGATATCTCGCACAGCTAATGGTTTAGGGATAATGCCGAGAACTTTACTTCCTCCCAAGGATGCAGATGTCGACACACACCCCATTAACCCAAGACTACCCCCTCCATAAATCAAATGAATACCTCTCGCAGCTAATGTCCTACCAAGATCAAGAGCTGCTGTTGTAAACTCTCCATCTTTACCAAATTGCGATCCACAAAATACGCATATATTTTGGAATCGCCGAATTGGTGTTTTCTCCATTTCTAAAAGTGCTCTAAACTTGTGCAAGACAATGATGTACGTTAGGTATTATGCGATTCAAGTGCAAGACAGGTTATAAAATGACATTTGATAATATGCAAAATGGATATATACACACGTAAAACTCTCAAATTTGACACATGGGGACATAATTTTGGTGGGGGTTGCTCGATGCAGATTTATCGTCCCAAGATTTGAAAAAAAATGAGATATGCTTTCGGCGGAGTTTGACAAAACCTACACACTTGTCTCCCACGTGAAGCATGGAAAATGGAGATACACTTTCGGCGGGGGTTGACAAAACCCCCACACTTGTCTCCTACGTGAAGCATAAAAAATAGAGATACACTTTCGGTGGAGGTTGACAAAACCTCCACACTTGTCTCCCACGTGTACTTATGCCATAGGGTAGTCATATGGTTTGTCAAAAAGAAACTTGAAATTAAAACAATCAAAATCAACAAACAACAACAACACAAAGACAACATTGATAATCAGATCAAACGAAACAAGAAAAAAAAATTGACAACAACAACACACATTCAAATATACAAGTAGTTGTGATTGTGGCTCACATCTTCCTCTGGTTTTAGTCCAGTAACGGCTGAAACGCCTTCTATGAGTCGGGGATTTGCTTCCCATCCAGTTTTCTTATAAACTGGCAAACAGGGTCGTTTTTAGTCAGATTTCCTAGACTATAACACTGCAATTCATCACGAAATTGTGTCCATAGATAAGCAATTCATGCTGAACAAGTCCACAAGATTGTGACTCAAGAGTTAATAAAACATTATCCAGCGACTCATTACTCAGACCATTCTTAATAAATGAAATTTTATCTTCTCTATTCCTGGACACAAAACCTAATGAACGACAAGTCTGGTTACAATTCCATCTAGCACATTTATAACATACTTGTAACCTTTTCGCTCTTCGCCTCTTGGCGTAGTAGCTCTTTCCTAGACCAGGCATGTCTTTTGCGAGATTAATGTCCGGCTCACCGGACAATCTCACCTTGGCTTCGATAAGCCATCGGATATCAGCAGGCACATTTAGGAGCATCAACGCCCAAAGTCTAGTCATCCGTACTTTATAAATTTTAAACACAGCATTTTGAGGAAGTGAAGGGAAATATTTACGAAGGTTCGACAGAAAGATATCGGCATCCATTGAAGAGGAGAAAAGAAAAGATATTACCAGTAATCCGTTTGAGTCTATTCTTTTCCAAGATATGCACGCTTCAAACCTTCAAGCAATGGCTTCAATTCTTGTTTCGGTGTTTCCTCAAGCTGTTGCACAAATGAGCACAAAGTATGAAATAATGAAATTAAACAAAAGAAACGAAAAGAAAAGAGCAAAAACGAAACTAAAGATACATAAAAGAGATAACAACACAATAACAAACAAAAGTCAGAAACAAGTGAAAACAAATAAAAACAAATAAGACAGATGTCAAAGAGAGATAAAACCTGATCAATTTGATGGCCTACGAATGGAATCTCCTCGAGACAAGAAAATCGATCATTATTACCTTATTTTATTTTTCTTTTCTTTTCTTTTATTTATTTTTCAAAAACATTGGGTTGCCTCCCAATAAGCGCTTGGTTTAACGTCCTCAGCCCGACGTTGGTTCCATCATGGGAGGGTCCAATCTCCATTGTGCTTCTCTAGTGGGCTTGGATCCTTTTTCCAACAAGAATTGTTGCATACATATGGCTGGGCCTTGGATGTTAGCAGTCGTCCACTTAATAGCTGTTTTGTGATCTCTAAGTACTCGGACGAGTTTCGATTTCTGTATTGGTGCAAGGCCTATTTCTATTATAATTAGCAAAGAATCATTCTCACCCAAAAACACATGCCTCAAATAATCTGGAAGTAGCTTAAGCTCCAAGGTATTGGCTTTCATCACAGAAGGAAGAAGTTTCTCATTAGAAAAAGGCAATTCAATGTACGAAACATCATACCTGTTTGTGATTATAGCTATAGTCTCATCTAAGCATGCCATAGCTTCCTCCATTTCTTTGGAAAATTGTATCAACCTTCTTGGTTCTTTGGAATTTTCTGTCCCTATGTGCTCACTAATAGCCATTTCCAATCCATCCTTGCGAGTTAACTCAAAACATTATTGTGGCAAAGAATCAATAATGTTAACTGCAAAAATAGAATGCAAGTCACTAAGGTACCTCATTGCCTCGAAAATATTGAAACGGATCACTTTGCCATCAAACTCTATGGTGAAAGTGCCATCATGAACATCAATCTTGGTTCTAGCAGTTTTTGAGAATGCTCTCTCTATAAGAATCGGTGTTGGATTAGGAGATGTCTCATCCTGCACAAGCACATCTTCCACAACTCTTTTGGTATATGCATTAAAACGATCAGCAATTTGAATGGTAACACCAATTTCTAAAAGGTCCAAGATTTAAAGAAGCATAAATAGAATATGGCATGATGTTAATAGATGCTTCTAAATCTAACATAACTCTTTCAAACTTGGTTTTACCAATGGTGCATGGCATGGTGAACGTACCTGGATCTTTGCACTTTGGAGGAATTTTCCTTTGCAATACAGCTGAAACATCTTCCCCCACACTTACTTTCTCATTTCTTTTTAACTTTCTTTTGCTGGTGCATAACTCCTTGAGACATTTTGTATAATGAGGTACTTGCTCGATAGCATCCAGAAGTGGTATATTTACCTCGATTTTGTGAGAAGTTTCCAGGATTTCTTGTTCTTGTTCCTCCTTCGATTTTGCAAATCTACTAGGAAAAAGCGGAGGAGAAACATATGAAGGAATAGGAGTTATAGGATTTACCTGAGAAGTCAGTGTTTTGTTCATGGTGGAAGTGGTGTCATCTACTTCATCAGTTTGTGATTTCTTTGGCAGGACATCTAATTGCTCTTCATTTTGCAAAGTTATCGCACAAGAATTCTCTCTTGGATTGATCATCGTTTGACAAGATAATTCTTCTGAGCCTTGGCCATCGAATTTGCTCATGCTAGTGGCCAATTGTCCCATTTGATTTGCCAGGTTTGGATACTTGCCCCAGTTTCCTGCTGGAATTGCATTGTGTTAGTGGCAAGTGCATTAACAATATCCTGGAGTGACATACCTAAGTTTTCTGGAGCTGGTTGTGGCATTGGTGGTGGTTGCATTTGAAATGGCTGCTGCACTCTAGGTTGATTAAAACCTTGTGGCCGATTTGGTATGGCATTTGGGATGATTGGTTGATGATTCCAGTAACTGAAATTAGGGTGATCTTCCCATCCAGTATTGTAAGTGTTAGAGAAGGGATCATACCATTGCCTTGTTTGTCCTGGAAATCCATCCATGGCATTGGCTTGTTCCATATCTCCTTGCAAAGTTGGATACATGTCGATTGGATGCTCCATGGTAGAATATACCTCACATGCATAAGATTTCTGCATATGTCCTACAGCCATGTTTTCCACAAGAGAAGTTAACTCAAAAAGTTGTTGTTCAATGTTCGGAGTGCTTAACTCATTTACTCTCCATGGTAGTTGTGGCTCAAATCCGCCACTGAATTGATGGAAGTTTACTGCCATGTCGTCTAAACACAAACAATCAAAAAAAGAAAAACAAACAAAAACATGAATCAACAATGAAAACAAAATAACAAATCGATTAGAAAATCAATCCCCGGCAACGGCGCCAAAAACTTGATGCGTTCGAAACTAGCAAGTATACTAGTCGCACAAGTAATAAAGTGATAAGTAAGATATCATTCTTCCCACGAGGATTGATTCTAATTGAATTTGTTATTTCCAGCAACAATTAACTAAATGGGGGGGTTTTGTTGATTGATTAACTAAATGAAATATTAATGTAAATGCAACAATACACACAAAGTAAATCAATTGAGAGATACACAATGAAAGAAATCGGTTAAGGGATTATTCTCTACCACAAGATATGGATTTGCGAATTAATCACAGAATTGTCATCCAATTACACCATTGAAATTATCAACCGTAGATAACAACAAGCTCTGTTATCCCAATCTTTCCTTACTTGTTGTTAAATAAAACAGGCTCTTTATTTAATCTCTATCCATTAAACAACCTAGAACAAGCTCTCTAAATTTAATTCAATGGATGCATTACGATAAGAAAGATAGGTTGATCTAAGCAATAAACACACAAGCTCGGATTATTTAACTTAGGTTGTATTCTCCAATTGCAATCTCTGATCACAATTTTGCTACTAATGATTAGAAATTCAAGACAATTACGGATCAAGATTTCTAGTCTAGCAATAGACAACAACCAGATTATATTCAATTGGCCATTCGAAATACAATCCAGCAAGCAATCATAAGCATTAGATATAGGAAAATACAAGCAACTTCAATTAGAGAATTGGATAACAACTTCTTGCATAATCAACTAACAAAAATCATATCAGGGGCTTTGAAATCACCCTCAACCAATTCAGATTCAGTTACACATGTTTAAGAACGTGGTAAATACAATACAACATGGAGACATTCCAGAAAATGAAAGGGAAGGGAAAAACTTAGCAAATTTGATGTAATTCTCTTTGGATTGTAGTTCTTCCTCTTTCCAAGCTTCCTTTCTCCTTCAAGAACTCCAGGAGATGAAAGAATTCCAGAGCTGCAGCCTCCACCACGTTCTCCCCTCTTCAAGTTATCAAAATAAAACCCTAAAATGTGTTTAAATACTCTGCTACAGTAACGTGCTACAGTGTCCCGTATTATACATGCTACAGTGATGTGTGGAATTACATTTCTACACTTCTCACACTGTTTTGATTACAACTTTCGGTACACTGAATGGATTCATAAACCGTAAATTTCTCCAAAAAGTAGACTTCGAGAGCTTTTCAACGGTATATGACATGTTATCCGGTTAATTGTATATCGATACAATCAACTCCGCGAAATTGGCTGATTAGCAGAGGTGAAAATGAAGGGTTTTACTTCATTTTTGTGCAAGTTGCTCCAAAACTCCTACAAACATAAAAAACACACAAAAACATAAAAATACCAAGGAATATAGCAAAGAAACATGGACAAATTGATATGAAAGTAATACATAAATAGACACCTATCACCATTTATATTGCCACAGATCATTTATCCGCATTCATAAGGCCATAGTGTACCGTCTTCTGCTTATACGAGTAGTTATAGCCCTAATGAAACTAAACCGCAGGTTATCTGATAGTCTAATTAGTACGGAGATTGTATCCAACCATATGCGCTATTACGAATATCAAAATTAACCTTATGAGTGAGTTACATGCGAACTTTCAATATAAACTCAAATTTATGTACCGATAGTGTGATATTATCGTATTTGTCACACCATCGACCTTAATTAATTACAAGTTAAAATTTTTAAATTTAATTCTCCAATCATATAGTACCACAATAATTTTATGAAGTAAAATATGTATAAAGAGTTTTTAATTGTGGTGTTATTCTAACCCTATATACCTTTATTTATTATTATTATTATTATTTTAAAAGCAAAACATAGAGCTAGCTATTCTGTTACTAGGGAGCCGCAAGATAATATTGTGTGCGTGATGGCTTTCAATTTTATTCAATCATAATCATTACAGGTGCTTATCCAAGTTAAGGTACTGATCAGCGTACTAACCCAAATGACGGCTTATGTTGTTGTCATGAGTTAGGGGAAATTCAAGGTGATCAACATCCAGTTGGATGCTCACAAAAACATCAAACAAGTCTTCCTTATCTTCTCTTGAGCCAATTTTTGTTGTCGCCTTCATCTCTTTATGTTCATTAAGGATTCCGCTTTTCAAGTTTCAGCCTTGTCCCACTAATCGCATTAAGTGCTTTAATAGAAGGGTACAAATCAGCAATCGAGAAACCTGCGCTTATCTTTATGACTTCCAATACGATTGATATGAAAGCTTCTTCATCTTTGAATTTGTTGTTGAAAGCTGCCCTTGATGTTAAGCCACAGGTCAAATGCGAATATTACTAAGATTGATTACCGATTCTTTTGTTAGAATACACAGCTTTGATGAGATGTAATCGATTGGAATGATTGGACTCGATCGCTTCGCCCGTAAGAGCTCTAAAGCTGAGATTTTCGTGGCTCTCCAATAAACTCCATATGGTGCAAAGCCGATATCATTGTAGTCACAAGATACCGACTCGATAGAGGAGAGAAAGGGCCTCTGAGAGAAGATGACACCACGGGTTTTCAAAACATCTTCAGCAATCTCTGCTGAAGAAACTATAATATAGTTGATGCTTCACCAAGATGTAGAAGAAGCATCAATCTCACACCCCGTACTTAAAGGGGTCCACGATGTGACTCAAACATTCAGATAGAACAAACAAAAAGGGAACTATAATAATTATTTATTTATTTGTGATAAAAAATAAATAAAGTTTCCAAATTTTGTCAACCATAGTATCAACTATACACAACCAGTTTCAATAAAAAGAATCAAAACAATAAGCAGTATCGTAGCGGCCTATGGTTGCCAAGGAAACTCTGCCGTTGTTCTGCCAAAATCCTCCCTCAATTTGTAAATCTGATGGTCACCTGAGGTAGGTACACAATAAAAATTAATTAGTAGTCTCAGTAAGTAAGCTAAGTAAGGTTTTAACAATCACTACAACAAGAAGGACTATTTACGACGGGCCAAAACCGTCGTAAATAGTCATTTGTAGCGGTTATGCGGCGGTTGTAAACAACTGCAGTAAAAGCTTTTACTGTGATTTTGGTCCACTGTAAATATAGTTTTACGGTAGTTTAGTTGTTCGACGTAAAAATAAGCGACGAAACAGGATCGGCAATCACAACACCTTTTTACGGCGGTTTTGTGTCCGCCGTAAAAAGTGTGTATTTATGATGAACAAAAAACCACCGTAAAAAGCCACAAAATCGACATAAGAGTATTTACGACGAACAAAAAACTGTCGTAAAAATTCACAAAACCGCCGTAAAAAGATTTTATACAATTTTTGTACAACTGTCGTGGGATGATGGGAAACCGCTGTAAATAGTTAGGAAAAATTTTTGCGTCAACCAGGAAACCACCGTAAATAGTTAGCAAAATTTTGCATATATTTTGTTTTTCAAAATTAGTATGGAGTAGCAAAAGATATCGCAAGCACTAACTTTTTTATATAATTTATGTAAAACACAAAGTTTATATAAGTATAGAGTGTGGAAAGGGACATGAAAAACAACTTCATCTGTACCATATAGCATAACCTAAGAACAAAAAGAGATGTATACGACAATTTTGTAAACATGCAAGGCTGACAACAAAGTTGATCTGCTCAACGTTATCCATTAATCCTCCAGGGCCTTCAGTATTTTTGAGATTTGACTTCTGCAGTATGTGATTTGGATGGAGATTGTGCTTCTCTCCATTATGTACACTAGCAATCTCAATCAATAGCTTCAGCCCAGGACCTTTATTCTTCTGCTAATTTCAAAAGAATTTTCTCCCTTCGAAGAATAACCCTTTTAGTTGTGGCAACAAAGAGGGTTTATTCCTTCTCTGCAATTACCACAAAAACATCCTTCAGTGACCACCTCTTTCTCTCACTTTTGGTAGGTGGATTGATGACTGCTCTTTCAGCATGAGCTGAACGGTATCCAATAACAATCTCTCATCTCTGTCGGGCTCATAATATCACTTCAAAGAAACTCAACTCCTCACCTTCACGAAGGTATAGATCTGCTTGCCTTATTTGCAATTCATTTCCCTATTAGAATCAGAGGATCCATTAATGATCAACTATGTTCATTAGAGATAGATGATAAATTCCAAAATGATCAATAACAAGGATTAAATCATCGCACAAGGCCACATTAATATAATATAATAGAATTTGTTTTAAAGCTTTAAAATAATTCCACAAAAACCTATTACTTCTCAATACATATTTTTTGGTGACTTGCATCTCTTAAGTTACAATTGAATTGTGATCTTATGCAATCAGATTAGTCTTAGCAATTAAAATGGAGTACCTCCTCTGCAAACAATTCTTCAAAGACATCATTTATCTGTCGATCCTCTGCAACCATGGCTAATGCCATGCTGACAAGCTCATTTGACAAAACATAATCACTGATCTTAGACATGGATAGCAGATTCTTGGTCCTTGGATCCAGAATTTCACTGATTATTACTGATTTATCATAAGCCTGCTACATCTCCCCAATCCAAGAACCTGGTGAGAGGCTGCCTCGATTATCTTGGCTTACCATAGCTTCTCTATATGGGAGTCGCTTTGCCTGCAAGGATTAGAAGAACAGATCCATCTCATAGTCAAAGTTTGATATACCAAACAAAGGAAATTACTATTTAGGATGAAAAATGTTCATGCAAGTATAATTCTCAGGTTATAAAAATGCAAATGTAAAATGAATACTTTGATTAACAACAATCAGAGGAAGTTGTCCCTAAAATAATACATGGCAAACGAATGAAGTTGAAGAAATAACTACTATCTAGTACCTTATGATCATATCATATTTCAAATTACCTGAATATCACGAATCAAAAGTAGTGTAGCAAGAGATCTAGGATTTGCTTGAATGGCTGAATCTTCAACTGATTCATCAGCCAAAATTAAAATCTGCGGAACCAAATAACCCACCAAAATCATATCATCAATATCCCTCCTCCATCCACAAAGTAGAATCTTCTGTGACTTTCTTGAAGGTCGAGCAATGTGTATGAATGATGTGTCTTTGACCTGAATGATCAAATTGTTGTGCTTATGTAAGTTTTATAATTATGGTGTGCCCCACACCCACTTTATCAAATTCCATAGAGGCATCATCCTAGCTTGCAAAAACTATTGCAACTTTCTTTATCATAAATCACTGCCTAACTGTGATAACTCTGCCTAACCTATACAAATTTTTAGCCAGGATATCACTTCCACCATCAAATTAATGTTCTAAACAGTACACAACATATAGATGTCAGAACATTAGATAATTTTACTGTTCAATTATTCTACTATTTCTGTCTCAACAAATATGTTAAACGTGAATAAGACTAAAATCATTTCTACCCTGGATAGCAAGGTAATTGAGAAACCTTAAGCAGGATTACCATATCATCGGAATTACGACATCAAGTCAAATACAAAAGTCAGGCCAATGTATAAAATGATTGCTTCATACATGGCAAATATATGTTGTTATCTTTGGGAACACTGGTGCAAGGGATGATGAAATACAGACAACTAAGTTGAGCCCATTCATATACTAACAGTCAAGTCATCTAAGTGTTCTCTATCTTTTATTGCATTTATTTATTTTTCCATATTTTTCTTTTATTCTTTCCAGTGAAGTTAAATGCAGTTGGATCCATTTAAGTTGGAACTCAAGTCTCACCATTATGCATTTACCATGTCAGACCATATGACTATTGGAAAATAAGCTAGAACAATAAGAAATTTATTTAAAAATCTGTATTTTCTAAGGGAAAATGAAAGCACCATTGGCAATCCTGCCGGAGCATAGCTGTCATCATCTTCTGCAATGACAAGAATTTCATCTTCCTCTTGCAGAATATAAGAGTCATTAGGATTCAGGATAATCTTCCCACTGCAGGATGCAACCTTGACTCCACAAGGTATAGCACCAGGAAAACTGATCAATACATCCTCAAAGGTCATGCCATCCAATACTGGCCATCTTTTTATGTAGAACTCACAATTTTCAAACCAAGAATATATCCAATTGGGCGAGTTCCAGAAAGCGAAATCGGATTTGTAAAACTCACAGTAAAATCCTAGACAATATTAATTAATTAATAAAAACTGAAAGACTAGATTCACTTACGTTTTCTTTAAAAATTCTTCTTGTGAGAAACAAATTAAGTAACTAGATAGATGAGCAGATAAATCAGAAAATAGTTTATTGAGAGCCACACAAATTAAGTAACTAGAGGGATGAGCAGATAAAGCAGATAAATCGAACGTCAACCCATTTCTTTTTTATGTTTTCAAATTTAATTTTTTATTTTTTTCCCACCTTCTTAATCTACTAGCTTTTCAACCACATGGAGAACTCAATGTCGTTATCATTGTCATTTTATTAAAACAATGCGTGAGACAAGGTTAATAAATGCTATTTAGCTTTGACCATTTGGAAAGTAAGTACTAATTGTTTACTGATAACTATTAAAATAAATTATATATATATATATATATGTAATATATATATATATATATAATTCAATAGTATTCAAGACTAAAATCATAAGCATTAGTCCAAAGAATAATTATAACTTTATTAAATAATTACCTGAACGTTTTGCTTGCAAATTCCAGTGGTTTTTACCACGGTGAGCTATGTAATGAATGAGAAGTGCATCTTCCTCCATGGTCCATGGCTTTGCATGAGCAAGACTAAG
This sequence comes from Boswellia sacra, assembly GCA_013180625.2. Taxonomy (NCBI): domain Eukaryota; kingdom Viridiplantae; phylum Streptophyta; class Magnoliopsida; order Sapindales; family Burseraceae; genus Boswellia; species Boswellia sacra. The sequence goes on from SNVD02011457.1 coordinate 30,397, forward strand.
ACTTGGTGAAAGCTAAAGTGGATAAGTCGCATCAAGCAATATGTGCATGTGTGTGTGTGTGTGTGTGGGGAGGGGGGGGCACTGCTACAAGAGATAAGTTCAAAGCCCTTCACCTAATTTGCTGTACTTAAAAGCAACTTTTCCAAGAAGCAGCTTACCCAAGTGGACAGACCATATGGGATTTTCTATTGAAGTTCGATATAGCACTAGTCCAAGACTACAATAATAGATATTTGAATAAAATTACATAAATTACAAAATTTCAATGCATATGGGTTTAGAAACAAAATTGAAACAGTGATTGTCTCATCTACAATCAATTAGATAGTCTAGAGGTAGAAATTTGTGGAATCTAAAGTTGGCAATAGCTTCCATTAACTCTTTTCAAGGAATATACATATATATATATATATATATATATATCAAATCCATATATATATATATGTATATATGTATATATATATATCAAATGCATTTATGGAGATGGAAAAGAGAAAGAACCTGCTCATCATCATCTCAGTCAAAGTCATCACGCGACTGGCTGCCATTTGCACCATTTTATGCACTAATACTCACTATAAATTTGACAACTATTTTCCATCACAATGGCATTATTTAAGATAAAATTCCCTAAAATGAGAATATAACTTTAATATTGTTTTCAAGAAAACCATGATTGATCTAGAAACTTATCAAAAGAGGCAAAGTAAAATTTAAATAAAAAAAATTCATGTTAGCATAGCTATTGGATTGCGGTACGTAGCTATTGAACGACAGTCACATAAACTTCGAATCTTAACCAATAAATTCAAATTTCAACAACTTAACAAAGCCAATTATCATTCCAGATCTGATGCATGATCAATGTCATGAATAATTGATTATCAAATGTTATCATTTCCAGATCTAATGGCATCGATTTCACAAGAAATGATCACATCTATAGCTTTTCACCCTTAACCAGCCAAAATTTCATCTATTAAAAACCATAGCCACGACATTTTCCTCTCAAACAGAAACAAATCAGATCTAATCCAACTTTTTTTCCTAGAAAAGTGGAAAACAAGCACTCACCGAATAAGGTGATTGCTAACATAATCAAACTGGGTGCACTCCACAAGCAAGCCATCACCTATTAAGCTCTGCCTCTTTCTCTAGCTCTTTCAAGAAGAGAATCTAATATAGCTTTGTTTGGTTTTAGAAGGACTCTGGCATTCTTTTAGTTGGCTTCACGTGACGACTTGTCAACTGGTACCATCGGAATGTCGGAGTCCAAAGTTGCCATTGTTTTGGTCTCGAGAAATGGTGAGGATAGTGAGTGAAAAGGAGTTATAAAGAGATCCAGGATGTGTTGAGAGTTTAGAGAGAGACGGGAGAGATAGAAATTGAGAGAATGGGCAACATTAGGGTAAATGCTTTTGGGGTTTTCTACACCCTTTATACGACGGTTTGACAAACTTCCGTAAATAGTATGCACATATCACTACTTAATGCGATTTTAAAAAACCACCATAAAAGGTCGTAGTATATACCTGCTTTTCTTGTAGTGAATGATTAATCATCAGAGATTCAAATACAAATAAAATTACTTTTTGTTGCTTGTCCCACAAGTCATCAATTGGTTAATTCGGAAGTTAGAAAACACTATTCAAAGTTTAATAGTTGCACTCTTGCGTGAGAGGACTAGTGCAGAGATGCCAATGGTTCTCGAGACTTCAGGGTGGCGCTCCTGTGCCAAAAGAGTTGCATGCCTGCGCCAACTCTCTGGCCGGCCTATCACACTTAGCTTGATTTCATCACTTACACGCCCACATAATCACTAACTTAATTTCATATATGCCTCTCATATTCTGTTTCCATTACTTATACACACATATGTACTCATTTCATCTCATTTGTGCCTTTCTTAGGCCATTATCCTCACTCATACACATATGAGCATTCATTTCAATTTAGCCTTAGGGATGCACACATATCACATATCATCACAAGTTGAGGCTAGTCTAACAATCTGGGTGATACCGATCCCATGCTACCAAATCTACGTAAGGAAACACATGGTTCGGACCTTCTCTCACTGACTCAAATCACAAAATTCGCATGTAACACTTTGTGGTTCCCATAACCTTCAAGAGGTGGCCCCCATGCATCGATTTCACATTGAGAAGTTAATGTCCCAAGGTTCTTAGGCATGCTTTCAACTTATCACATTTCAAATAAGACAATAGGGACACATTAAACATATCTTCACAAATCTGAGGCTAGTATGACATTCTGGGTGATATCAGACCCATGCTACCGAATCCTTCATAAGGAAACACATGATTCAGATCTCCTCTCATTTAGACAATCACACATCATCACATGATACCATAGGGATGCATGCATTACACATAGTCACAAATTTAAGGCTAGTCCAACAATCGAGGTGATATCGGGCCCGTGTTATCGATTCCTAGATAAGGAAGCATATAGTTTGGACCTCTCATTTATTCAATCACATTGCATGTGGCAATTTGTGGTGTCCGTTACCTTCAAGATGTGACCCCCACACAATTTCAAGAGATGACCCCTATACATAAATAAGTTACACAATAAACATTCAACGTCTTCCAAAGGTTTTGGCATGCAATTCAAATTTCATAACATAACACATATCAGTGTATGCCTTCATACATCAACATTCACCATTCAATCTCATAAACGAACCTCTAAGTTAAACTTCTCATCCATCACATAACATCACATTCAATTCATGAGTTCACTAATACAAGCTCAAAATTGGATTTTCCATCCATCATAAACACAACAATATAATTACTATGACATTATCATTTTACAACATCTCATTGCACAAATGCCACATATAACGTAACATAAATTTATTGTGTCCCCAAAATGGTTTAGCTTACTTACTTGCTTCACTTCACTGAGAAATCTTGATCCTCACCTAGAAGTCATTACATTCCTTAAGAGTTAGCAAACACTTAACTACTAAACTAACTTCGCTAGCATTCAACATGACACACAGTCGGTTGAGTAATTATAGCAGGATGTTACTTATCCAAACTCTCACCAAATTTTACAAAAATCAACTAAACACATTTACAATATCCCGTGAAATTTACGGGTCAACATGAGGCTATATGCCTCTTGAAACCCCTTAGTTGATTTTACATAGAAAACCTATCTACAGACCTCTCAACTGCGTGGTACTATTTTGAAGAATTTTATAAAATTCGACAATAATGAAATCTTTACCAAATTTTCCTTTCTAGTAATAGACTCATATAAAAGCTATCTCACCCAAAATCAGAATTTTATAATGAGTTTAGTTTGGTAAAAAACAATTTACTTTGTATACTCTATTCTAAAAGTTGAAATTCTTAGTTTTATAAGTTCAAATTTGAAAAATCATATCAATTCATACAAGGATCCAAAAACCATGAAAATCTCCAGTTTAAAAGAAAACGTGTCCAGGGTTTTGCATACCGAAAATCAGGAGTTTTTGTGAAGACTTGGTCCCTCAATTAAAATTCATTCCCCCAACTCTGTTAAAAACAGGGGAAGTCCAAATTTTGTGTCAGCAATTCAAAAATTCACCAAAATTCGTGTACTTCGAATTTTTGAGTGATTCAAAATTCTACATAATCCTAGACATGTCTAGTTTCACTATCAAAATTGCATAACCAAAAGATGAGTCTAGCATTTTTGAGAATTTTTGCACTCAACACTACTCAGTATAGAAGCCCTATAGAATTTAAACTCTATCATCATTGCTAACCTCTTATTATCATCCAATCTTCCTAAGTCTTTCATAAATTCATAACAAATCATGTTTTCCAGTATTTTTCATGATATACATGATATAGAAAAGCCATAACTCATTGCCTAACCTAATAATTCATAGCTATGTTTCATCGTTATAGGCTAGAAATAGGAGAAGAGGGTGAAGTCTACCTTTCCTCCTTCTAAAGCCTTCAATTTCTCCTTTAAATGCTTTGCAAACTAGAGAGGGTGAGAGAAAGCCGGAGGGTTTTGTGCATAAACCAAATGAAAAATCTCTAGAAATCTCTTAAACCCTCCCCTTTTTATACTTATCCACTTAGGCAAAATTTTAGTTTAATCCCCCAAGTTTCTAAGCCAATCTACATAATCCTTCTATCTCTTATCTTTTAGCATGTAACTCCCATGCGTGCACATAATTAATAACACTAGTAACACATACATTATAATGCAATAAAGGTTGGGCATACTTACAAATTTTAAAGTGTCGCAATCAAGGGTCAATGTTTCTTGGCTAATTCTCTTTGACGGTGGAGGGGTAAGGAACTAATTAGGTAATGCAAGCTTCCATGTCCCTGGAGGTGTCTTTGGGTTTGATGATTTCTGGATTTTGATGGCTTTCTTATTTTGACCACCACAAACAGGGACGAAGCCAAAAATTTTATCGAGGTAGGGGTTAAAAAAATTTCCATTAATTAATAAATATAAATACTTAATAAAAGTTTTCACTGATCTACAGAGTTTTCCATTGATTCACAATCGTCCACAAGGCTTTTTCATATTTTGAAAGCGTTGTACAATAAATTCATTATCAATACTACGGACTATGTCTTTCTCTATTTATACAATTAAACTATCATTGATCCACTAATCATTCATCCGATTTTGTAATTGGTTCTAGTCTTATACCTTGCAAGATCTTGAATCCCTTTTAATCTTGAAAACTCAGTATAAGAATGTATGTTCATGATGTAAGCATCAAGTTGAGACTCAAGTATCTATTGCATAGAGTTTTTTTTTGGATAAAATTGTGCAAGAGCATTAGTTTTTTTTTTCCTTATCAAAAGTATAAAATTATTCATTTTGAAATAGACAAACCACACAAAGCACTAACTCAGTGTTAGGTTCATTAAAACGATTATTAATCAACAAAAAAAAAAAAAGAATTCTCAAGCATTTATATCTATTTTTGAACTAAATAAAACAATAAAAAAATTTAGGGGTATTCAAATAGATTCTTATACCAACAATTCACTAAAAATAAAAATTCTAGTAACCATACAAATAATATAATTTTGTCTCCTATGAAAAATTTGAAATCTCTAGCTATACCCAATTCAATATCAATTGTGTTACATAGTTTTCAAGAATGATCTCCCTTGATTTCAAAATATATAAGAATTTACACTTAATTCATAAAATAAGACAAATTTTCAATATTAAACTAGATTTACAGGCCAATAAATATATCAAATTTCATAATTTATCGAAATCTCTAGGTGCCTCAAATGATTTTTATAAAAATGATTTCCTAAAAAAATACCTAATAAAATTCTAGGATTGCAGATACATATTCAAAAATTCATAAACAATTAAATACTCAACATTTTTTTTTGTGAAACAAATTTTGTACAAGCCCTTGAAATGTCTATTTTAAGATATATAAATTTGATAATAAAAAACTAAGTAAAACAAATGCAAAAATTTTCATAATCCAGGTGGGGCTGCTAGTATAATTTAACATAGAATTTAAAATTTTAAAAAAAACTGTTAGGACAATAACACGTGGACTGTCATGTATCCTTGTGACTGTATGTGGCGTTGATGTGTTGGGATTTTGGGAGAAAACAAATCTTACATTATTTTATTTTGCTTCCTTGTTTTTAACTGATTCAGTTATGTGTAACTTAACTGGATGTGGTTTCCAGAATTTGGATTTACTATAGGAAAGGATTGATTTTATCTCACTTTAGGAATAGATTTATATTGTAATTGATTTATTCAATATCCTAACGTGATTTATCTTTTCCTATATGTGTAAGATTTGTAGGATAAATATTGTTAGGAAAGATCTTAAAGAATCCTTATTTCGTAAGAAATGTTTGCTGGACAAGTTGTATATAACTAGAAGTCTCTTGTCTATGTTAAGTAACATTTTTGTTAGCAAGCTATATAAGTTTAGCTTGAGTGTGATAAGTCTTATTCACTTATCATGTTTGTAATTAACTAAAAAAGTTGGGTTATCTCATTGGAAACGTATAATACAATTTGAGAGGGACTCAAATTGTGGGAAGTGCAACAAGGATGGAAGTTGGTTTGTTATGGATGGAATTCTAGGAGAATAGAGTGTTGTTTATATAGGATAGGTGAGTGTTAGTGAATGGGGAGTTCATTAGCTGTAAAACCCTAGTCCTCATAAGCGTGAACATTATAGTAAATTACAACTTGGCTGCCCGTGGACGTAGATTGGTTATAGCCAAACCATGTTAATCTCCTCTATGCAATTTTACTTATGTTTCGTTACATCTGATTTAACTGTTATAGTTATGTTTTACATACCTATGTTTGTAGCTTTAAAACTTACAATTGGTATCAAAGCAGAGCACTAGCAGATTTGTGTGGATCCTGTTATTGTTCTCAAAGCTTTGGATTTTCATAAGGACGGAGGGTCAATTAATCATCTCCCTCTTCTTAATGAAAGTAATTATGGGTACTAGAAGGCTAAGATGAAGTTTTTTCTTAAGGCAATTGATGAAAGGGTATGGAAAACTATTTTTTATGGATAGAGTCCACCTACTCAAGTCAGTCAAGAAGGTGTCAAAGTTGTGAAAAAAGAACCAGCTTGGAATCAACAAGACTATGATGCAGCTCAATGGAATTCCAAAGCCATTCATTCACTCTTCAAACAATTAATCCAAAAGCATTTAGTGTTATTTCTTCCTGCACATCAGCCAAAGATGCATGGGAGAGACTTCAAAAAAAAATGGAGGGACTACATTAGTCAAAAGGACTAAAATCTTGATGTTGACTTAATTTGACAAAATCAAAATACAAGAGGATGAGACAGTTTCCAAATTCTATTCAAGACTTTGTGAGATAACTAATACTGTATCTTTATTGGGAAAGACTTATAATGATGCGGATGTTGTTCTAAAAATACTAAATTCCTTGCCTGAGAAATATCAAGCCAAAGCCACTACTGTTGCCAATACTCAAAACCTTGATGAGTTGAAAATCGATGAACTGTTAGGATCACTTCAGTCCTATGAGTTGACATTCATGCCACAAATCAAGAAAAGTAAATCCATTACTCTAGCAGCCTCTTTATCAAAAGATTTTGAAAATGATGATAACTCAAAATTTTTTGATGATTAAGAAATGGCTTTAATGGTGAGAAACCTTAAGAAATTTCTTAAAAAAAACTCCAAAAAATGAATCATATTAAGAATTAGAAAGAAGAGAAAAATACAGTTGACTTGAAGAGATTAAACAAAGAACCTCAGAAGAAAACTCAGGTGCAATGTTTTGAGTGCTTAGAATTCAGACATATCAACTCAAAATGTGCAAATTTAAAGAAGAAAGGCAAAGGATTGAATGTTACTTGGAGTGATAGTGACTTTGAAAGTAGCGAAGATGAACATCAAAATGGTTGCATAGCATTTGTTACATCTGCATTAGACAATTACGATCAAGGTAACTAATGATGCTGATATTGAATCTGTTTTTGATCTGAATTATTATGAAGAACTATAAGAAGCATACAATGATCTTCATCATGCCTGGGAAATTGAAATACAAAAGAAAAAAGAAAATGAGAAGAGGATACATGATTTGATTAAAGAAATTAAAGTTGTTACATGTGAGAAAGTGTTTTTGGAAGAGAATGTTGTTGAACTTGGCACAACTATTGAAAAACTGAAATTGGATTTCATAAAGAAGCATGAAGTATCGTTTCAATTTCTGTCAAAAGGAACCAAAAAGATAGACGACATTCTAGTTTAAGAGAGAAACAACAACATTAAGCATGGATTGGGTTTTGAAGCACACAACCAAGCATCCTCTTCAAAACAACATTTGTCAAAGCTTCTAAATCAAGCATTTCATAGAAATCAGAATCCTGAACAAAGTCAGAACCATCAAAACCTAATATCTTAGGCAAATCAGAAAGCTCACAAAGTCTAGGTAAGGGAACTTCAAGTTCAGTTAAAAACTCTTCCTTCAAAAGTTCCAAAAATTCATTTCATAGTACATCATCACATTCTGTTAAATCCATAATGTCTGTGATCAGAAAATTTATGCCAGCATGTTACTTTTACAGTGTTAAAGGACATATTAGGCGTAGATGTTATAAACTGAACAATCTGCTGTATCAAAATGAACAACAACATAAGTAGTCACGTAAGACATAATATGACTATGAACAGTCATATAAAGCACAATAAAACTGGTTTAAAAAGAATATAGATAAGTGTAATGTTGCTTTATCTACCTTAAATGCATTTACTGATGATTCTTGATACTTTGATAGTGGGTGTTTAAGACATATGACAGGTAAAAAAGATCTGTTGAAAAATTTCAGATCATGCAGCCAAGGTCCAATCACCTGTGGAGATTGTGCCAAGAGCAAAGTAACGCGTAAGGTTACATTGTGTGTTGATGGTTTACCTGAGTTTCATGATGTTCTCTATGTTAAAGGTCTTAAAGTGAATTTACTTAGTACTAGTCAGATTTTTTGATGATAAATACACTGTAGAGTTTAATAAGACTAAATGTATGGTTCTTGATTTTGACAAAAATTGCATTCTTGAAGGTGTTAGATCTAATGACAATTGTTACTTATTAACTAAAATAAGTGCATTACATGTTAAGACCTCTGAAATATAACTATAGCATCAAAGAATTGGCCACATGAATTATAAAGACTTAGTTAAATTAACTAAGACTAGTACAGTTAGAGGAGTACCTAAGTTTGAATAGAAACTTGACATTATGTGTGGTTCTTGCCAAAAGGGTAAGCAGATTAAAAGTTCACATGATTCTAAATCTTTTCTTAGTACTTCAAAGATTCTTGAACTATTACATATGGATCTTATGAGTCCAATGCAAGTTTAAAGCATTGCAGGGAAAATGTATGTTTTTGTTTATGTAAATGACTATTCAAGGTATATTTGGGTAGATTTTGTTAAACAGACATCTGATACATTTGATATGTTTAGGAACTTGTGTGTCAGCTTGGAAAATGAACAGAACAGAAACATTGGAAGAATTATCAGAATCAAAAGTGATCATGGAAAAGAATTTGACAATGAGAGTTATGCTCATTTTTACAAACTCCATGGCATCACTCATGAATTCTTTGCTCTAAAGACACCTGAACAGAATAGAGTAATGGAGGGGAAGGATAGAACCTTACAAGAAGTGACTCGAGTGATGTTGAATAGCAAAAAGCTTACAAAGAGGCTTCAAGTAGAGGCAATCAATACAACATGCTACATCATCAACAAAGTCTTCTTAAGGCTAGGAATCTGTCAAACACCTTATAAGCTACTGAAAATGAGAAATCCTAACCTCAAATATTTCCATGTGTTTGATTGCAAATGTTATATCCTTAATGAAAGAGAACAACTTGGCAAATTTGATGCCAAAAGTGATGATGGTGTTTTTATTGGTTATTCATTGAATAACAAAGCATATAGGATTTATAACATGAGAACTGAAAACATTATGGGATCTGCTAACGTTTTGTTGATGATTTTGCAAAATTCTCACATGAAGAAGCCATAGAGAGTCCTGGTGAATCTACCATTAGAACTGGAACAAATTTTGCAAAAAACACAAAACTAGTCACACATAAAGAAATTGCAAAAGTTAAGACCGATGAGACTACAATGTCTGACAACATTGATTTGAGTAGAGATGAAATTAGAATTGATGACAAGATCAGAGATCCCCTAACTTGGATTCAAAAAGCACATCCTACCACTTCTATCATTGGAAGTCCAGGAGGTAGAGTTAAAACAGAAGTAAGGTAAGGCATCAGGTGAGTTTTTCTTGCTATGTATCACTTGTGGAACCTAAATCTGTGAATGATGCTTTTAAGGAAGAAACATGGATTCAAGCCATGGAAGATGAGCTAAATCAATTTCAAAGAAATTAAGTGTGGACTTTAGTTCCTAGACCTAAAAACACTAACGTTATCAGAACTAAATGGATTTTTAAGAATAAAAGTGATGAAAATGCGCAAATGATTAGGAAAAAGGCTAGATTAGTTGCTTAAGGGTACACACAAATTAAGGGAATAGATTTTGATGAAAATTTTGCACTTATGGCTAGGTTAGAATCTATTAGGCTGCTGCTTGCTATTGCATATTTTTAAACTTCAAGCTCTTTCAAATGGATGTTAAAACAACTTTTCTAAATTGCATTTTAAATGAGGAAACTTTTGTTGAGCAACCAAAGGGCTTTGTTGATCCTAAGCATCCCATTTATGTTTACAAACTAAAAAAGGCTTTGTATGATCTGAACCAAGCTCCAAGAGCTTGGTATGAAAGGCTTACAACCTTTCTCCTTGGCAAGGGATATACTAGAGGCAGCAATGATAAAATCTTATTTATAAAACATGCATCTAAGTATATTATTATGGCTCAAATCAATGTTGATGATATAGTGTTTGGTTCTAAATTTGATGATAAAACTAATGAGTTTGTTGAGCTTATGCTGGGAGAATTTAAGATGAGTATGGTAGGTGAACTAACCTTTTTCCTTGGACTTTAAGTCGAATAGCTTGATGATGACATTTTCATCTCTCAAATTAAGTATGCGAAGAACTTAGTAAAACGATTTGAAATGGACAAGAGCAAAGCTATGAGAACAAACTGTCAAAGGATAATGTTGGAAATGATGTTTATCAAAGTCTATATAGAAGCATGATTGGAAGCCTTCTGTATCTTACAGCAAGCAGACCTGACATCAGTTTCAGTATAGGTTTATATGCATGATTCCAATCATGTCTAAAAGAACCACAGGTAAAGACGATAAGGAGCAGGTATTAGGAGTAGATCATCTTTCCTTTTAGTTGTTGAACTGAAGGACTTGATCATCCTCAAATCTTCACGTATCGTTCCATTGGGAAGTTTCCAATCAAAATGGTACAACAACACTGCAAGGGGAACTCAACATTACCAAGACCAAACGTCATTCCTCAGCATATCTCTTACTGGCACCAAATGGGATGTACTCAAAATTGGTCCTTTTATAGTCAACAGAATAATCAAGAAAACTCTCTAGATTAAAGCTCTTAGTGTGAATCCAATATTCAGGATTTCTTCCAATGGCCGATGCAATAACAATGATTTTTGTTTTAACAATTATTTCAAAACCCTTAATCACACATCTTTATCTGCATTCTCTTGGAACTAACAATGGAGCTGGAGGATGTAGCCTCAAAGTCTCTTTTATAACCAACTTCAAAAATTTCATTTCATCAAGTCCTAGTTCATTGATCTTGCCTTTCCTATTAAAGGCCTCCCTCACCTTAGCTTGTGCCTTTTTCATCAGTCATGGGTTTTTAACAATTTTAGACATTGCCCAAACTACAGTTGTGGAAGATGTTTCACTACTGGCACAAAAAATGTCCTGAAAATTAAACAGGATTTTTATGCTTAATATTATATGCAAGGACCAATATATAATTGATGATGACTTTATATATGTCTATAAATATAACTTTCCTCACGCATCTTAAAGGATTGTATATATCCCACACTAATCATTTAATTTAAAAGAGATCAAGAGTTTTAAGTGATTTAACCCCAAGGGTTGGGTGTAGTGATAAGTGGCCCTTGAATATTGAAGTCAAGGGTTATAATCCTCTTGGGTCATCTCCTTAGGACTAGGGGTGCACACGGGTCGGGTCGGGTCGGGTTTTCCCGAACCCGATCACGACCCGATACTGTGCAAACCCGAAATTTTTAACCCGATTCGGGTTATAATTTCATGCCGACCCGATATAAACCCGACCAACCCGATCGGGGTCGGGTCGGGTTATATCGGGTTTAGTTTATTAAGTAATAAAATCTCAACCCGTTTGCACGACCCGATACTGTTTAACCCGACCATTTCAACCCGATTCGGGTTACAATAAAACCCCAACCCGATGAAAACCCGACCAACCCGATCGGGTCGGATCGGGCCGGATCGGGTCGGGGTTTTTTGCACACCCCTACTTAGGACATCTATGTCTCACGTGTTTTTCTAGCTATCAAGCTTGCAATATGTGGACATAGCCCTAATTTAAAAACTCAGTAAATGAGATAAAAGGGTGAGGGATTGTTGGGTTATTAAAAAAAAAAAGTGATTTATTTTTGTTTGTTTTTCAAATTCATCAGTTTATTGAAGTGGTATTTAATTGATTCTAAAAAGTGACAATTAAGTTCGAATGAAAGATGCCTAAATGACAGTGCAAATGTTTATTTCATAAACACCCATTATATGGAATTAATACAAATAATGGGTTAATTCAATTATTTTTATGCTATTAACACATAAATAATCAGCATTGGGGAATATTCTAAATTAATTTTCAATTTTCAAATTCTTTATATTTTTTTATTTCTAAATAAGCTAAACAATATAATTCAATATAAATACGAATGATAATTAAAAAAATATATTTTTAAAAATTTTAAATGAATTATTAAGTTAATTAATTCTATATTATATATAAGGTAAATTTATGCTTGTAATTTTTTAACATACTTAACAATTATTTATCAAAAAATTCTTATTTTACATTTAATATGAATTATGAAAAACTTGATAAAGTTGAAACATTACAATCACATACATAACTAAAAAAAAAATATTAATTTGAGGACATTTTTCTAAATTATGAATTTGTAAAAATAAAATGTTCGAAAATTCTAAAGATGCTTGCATCAAGGCTCATGAAACTAATTTGGCTTTAATAAGTAAAGGAAATAAGTAAAATATGAATTTGCAAGGATGGCTGAGAACACCGAAAGAGACTAAGAAAAACTTACTGAGATCATTGCCTTGATGTTGCCGTCAGGCAAGGGAAGTTCAAGTTCACCGAGCTCTTGAACGTTCATGAAGAGAACATCAACCAGATCGTCAACTTCTTCATTCCTTCCAACTCTTAAAGCTTCCCTGCGCTTCTTGTGTTCATTGATAATGTTTTCAATAGTTCTGTCAGCTTCTTGGTGCAGCTTATCTACCGGAGACTTGACTCCACTTTATCAATAATTGAAGCAATTTAATGGAAGGAAACAGATCTTCAATATCAAAACTTGGTGCCAGTTTTATGGTTTCATCAATAACTAATATGAATGACTCTTGATCTTTGCTTTTCTTGCCGAACGCTGCCCTGGAAGTGATCCCGTATAATACTGAGTTGACTTTCTCGGAAAGGTTAATTGGTGATTCTGCTTTTGAAGCAATCCAATTAATGAGATTAGAGACCTCTGCCTCTCTTATTGATCTGAAAGATTGGACTCGTTTTGTGCTTAAAAGCTCCAACGTGCAAATCTTTCGTAGTTGTCTCCAATAATCTCCATATGGTCAAAAGATTATATCACCAGAATCATAAAAGATGACTTTTGATACAGGCATCTGAGGCCTTGATGCGTAGCCAATGTCATGGATTTTCATAACTTCACTGGCGTATTCAGTTCAAGAAACAATGATTGTAGAAATTTCTCCAAGTTGTAGACTCATAATGGGTCCATATTTCTTGGCAAAGTCTCTTAGTTTATGATGGGGTAGAGAGCCAACAAGCTGGTGCATATTTCCAATGAGAGGTAATTCCCATGGCCTTGGAGGCGGATTTAAACTGTTATCGTAATTGGGTTTGGATCTCTTCCCTATTTTCAGGACCATGAACTCAGAGAGAAGAAAGGTGAAGAGGACTATAGGCTCCATGAGCTCCATGAGAAAGTTAATGCATGGGCAGGAGTACTATCTAAATCTCTTATTTCATAGTTACTTGTATCCGACAAGACTTTATTCCTGCCTCCAAAATGTCTTCATATTGTGAACAAAAGAATCTTTGTTATTGATTTTCTTATTGCCCTATACCTACCTAATACCTTTTAGATAAGGTTCTTGACATCTAAATTTTCTAGTTACATAATTTTTTTAAGAAGCTTATTATTGAAACAAAATGAAGTAATACAAAGTTTTAAGTGCAACAGAACATGGTTGAATAAAGTAGTTTAATTTTAGTTTTTACACCATTTCTACACCCATCTTTCTCATGTAAAATCTCCTTTAATTTCTTTTCGAAAGTTTTAAATATAACTAAATTACAATTCATTCTGGAGAGAAAATTACAATAGAGCATTATTTGCCTAATTTTTTTTCTTTATTTGGAGCAGTTAAATTCATTATACATGATGACTTTGAATAACAGCTTTAGAGTTCCTTTATTTAATGGTGAAAGTAGAAATTGTATAAGAGGATATTTCTATTACCAAAGAAAGAAAAATAGTGACGAGAATAGTAATAAAGAAGAGATGATTGGTTGGAAGGAGAAGTTAGATAGTCTAATCGTGTGATAGTAAAGAATTCCTCCAACTAATTTTGGAATAAAAATATTTCCTGTTGAACTCACAACACGGGAATTTATACAACTTTAATTTAAATTCAAAATACATTTGTACAAAATAATGGTACAAATGAATTATACAAGTGATTTATGCTTAGTGTACATTGGAACATTAACTCACTTACACATTAACGTGGGATACTAAATCTAAACAAACACTGAAAATATTATAAACGGGCAAACTGTCTTTCGAAGCCGATAATTTTCTCATATAGCATCTGTTTTGGGTCTTTAATATATCGTTTCGAAGCTAATAGAGTGCTCTACGATGTTGTTTGCACTGAATAGGGTAAAGCCCCTAGATACGCCTCTCACGCACCCTGCAAAGCATCCAAATCTGTATGTTAGTTTGAGTCATTTTATATTTATGAAATTTTGGTATTTTCTGTTTTGAGTCTGTTTTCTATTTGGAAATATTTAAATACATTCAATTCAGGATTAGGCTTGTTTTATGTTAATTACTTTGGGTCTAATTAGGATTTTCAATCTATTCAAGGATGCATTTTACCCTAATTTGTCATTCTGTCATACTTCTATCATTTAATAATAAAAGAAGGTTTTGTTCGGCCCTTATTTCTTTTAGCTTCCATGACACACCTACTACACACACTCGTTAGCTAGTCTTCACTCGTACTAGCTCTCATTGAGACCTAGTGACTTCACTCTTCTTTCACACGCTACTGCCCTTCTCTTTCTTGTATTGAGACTTGCTCTCGCTTGCTTCCCAACTGAGAAAAAGGCTAGGGTGCATCCACGGAAATGCAGTGTAGCCAATCATTAAGTGTAACACGTGCGCCACATTAGATAGTGCAACCAACATGCGCTTATGATTGGCTACGCTCCATTGCATCAGATGCACGAAAGCTTCTCTCCCTAATCGAATAATTGCCACCTCTTTGTAGCCATTTTAAGTTGGTGATGGACAAATCTTGAAGCTTCATTACAATTCCTCAAGTTGCAAGATTTTTATCAAATTGGGTATACAAAATTGTGATAATAAAAACATTATTGTGAAGTTCGGTTAGCAAAAATATGGTAAAGAGTAATTCACAAAGAAAATATCACGCTGATAAAATCCCTATTCAAAGTAGTCTTATCATTTAATAACATTTTAGAAATGATTATTCAGTTTTTTCAACAAACTAATTCAATTCTTGTTTTTTGTTTACAACATAATTTTTTTTATATTTATCTTTTTCGTATTGATAAAATTTTCAAACTTAATAAATATATGGGTAATTCTAATTTGCCCCCTGAGGTTAGACCTAAAATTTTCTGAAATCTAAGAATGCCCCCTGAGGTTACTGTAGCACCGTTAGATTTAACGGAAAATGTATTAAACCGTTAGATTTAACGGAAAATGTATTGAATAATAACTTAATGCTAATATTAGATTTAACAAAAAATGTATTAAATAATAACTTAACGCTAATAAGCAGTAAAATAAACTATAATACCCTTTTCTAAATGGTTTCTAAAGCGTTAAGTTACTATTTAATACATTTTCCGTTAAATCTAACGGTGCTACAGTAACATCAGGGGGTAATTTTGAGTTTCAGAAAACTGAGGTCCTC
The DNA here is from genome assembly GCA_013180625.2 of Boswellia sacra. NCBI lineage: Eukaryota > Viridiplantae > Streptophyta > Magnoliopsida > Sapindales > Burseraceae > Boswellia > Boswellia sacra. The sequence continues at coordinate 46,381 of SNVD02011457.1, forward strand.
AATTTTCTTTTGGCCTAATCTCAGGGGGCAAATTAGAATTAACCCATAAATATATTAGGTTAATTTATCAAGATTTAGTTAAAATTAATTTATTTCGTTGACCTTTCTTGTTTCTATATTTAAAATAAAATATATGTATTATTCATCTATTTTATCATTATGATAGTTCTTACTTTTTTAAAAAATTAGAAAAAAAAGAGTTGTTTTCAACATCTATTTGAAGCATAAGAAAACCTCAATTGTTAAAAATAGATAATTCGGATGACTTTTAAGAATTTTTATTTATTTACTTTATTTTTAGAGAAAAATAATGTTATATGTGTGTGAATATATATATAATATACAAAGGCGGACTGACATTGGGACCCAAGGGGCTGGGGCCCCTTCTGAAATATTAAAATTTCTTTACAGACCCTCAAATTTCACTAGTTACAATACACCCCTTTATTAGAAAAACAAAACCTAATTTGACTTTACACAACTTTTTTTACTTTTTTACTCCTGCAGCCGCCTGTTCACTCACTCTGCCACCTACGCTGTCCCCTACTACTCTTCTACCCTCCAAATTGGTACAAAAGACAAGCACAATCAATAGCCATGTGAGTTTATATTTTATTATTTTTTTATACATGAAATTTTAATAAAATCTTTAGTGTTCTTCTCATGTAGTTTTGCACGTTTATTGTTCTCAATATCTTGCTTTTATTTTGCAAGCAATCATAGACCTTTTTCATAGCAAGTTCAATCGAACACAGCTATGCAAGACTCATAACTAATTATCCTTTCTTTCAAGTAAGTTATATCGTCACTCACTATAATTAATTCTTGTTACTATATTCTATAACTAAAATTTATGTAAACTTGTTTAATGTTTATTTATTTATTTTGATATAAATTATTGCTTTTTCTTTATATCTTTTGTTACATTGAAAATTAATCTATTGATTCTTATAAAAAGAGTACAAATTGAAAAAAAATTCCTTTGCTTAGTAATGACTTTCTTTTCTAATTTATATTATATAGTATATTTGTGTCATATATCTCTTTATTCTTGATTTATTTGTATTGATTAGAGTAAAAAAATTAAATATCATTAAAAAGATTATGTTATAAAGACTTTTTATTATTTAATGTGTTCGTAGTCTTTTTGAATAGTAGAATAATACGTATCATTTTTATTTATCAGTTATGGAGAGATATTTCAAAAGAAAATCTACTTCTGAGTTGGCATCAAGTCCAAACAAAAGTGCTAAAAGCTCGAAGCAAGTTTGTGAAGATGTTAATTTATAAGATTTGCTTGCAGATCCTGGACTTAGAACTCGAATTTTGGAATATAATCCTAATATCTGAGATCAAGTTCGAAGAGCTTATCTTCAAAAGGGTCCTTGTCAACCTCGTGATTACAATTTTCCCTTTAAAAAATATGGAGAAAAGTCAAGAAGATTTAATCCAACTTGGTTTAATAAATATCCTAATTTGTTAGAGTATAGTATAGTAAAAGATGCCTTATTTTGCTTATGATGTTGTCTCTTTAAACCAGATATTGGAGAGTAAGCAGGTGGTGAATCTTTTGTAAGTATAGGGTTTTCGAATTGGAAGAAAAAAAAAGAAGCTAAAAGTTCATGTGGGGTCCTAATAGTGCTCATAATCAAGCTTAGGGTATGTCTGAAGCATTTTTAAAGCAAGAGTAACATGTAGAGACAATTTTAGTGAGACAATTTGACCAAGCTCAAATTGACTATTGAACTTGTTTGGTGCATCAATTTACTGTACCGGGTTTCTTTTAAGACAAGGGCTTCCATTTCGTGGACATGATGAAACTAAAGATTCTAAAAATTGAGAAAATTTTCTTGAACTCTTACATTGGTTGTGTGATCATAATGAGGAAATAAGAAAAGTTGCATCACAAAATGCTCTTGAAAATTTGAAATTTATACTACCAAAAATTCAGAAAGACATAGTAAGTGCTATTTCAATTGAAATTACTAATGTCATTATCAAAGACATTCGTGATGCATTATTTTCAATTATTGTTGATGAGTCTCATAATGTGTCTTCAAAAGAGCAGATGGCCATTATATCACGTTATGTGGATAAAAATGGCAATGTGATTGAGCGATTTGTAGCCATTGAGCATTTTATTGAAACTCCGGCACTGTCACTCAAAGAAGCTATTGGTAGTTTTTATTTCAGGCACGGATTGAGTATCTCTCGATTACAAGGACAAGGTTATGATGGAATAAGTAATATGCGGGGTGAATTTAATGGTTTGAAAGCAATTACTTTGAAAGATAATTGATCTACTTTTTATGTGCATTGCTTTGCTCGTCAACTTCAGTTAGCTTTTGTGGCTGTGGCAAAAAATCATACAAAAATTACTGCTCTTTTTTTTGGGTTACTAATGTGTTTAATGCTGTTGGAGCATTAGCTAAACGTTGTGATATTCTCCAAGGAAAACATGTAGTAGTTATTTTTGAAGCACTCATTAATGGAGACCTTTCAATTGGACAAGGCTTAAATCAAGGAATCAATCTCAAAAAGCTAGGTGATACACGTTGGAGCTCTCATTACAATTCTTTAATAAGTTTGATTTCTATGTTTTCATCTGTAGTAGATATGATAGAGATGATAGCAGAGGATGGATCTAATGCTGATTATAAATATGAGGCCAAGCTTGTATTGAATTTTATCAAATCTTTTGATATTATTTTTCTCTACATTTGATGAAAACAATATTAGGAATCACAAATGATTTGTTACAAGCTTACAAAGAAAGGATCAAGATATTGTGAATGCCATAGCTTTAGTTAGAGTTTGTAAGGAAAGGCTGCAGATGATGAGGGAAAATGGTTGGGATCTGTTATTGGATGAAGTTTCTTTTTTTTTGTGCTACACAATATTGAAGTTCCTAACATGGATTATATTTTTTGGCCTCAAGGGAAATCAAGAAGTAAAGCTCAAGCGATCACACATATGCATCATTATCGTGTTCAGATATTTTTTTCTATTATAGATATGCAGTTGTAGGAACTAAATAATCGTTTTACTGAAACAAATACTGAGTTGCTTATGTAGCATGTCTGAATCCAAGTGATCTATTTTCTACTTTTGATAAACAGAAGCTTATATGACTTGCTCAATTTTATCCTAAAGATTTTTCAGCAGTTCAACTCAAAGCACTTGAAGATCAACTTGAAAACTTTATTGTGGATATGCATTTTAATAGTTAGTTTTCAGAGTTGAAGGAAATTTCTAGTCTTGCGCAAAAAATGGTTAAAACAAAGAAAGACAAAATTTATCCATTGGTGTATTTTCTTTTGACATTGGCACTAATAATACCAATTGTAACTGCCACAGCTGAGAGGACATTCTCTACTATAAATATTGTGAAGATTGAATCACAGAATCGAATGGGAGATGAACTGATAAACGATAGCTTCCTTGCATTCATGGAAAAAGGTATTTTTGACAGCATTGAAAATGAGGTAATTATGCAACGTTTTCAAAATATGAAAACTTGTAGGGGATAGTTATGACTTTTTATTTGTTGAATTGTCGAGCTATCAAATTTTAATATTTTACATTTTGTTTTATTGTGTTAGGATTTATTTTAAGGGGTAAGTTCATTATATCCCCTATCTATGTGTATTTTTTTTTCAATTTTCAATAAATTTTCTCTTTTGTATTGTTTAGCAAAAAAATTATATAAATTTAGAAATACCCCTTGACAAAATCATGGGTCTGTCACTGTATATATATATTAAGTGATATTTTTCTTAACAAATAGGCCTAAAATTTAGTTTTGCGTGGGACATAATTTTCTTTGAGACCACCTACCTCCAGTAAACTTGAAATGGTACTCTTTGGAATGCTACTTAATTGTGAGGACAAATTAGCAAAAACTATGCAAGATTCATTATATATATCTTGCTTGGGATGAGAATTCTCTCCTAGTTTAATTTTTACGTGAGCTTTTAAAGATCTATTGAGAAGTGGACATAATTAATTAATAGCTAAGATTTATCTCCTCTACATTTTACATTACCAATATCCAAAATAATAGGGTTTTTATTCTTTTTAACCTCTATGTGACATCGTTTTATACCCCTATTTGAAACACAATCGTAAACCATTACTTCTCTCTCATATACAGTCGTGAACCCTCACTTTAAACAAAACGTCAATCCTTACTAGACTGATCAACAATGCTCTTTGCATCAAAGAATAGTCTTTACAGGCCCATTTTCTCTTTTTGAGTAAATTGGATAATCCATTCAAATTAAAAATTATTATTAGTGTTTCACACTGTTATTAATATCCTTTAATTCTTTTAATTTTCTTTCTTTGGCTCAATTCCATTACATCTGTTCCTCCCAATTCAGTGTAGGACTACCACTTTTGTATGGAGAACTACTACCCTTTCAAATCAAATATATACCACTTTTTAGAACTTTTAAATCACATTCCTCTCATTCTAAAAACCACATATTTTCTTTTCTAGCTTATCAAAAAGATTGTTTATCAAACATCTAAAATTCTATACTCTAACACGTATTGACTCCATCTCCTAAAATAGTCATAAATTATATGATTTTCCTCATAGTAAAATCATATAATGTATTATTGACAAGAAAATCCCATCTCTTATTTATACTTAAGAAAATCTATCATAATAATAGAAAGTATCATCAATTTTCTCATAGAATATTAAAACAAATAAACTTTTGGTTAAAAATTCTTAGATATGGTACCTTGATTCTATACCTTTCAAAGAAAACAATAAAAAGAATGCATCTTTTCTCAATCTCAAAAAATAAAGCTCATGGTGTTATTTCTAAAATCATTGTTCACATTTTATTTAATACGTAATTTCCTTAAAAATCTTCTTTGAAATAACTTTTATAAATAATGCTTCTTTCTCAAACTAACTTATATGAACATATTTAAAACACTTTTGGATTATACTAAACAAGTTCCCTTGAAGCTGTTTGATCCTCCCTGGTAAGATCAAACATCGCACAGATGGCCCTATCTAAATCTCTTCATACCTAGTGAGATCTATATCACGTAGGCAAAGCTATCTGTATCTCCTCATACCTGATGAGATCTAACATCACATAGAAAGAACTATCTGTACCTGACGAGATTTAACATCGCACAGGCCTACTAAGCTAGTCATATGCATGCAGAGAGCTGCCTCAAAGGGCAAAAGCGCCCAGATCATATGACCCAAAGCCTTTATGTATGTCTGAACAGGCCCCAAAGGCCTCTATCTATATCACTGTCTAAGTGATCTGAATAATTGTCTGAGTACTAGCTTAGTATAATATAAGTGAACCTCCTTATCTTTGCTAAACCTTATTTCTTTTCAAAACTGCTTCATATGCTAAACTTTTGCTTTTTATACAACTTTATCAAACTTTGAAGATTGATGCAAGCTAAAGCTAAAAATATTTGAATTCTTTGAAATCCATGATAAACATCTAAAAGAGCATTTCCAAATATTTAAAGAAATCCTTGAATCAAATTGCTATAAAAAAATAATTGTAAATAGTTTGCTTTTGCACTTTCTATAAAATGGTAAAATATACATCTATAATAATCTAGAAAACACTTCATATATAAAATATGAAATTTTCTTTTAATGTGTTATATCTTTGTTTAGAATTAATTTTGAAACTAAAAGTAATGTCTATAACTATTTTAAAAACTAACTCTGAATATTCAATTGACGGAGAGCAACATAATAAATGATGCCCAATTGACATTCAAAAGTTTCATAGGAACCAACTTGAATACCTCTAACTTTACTAAAATATTCTTGTAAACACGTTCATAAAATACTAAATAACATCACTAAATATTCTTTTTAGTTGATCTAGAAAATAAATCTTCTAAATCTCTTTAGGATTTTCCAACTTATTCTTAAAAATTGCATTTGTAAATCATTATAACCCATAGAGTAAAATACTTTTTCAACTTACTATAAACCATAACTTTTATTTTTATCCCAAAATCTCATACTTTCCATATAACATTTTTTTATAACATCTCTTTACATATTTATGCTTTAATGCTTATCTAATTTTCAAAAATTCCAATTCAAAATTTCTAAGACTTCGAAAATCTTAAAAATCATTATTTGACAGAAAATTCTTTGAATATCCTAAAATTTCAAAATTTTGCATTCAAGTCCCTATAATTCTGGAAGAATTTTCAGAATTTGCAATTCACCCTCTACTGTTGGACAATTTCAGAATTCTACAATATCACCCTTGCAGAAAGAAAATTCTAATTTCCAAAGCTTTTCTCTAAAATAATTTGCTATTATTTTGAATATAAAACCACTCATCATTCGTAAATCAAAAACACAATTTTTCCATATGTGTGTGTGCGTGTGTGTGTGTATGTGTATGTGTGTGTGTACGTGTGTATTTATTCAAAGAAAATAACTAAATACTTCAATTTATTATACAAATTCATATAATTATAAATATCTATTTTCTAACCATTAACGAACTTTTTTTAGTATTTTATATAAAAGACCCAAACTAGAACTAATACTTTTATAAATATTTTTATTAGCGCAGCAGAAGCGTAGTGAGTCAGATAGTTATAAGATTGTTCTCGCAATAAACAGTTTTAGGTACGATTTGCTCGTGTAGCTAGGAGTAGGTCGTGTCAACTATAGTGACATGCATACATCCTTTTTTATCTAGACAATGTATTAAAAAACATTTATAATATAGTTTATAACTGTGTAAGGTTCAATGATATTTTACTTTTATAATTTCTTTAATAAATCGTATTTTATATTTTTTTCTTGTTTAATTTACTCTAGTATAAATTATATCTTTCTCTTATTTTTTTTTGATGTTTGTAATTATAATCAATAAAGTTAACTAAAAGAATACAGATTCGAAGAATTCTTAGTACACGTTGATAACTAACTTGATAAACTTTTTATATAATCTTCAGGGAAATTGTATATTACATTTGTACAATGTATTTCTCTTTATTTTGTTATATATTAGTATTTATTAGAGTAAAAACTAGTGAACATCATAAAAAAATTATGTTTGACACTTTTTATTATTTTTATTCATTTGTACTCTTTTTCAATAGAGAGTAACGTATACAATGATTTTTTTGACACATATATGCAGAGATATTACGTGAAATTTACTTTTTAGTTGACATCACATCTAAGAAAAAAATGTTAATAGTTTAAAATAAAGTTGTGCTAAAACTAATTGGCAAGATATTGGTGCTACTCTTTTTTTTAAAATAAATTTCCATCATCATATTTTCTTGAAAAAAATTATTAATATTAAAATGTTTAAGGTGCCCCCTCTTACCTAAAATCGTGGATCCATCACTGTTTGGATATGTCCAAATTGTTTGTGTAGATTGACCATGGTTGGTGTTATGGTATTGGTGAAGAAGAAAGGTTAAAGAAAGAAATAAAAGGGTTGAAGTTACTTGTTTGTTGTTGATATCAATGAAGAGGAAAGCACCAAATTAAGAAGCATAGCTAGTGGGTTAAAGTTAATTACAATAGGTAAAATGCATTACTTTAGAGTATGTGTCACGCCCTAACATCTCTTATTTAGAGATTTTAGGGGTGACTGAATTAGAGATTAATAAAAGTACGTCATCAATATCTCTTTTTTTTTTCATATATATATCACATGAATTCATTACAACTTATAACTATATGATCAAATTTAATTTTTACATAAACTGGTGACTAAAAACAATACATCAGTTGCTAGTCACCTAACAAAATCTCCAATAACAAGCTAGGAGAATCAAGATAATTCCCAAAACCATTGCAAGCATGTAGACTCCAGACTCCCTAGGAAAGCTCTGGAACATCTCTAGGAGGAACGTCCTTCTGTGTACCTGTGGAGGGAGGGGGTGAGCATAAAGCCCAGTAGGAAAATTCTAACAGTATAATAAATCACACATTCAACCGTTATTCAAGTACAGAATTATACACCCAATAATAATAATAATTCAAACAATTATATTTATTTGTGCATCAGGTTTATAATCGTGTTCCCCTTGGATCCGTATACAAAATGGCCCATCCAAAGTCCAACACTTCATACGAATAGTATTCGTATTCCCCTTGGATCCGTATACAAAACGACCCATCCAAGGTCCAACACCTCATGTGAATAGTATTTGTGTTCCCCTTGGATCCGTATACAAAACGGCCCATCCAAGGTCCAACACCTCATGTGAATAGTATTCGTGTTCCCCTTGGATCCGTATACAAAACGGCCATCTAAGATCCAACACATTATATTATTATATTCGTGTTCCTCTTGGATTTGTATACAAAACGGCCCATCCAAGGTCCAACACTAAGGATTTCATATCTGCATTCTCCTTGGATCCATATACAAAACGGCCCATCCAAGGTCTAATGCATACATTTACACCCTTTAATATAATTTCTAAAATAAGTCCCAAGGCAGTACATTTTTTATAAAAAATCGAGATCAGAAGGGTACATTCGGGTCGGTTCTGTGATCGTGCTCGACACTGTTCACTCAACATTGTGCACTCGATACTGTTCACTCGACAACACTGTTCACTTGACGCTGTTCACTCGACACTGTTCGATTAACACTCGACAGGAAAGTGTCGAGTGGCGTCGAGTGAAAGGTCAGAAGCTGCATGCAGACATATAAACCTATTCCATTAAGTCGGTTACACGATTTCATTTCCAGATTTCGACCTCTAACTTCAAAAATTCACTAAAAATCCATTTTAACTCAAAATTCAACGAAATCAGTGGCTAATTAAAGCTTCATATGCCTATTTTCCTAAACAAATGAAAAATCATACAATTCTCAATCCAGAAAATGCATCACCTCAAACAACACAAGACAGTCACATGAACTACAACTCCCTTCAAAACCATCTCTACTTCACTTCATCAACACTTATTTTTCACACATAATTCTTCATTCAAATCACAAACAATCAACTTACAATAAGTTGTGTCACTCATAGTTCATCATCCAAGCAACAAAACAATCAATTTAGAATAGATCACATACATAACAACCCAATATCAATTAAACAATAAAATACATGACATGAGGTAAGCATAGTGTTAGAAAATCCCTACTTGTTTTTTAAGCTTAGACATTTCCTTGAAATTCTTACTCTCTTTTCTTCTTCTTCTTCTCCTCCTTCTCTTTTTCCCTTCCTAGTACCGTGAAAAACTTCTCTCTTTTTCCTTTTTCTTCTTCTTAATTCTAGAAAAACCTCTCTCTCATATCTAATTTAAGGCCTTGGTTCATGGGCCTAGATCCACCAACTTCCAACCCACTCAATCCTTTATACACAATTTCTAAATTTTGTAATATATAAATGCATATATATATATATATATATATATTAAATTTTCTTTCGAAACTCCATAACCTACCCTCTTAAAAAAAATTTCGTCCTCGAAATTTGAAAATATGAGTAAGAAATTATCTTTCGCAGTCAAAAGCTCTGGATACTTTCTTTGAATCTCTGCTCTAACTCCCATGTGGCCTTTTCAACGTCATGATGCTTCCACAAGACCTTGAGTAATGGGATGGACTTGCTACGTAGGACTTGTACACTTGAGTCCAAGAATTGAATAGGAACCTCTTCATACGAAACATTTTGTTGGATATCCAACTCACTCCAATCAAGTACATGTGTTGGGTAAGGCTCATACTTCCTTAGCATCGACACATGGAATGTGTTATGAATTCCTGATAATCATGGCGGCAATGCTAGCTCATAAGTTACTTCGCCAACCCGCCTTAGGACTTCAAATGGACCAATGTAGCGTGGAGCAAGTTTACCTTTCTGTCCAAAACGCCTCAAGCCCTTACGCGGAGACACCTTTAAAAACACATGGTTCCCCACTTTGAATTCTAACGGTCATCTCCTCTTGTCTGTATAGCTTTTCTGTCAACTTTGGGCTGTAAGCAAATGCTGACGTATTAATTTCACCTTTTCAGTTGTCTCTCGTACAATCTCAGGTCCTAATAAGGTAGCTTCTCCCACTTCTACCCAACATAAAAGAGACCTACACGGTTTACCATAGAGTGCCTCAAAAGGTGCCATTCCAATACTTGACTGATAACTGTTGTTGTATGCAAATTCCACAAGTGGTAGGTGATCCTCCCAAATACCTTGAAAATCCATCACACAAGCCCTCAACATATCTTCCAAAATTTGAATGGTACGCTCTGATTGACCATCAGTTTGAGGATGGAAGGCTGTACTAAATAACAATTGAGTGCTCATAGCTCTTTGAAGGCTTTGCCAAAATTGAGCTGTAAACCTGGGATCTCTGTCTGACACCACTGAAACTAGAACTCCATGCAGTCTCATAATTTCTTCAATGTACAGCCGACTCAAAACATCCACTGAATCGACTGTACATATAGGAAGAAAGTGTGATACTTTGGTTAACCTATCCACAATCACCCATATTGCATCCTTCCCTTTTACAGAACGTGGTAATCCAATAACAAAATCCATGATAATGTGATCCCATTTCCACTTCGCTACAGGCAATGGTTGGAGTAATCCTGCAGGCCTTTGATGCTCAGCCTTTACTTGTTGACAAGTAAGGCATCTAGCCACATATCCAGCAACATCCCTCTTCATTCCTTTCCACCAAAACTGGCAATGTAAATCATGATACATTTTGGTACCCCCAGGATAAACAACAAATTTAGAGTGATGAAATTCCTTAAGAATATCATCTTTACACTCCTTATTTGATGGAACAAATATCCTGCCCTTGAATCCTAAACTCCTATCTGAACCAATTGTCCAATCCACACTTCCATCACCATGTAACACTTGCTCAAACAAGGCTCTAGTCTCTGAATCTTAATGTTGCAATTCAATCACTCTATGCATAAGAGACGGTTGGGCTACAAGTGTAAAAAGGCGAATTTGATCTCCGCGATCCTCAACCAAGATATCATAAACAGACCGCATCATGCTCCACTCTCCTATCATCGCACTAATTATGGCCCTCAACTTTCTACTTAATGCGTCAGCCACCACATTTGCCTTACCTGGATGATACTGAATAGAGAAATCATAGTCTTCCCAATACTCTATCCATCTTTGCTGCCTCAAGTTCAAGTCTTTCTGGGTGAAAATGTATTTCAAACTTTTATGATCACAAAAGACTTCAAACCATTCTCCATATAGATAATGTCGCCAAATTTTCAAAGCATATACTACCATAGCTAGTTCTAGGTCATGGGGGGGATAATTCTGCTCGTGAGGTTTCAACTGACGAGAAGCATAGGCTATAACCCAACCCTGTTGCATTAACACACACCCCAATCCATCCAAGGAGGCATCAGTGAATACCACATAATCAACTCCACATTGTGGTATCACAAGGATAGGTGCTGAAGTCAATCTTTTCTTCAATTCTTGGAATGCTTGTTCATATGCGTTCTTCCCCTCGAATCTGACTCCTTTCCTTGTTAATCTGGTCATCGGTGCAACCAATCGAGAAAAGTTCTCAACAAAACATTGATAATATCTTGCTAAACCCAAGAAGCTGCGTACTTCAAACACATTCTTTGGTCATTCCTATTTCATAACTACCTCGACTTTCGATGGGTCCACTGAGATTCCTTGTCTTGACACCACAAGGCCTAAAAATTTTACTTCTGATAGCCAAAATTCACATTTACTCAGCTTGGCATAAAGACGATGCTCTCTCAGTGTTTGAAGTACCACGCGTAGATGTTGCTCATGTTCAACTTCAGATGAAGAATAAATGAGGATATCATCCACAAACATGATCACAAATTGGTCTAAGTGAGGTCTGAAAACATGGTTCATAAAATCCATAAAGGGAGCAGGAGTATTAGTCAATCCAAATGGCATGACCAGAAACTCATAATGCCCATACTGGGTACGAAAAGCGGTCTTAGGTATGTCTTCTTCCTTTATTCTTAATTGATGATAACCCGAATGAAGATCTATCTTGGAAAAACAACAAGATCCTCTTAGCTGATCGAACAAATCATCGATCCTAGGTAAAGGATATTTGTTTTTCACTATCACTCAATTTAACTGCCTGTAATCGGTGTATAAACGCAGTGAACCATCTTTCTTCTTCACAAACAAAGCTGGTGCACCCCAAGGAGAAGTACTAGGTCGGATAAATCCTTTCTCTAACAATTCTTCTATCTGCAGCTTTAGGTCCTTCAACTCTGTTGGAGCCATTCGATAAGGAGCAACTGATATAGGTGCCACACCTGGATACACCTTGATAGTAAACTCCACCTCTCTAGCTGAAGGTAACCCAACAATTGTTCAGGAAAACATCAGGAATTCACTCACCACACGAGGAAGTTCAAAACCCCTTTATTAGTCTCTTCTACTAATATACTTGTTATCATGTTCCTGATCCCTTTCTTGTTTTGTGACCCAAGAAAAGGGTAATGCGATAATGCATATTTGTCCTCATAAAAACTGAAAACGATGTTCTCCGACATGTAGATGATCACTTTTTTCTTGTGACAGTCTAATATAACTCGATAAGCGGACAACCAATCTATTCCTAATATCACATCATACTCGGTGAAATCCATAAATATCAAATCAAATGATAACCTGTGCCCATTGATCTCTAGCATACAGGAACAACATATCCTCCCAACCTCTATAGTACTACCCATAGGTGACTCCACATGTAATGCAGAGTCCAACAAATCAGACTCTAATCCTAATGCAGATGCAAAATGGTAGATATAAAAGAATGAGTAGCTCCAGAATCAAATAAAACACGGGCCCATGCATTAAAAACCAATAATGTACCTCCCACAACCCCGTGGTCTGCAGGCTCTGTCAGTTGAGTTAGAGCAAAAACTTGTCCCTGAGTCATTTGTCCCTGAGGTCTAGTGCTCTAAGCTAATCTTGGAGGCCTAACGGATTGAGAAGAAGTTGCCTGAGACCTCTGAGACGTCTGATGTGACTGAGTATGATGTCCTTGAAACAGTGGTCTAGACTGTGACCCTGACCCTTATCGAGGAGTCGATTGAGTCTGACTTGTGGCAATCTGAGGATCTCTCATCCCAACTAGACAATCCTGTTGCATATGACCGTATTGTCCGTATCTATAACGTCTGGGACACTACTGTCATAAATGACCTGGTTTCTCACACCCATAACAAACTCTCTGACTCTGTGAGGACCCACTTGACATGGAGCCTTGAGACTGTAGTTGTTGAGACTGAGAATTAAAGGAAGTCCTACTGGACTGAGTTCTCTGTCTCTTAGCTGAACGATCATACAGTCGCACTCCTCTAGAAGGTGTACCAATACCCCCCACCCTGTGACTCTAGGATATCTCCTGTTCTGCAACTAAAGCGATCTCGACCACATTAGAGTACGTCATCAATCTACATACTACAACTGAGGGTCTGATGTCATCTCTCAGCCCTTTTTGAAATCTCCGAGCCTTACTAGCCTTATCCGGCACCAAACCAGTACAAAACGGGATAAGGCAGTAAATCGAGCCTCATACTGTTGCACTGTCATATTCCCTTATGTCAAATATATAAATTCATTTTCCTTTTGGTCCCAAATAACCGTAGGAAAATATTTATCCAAAAAAGCATAGAGAAGTCTGTCCATGTAAGGATGTTTCCTCCTCTAATACGCTCAATCGATGTCCACCACTATAATGTCTCTCCTGTCAATAAGTGAGTTGCCACCCTAACCAGCAAATCTTTTTCAACTTGCAAAAGATTAAAAAGGCGCTCAACTCGTATAAGCTAATCTTCTATAACATTTGGATCGGGCTCCCCATTGAAAATAGGTGCATTGTGGCGTTGGACTTCTCTAAGTGCATTCTTCATTCGGTTGTCAACACCTATCTCTAATACCGGTTGAGGTGGTGGTGGTGGTGGGTTAGCACGAAGAGTCTCCCTAACTGTATTTGCCACTGTTTCTGCCAATGTATTGACCACATCTCTCATGGCCCTATAAAACTCCGACCTCTCCCCACCTTCGGGTGGGTTGGAACTCGAAGCACTTCGTGTAGGAGAGCTCATTATCTAATTTTATCAATGGCAAAAACATAAGTGGCAGAATTCTATAACATATGAAACAGAAACACAACAAACAGTTATTCAAGGCACATGCAAGCACACAAACATGACTCTACCCCTCCCAAACCATCTACATCCTTTTTCACAGGTCCACAGTAAAGCCTAGGCTCTGATACCACTCTGTCACGCCCTAACATCTCTTATTTAGAGATTTTATGGGTGATTGAATTAGAAATTAATAAAAGTACGTCATCAATATCTCATTTTTTTTCATATATATATCACATGAATTCATTACAACTTATGACTATATGATCAAATTTAATTTTTACATAAACTGGTGACTAAAAGCAATACATCAGTTGCTAGTCACCTAACAAAATCTCCCATAACAAGCTAGGAGAATTGAGACAATTCCCAAAACCATTGTAAGCATGTAGACTCCAGACTCCCTAGGAAAGCTATGGAACATCTCTAGGAGGAACATCCTTTTGTGTACTTGTGGAGGGAGGGGGTGAGCATAAAGCCCAGTAGGAAAATTTTAACAGTATACTAAATCACACATTTAACCATCATTCAAGTACAGAATTATACACCCAATAATAAAATTCAAACAATTATATTTATTCGTGCATCAGGTTTATAATCGTGTCCCCCTTGGATCCGTATACAAAACGACCCATCCAAGGTCCAAAACCTCATGTCAATAGTATTTGTGTTCCCCTTGGATCCGTATACAAAACAGCCCATCCAAGGTCCAACACCTCATGTTAATAATATTCGTGTTCCCCTTGGATCCATATACAAAACGGCTCATCCAAGGCCCAACACATTATATTATTATATTCCTGTTCCCCTTGGATCCGTATACAAAATGGCCCATCCAAGGTCCAACACTAAGGATTTCATATCCGCATTCTCCTTGGATTTGTATACCAAATGGCCCATCCAAGGTCCAATGCATACATTTACACCCCTTTAATATAATTTCTAAAATAAGTCCCAAGACAGTACAGTTTTTATAAAAAATCCAGATCAGAAGGGTACATTCAGGTCGGTTCTGTGATCGCGCTCGACACTGTTCACCCGATGATGAACACTTAAATATGTATGTTTAATAAGAGCTTAGTTTATTATATTGCATTAATAGTGTCATTAAATTCCTCAACTTAAGCATATTTGTAGTCTTTGCATATTTGGAATTAAGTTCCTCTTAATTTTGGTTTTGTTATAGGTTTGGTAAAATGGGCATAACTTTCTATTTATAAATCATCAAATTCGGGCTCTTAGTGGATCAACATTGGGTTTGAAGTGAACCCATCTATAAATTCGGCCCAGCTTGACCATGCCTCAGTATTTTGACCGTATCTCTCAAAATACGTATCAAAATCATATTAATCAAGACGTTCTAGAAAGCTGAGAGAAATATCTATGACTTTCATGAAGACATGTGATTAAAATTCTCAAAAATTCAATGTCAAAATCGATTGTCAAAGTCGGTTCACCTAATTACCCCAATTATCAAAGTTGGTGCATCTAATATTTGACAATTATTCTTTTGTAATTTGACAAGTTTGCCCCTGAATGTATCTATAAATAGAGGTGCCTTGTGACCCGTTATGGCATCTTGACCTTACTGGGATCTTGTATTGTTTTTCTCTCTTGTATTTCTATGTTATTAATGAATTTCCTTTTTCTTATAATTTGTTTTCTTTCTCTTATAATGTCTTTCTAATTTCTCTCTTGCTAAGGTGAAAGGGTGAAACCCTTGATATGAGAGTAAGGACTCTCTAACCCTTAATATGTGCTTAATAATCATAATCTTATGTTGTTTGTATGATTTATATTTATTTTCTTAATCAATCTTGACACCACTCGTAAAGTGGTGGTCTTGATCCATTGTAGACAGTCCTTGGCACATCAAATGCTTGGATCCTTTCTAGATGTCGTATGGTTCTTTCTTACCAACACGAATCTAGTTAGGAACCTTGATTTGTTGTAGACATATGGAAATTGGCACATTGGATGCTTGAACCCATTTACAAGAAGTGGTATAAATATTGGTAACGAAGCAAATATAATTCATATAACTAAATTGGGTTGTTTATCCTTATTTGAAATATCAAAGGCGAATCCCTTAACCTTAGCTCTCATTATTATTGTGTGAATTTCTCTTGTGTTATTCTTATTTATTATTTAGGAATTTGTTTTTTACTCATACTTGTTGATATTATCTTGCCATCCCTTTGAATCATTCATATCATATTTGTTTACTTTATAGTTTGTAGCGCTAAAATTCCCTTCCTCGTGGATCGACCCCGGTCTCACCGGGTTTATTACTTCAACACTCCTATACTTGGGAGGCAATCCTTTTTCGGATGTGTCAAGTTTTTGGTGCCGTTGCCGGGGAGGGTAAAATTTGGCGTACAAAATTGTAAGTATTATCTTTTCCCATTTCTATTTCTATTTTTCTTGCATATGTTCATCTCTTCTCTCCCTATTTCTATTTTTATTTTTTCTTGCATGTGTTCATCTTTTCTTTCTCTTTGCATCAATTGGTAGAATTGTTAGGAGTCATTCATCTTCTCTTAAAAAAAAAAAACCATGCTCATACCCAACCAAGAACATTAATGGGCTTCATAAATCTTAGAAAAACTTTTGCACAATCATGCATACTAATTTTCCCTCATGATGCAATATATTTCGACCATGAATTGAATTTCACTCAATTCTTACCCCAGTTTCATGGCCTAGATATTGAAAACCCATATTTGCACTTGAGAGAATTTGAAGAGTTTTGTAACACATATGGTGACCTAAATTGCAGCATAAACGTCTTTAAATTAAAGCCTTTTCCTTTTTCTTTAAACGATAAAACTAAAACATGGCTATAAACTCTTAGGTCAGGATCTATTAGCTCATGGGATGAAATACAACAACAATTTCTTAAAAAATTCTTTCCTCCCTATAGAACAAATTCTCTCAAAAGGCAAATCATCAATTTTACTCAAAAATAAGGAGAGACCTTTTACCAATGTTGGGATAGGTATAAAGCATTGCTTAATACTTGTCCTCATCATGGTTTGAAAACATGGGAACTAGTTTTAATTTTCTATGAAGGTCTTACACATCAAGCTAGGCAAATGGTGGAATTAATGTGTAATGGACAATTTGAAAATAAAGACCCTGATGAAGTCATGGATTACCTAGACTTTCTAGCAAAACATGCCCAAAATTGGAATAATGTTGGCACCTACAAGGTACCAAGAATATCTAGTAGAGGCATTTATAACTTTAGGGAGAATCATGATCTTCATGCTAAATTTACATCCCTAACTAGAGAAGTCGAGGATTTAGAAATGTGGTCTATGCAAGAAATTGTCTGTCACACTTGTAATTCTAGTGATCATGCAACGGATGATTGCCCAAAAGTGCCTACCTTTAGAAAAAGTCTCCATGACCAAACCAATGTTTTAAACACTTTTCAAAGGTCAAATCCTAATCCTTACTCACAAAATTTTGGATGGAAAAATCACTTGACTTTTGATTAGAGGAATGATAATCATGCACAATCTTACCAACCTCCATTTCATTCATATCAAAATTTTCAAAAATCTCATGATCATGCATCTTATGAGGATCTTGAAGAAACATTGAATTCATTCATTGCAAAGCAAGAGGCTTTTAATAGTCAAACTACTAAGACTATGGCGAACTTGAATGATGCTCTTGAAAAACTTGCATTTGCACTCAATACTCACGAGAAAGATGAGTTTCCATCTCAACTAGAGTCAAACCCCTTCAATCCACATGTGAGTAATCCAAGAGGCCAACATCTAGATAAAGATTCGGTAAGTACTCTTCACGATGGTAAGGTTGATAAAGAACATATTCCCAATCCTTATGAGAAAGATGATGAATCAATCTCAAAGGGTAAGGAAGAGATCAAATCCTCACTTATGCCCTTATGTCATCATGCAAAGGAACTTAACCAAAACTTTGACATTGATGAATTTTTCAAGCATGATGAAAGTGAGGAAACTAAAACTAATGTGGAAGACTATATCCAAAATGAGAATTTTTCAAGCCCTTCAAAAATCGGGTCAACCAATTCATTTGAACCAAGTATGCAACTAGTGCCCATTGCTTCTAAAGAATTCTTATTACTTGATTTTATACAGGTGAAAGGGATTAAGAGTTGGGAGCCACGTTTTGAAGTAAGGCAGAAAGAAACATCCACACTCAAAAATGCATGCCTCAAGGACAAACAAACTCAACTAGTGGTAATCTTTTCTATTCTTAAAAATAAAGGAAAAAGAAAGGTACCACCTCAATGGCATATTTTTGATCGTGGTAAATTACTTTCGAAGATATTCCTATTTTGCCCTTTTAATCAAATTTTATTTGTTTGTGCCATATTTTCATTTTCATTTTTATTTTTATCATTTCTAGTTTATTTTTATTTTATGTACTTGTATTTTAGTTGTGTGTTCGTCTTTTATTTTCCGGTCAAGTGGCGGATACAATACTCCATGACTTTTAAAGTCGATTTTTCAGTTCCCTAAAAATTGTTGATCACCTTGCATTCATTTTCTTTTCTTTTCTCTCATTTCTTCATAGTCTTGGGAATTTGACTCAAAACAACCCTGTTTGCCAGTTTATAAGAAAACTGGATGGGAAGCATATCCCCAACTCATAGAAGGTGTTTAAGCCATTTCTGGACGTAAAACCAGAGGAAGATGTGAGCCACAGTCATAACTACCTGTACATATGCATGCGTGCCATCATTTTTGAATTTGTATCTTTTGTTTGACTTATGGTGTCTAATTTCATCATTTTTTTTTCAGTTTTTATGCATTATTGTCAAGTTTTTCAACAAACAACCGAGCTACCTATATAGATGTAATCATTAGCATACCTTTTTGCACTCCATAAATACCACATCTATTGTTCTCTTCTTCACACATAGTTAGAGAGTTGCATAAACATGGAGGGAACTTCAAAACGTCGAATCCAAAAGATATGTGTATTCTGTGGATCTCGACCGGGTAAAAGTGAAGAGTTTGTCAAGGCAGCAAATTATCTTGGTAGACTACTGGCTAAAAGAAAGATTCATGTGGTTTATGGAGGAGGTAGCCTCGGGTTAATGGGTTGTGTGTCAAGAGCTGCACGTGTAGGAGGTAGTCAAGTTTTAGGAGTTATTCCTAAAGCTTTGGCTATAGAAAGCATTGTTGGAAAAACGGTTGGGCATGAGTTACAAGTCTCCTCTATGCATGAACGCATGGCACATATGCTCATCAATTCAGATGCTTTTATTGCTTTACCAGGTGGCTTTGGTACTTCGAAGAAATTTTTCAAATTGCCTCTTGGGCCCAACTGAATCTCCATAAAAACCTATAGGTTTGTTGAATGTTAACAATTTCTTTGATCCTTTAATAAGTTTTGTTGATGCAACTGTGGAACAAAATTTTATCCCTCATTCGGCGAGACAGATCCTTGTTTCTGCCACTTCTGCTGGTGAGTTACTCGACAAATTACAAGCAGTTGAGTATGAACCTGACCCAGCTAGTACTCAAATTAATTGGGCAGGAGGGCAAAACAAAAAGTGCAAATTGGATCTGAATCTCCGTTTGTAATTTTTTTTCCTTGTCTTTTATTTTATTTTATTTTTAGCATATTATTTTATGAGTCTTTCAGGTCATCTCTCTTGAATAACAGAAGCTTCAGGTAATGTCTCCTATACTTTATCTCTCTACATTTAAACATTGAGGACAATGTTTCATTTGGTTGGGGGGGGAAGGATAGTAGACATAAGTATGTTTTGAATTTTCTTTTTCTTGAAAAAAAAAAGTGAGTTAGTAATTAGATTCAGAGTGCGGCGTAAGGAGTTCAAATCCTCTAGAGACGCATTCTGGGTCAGGAATGGCAGAGTAAGGAGGACCAGTTTGAACTCTTGAAACCCATTCTAACCAATTTGTCATTTTATTTTGATTTTGTGAACTCATTTTAGCTAACTTGATATTATTTAGTTTTGATTTTTGAATTTTATAACAAGGAGGTCTTATTCATTTCACTTTGAATTATTCAAATCTATGAACTCTCACAACCTTATCATTTAATAACAATGTGCTTATGTGCTCATTAAGCAAGTATTCTTGAACCCACACACACACATACCTTGATGCATGATTGTGGGTGGCGAAATGAAAAGTTGCAATATTTGAGTTCTTTTGTTTTGTTTAGGATAACAACAAAAGAAAGGGGAAAGTTAAAAAAAAATGAAAAAAATGACAAAATAAAGGTAAAAAAAAAAGAGCAATTGTGGATAAGTTTGGTCTCGTAGCCTCCTTAATTCGAGCAATTAAGCCCGAGGGGTGCCTCAACACCTAATATCCTAAGACCAACTGGTTTGGGAGCTATTGGCCCAAAGCTCTCTACATGGATTAAGGAGAAAGCTTAATGGGATTGAACATTGCACTATCCACAAGTTTCTAAGCAAAAATAAAGCATCGGCAACCCGAGTCGTTAAGCTCGTAGGGGTGTCTTAACACCTAATGCCCTAAGGCCAACTGGTCTGGGAGTCATTAGCCTAAGGCTCGCTACATGGGTTAAAAGATGCATTCTTTCAAAAAAAAAGAGAAAAAGAAAAAAAAATATATATATATATATATATAAAATGAATGAATGCTCCTTACCTAAGGTTGTTAGCCTTGACAAATATTAGAACCGATATGGCTTCTTTCTAATAAGCCCCATAGTCATGTGTCAACTGAGCACAAAAAGAAGGTTTGTTGATATCTTGACTGAATGGTACATGAGTCATTTAAAAAAAAATGGTTGAGAGTTTGTTTATTTGGATAAAATCAAGGAGAGTGCAATAATGACCACCTTGGATGTAAAATTCTATAAATCACTTCTAAATAATAACGCTTTAATTGCTAGGGACTAGCAATAAGCTGGTTGGGGGATGTGATGAACACTTAAATATGTATATTCAATAAGAGTTTAGTTCATTATATTGCATTAATAGTGTCATTAAATTCCTCAACTTAAGCATATTTGTAGTCTTTGCATCTTTGGAATTAACTTCCTCTTAATTTTGGTTTTGTTATAGGTTTGGTAAAATGGATATAACTTTCTATTTATAGATCGGAATGGTGCAAATCTTAATGTTCTGGAAAGCTGATTCAATTATCTACAAGATTGTATTTCACACAAATCATCAAATTCGGGCTCTTAGTAGACCAACATTGGGCTTGAAGTGAACCCATCTGTAAATTCGGCCCAGCTTGACCATGCCTTAGTATTTTGAACATATCTCTCAAAATACGTATCAAAATCATATAAATCAAGATGTTCTAGAAAGCTAAGAGAAATATCTATGACTTTCATGAAGACATGTGATTAAAATTCTCAAAAATTCAATGTCAAAATCAGTGGTCAAATTTGGTTCACCTAATTACCCCAATTGTCAAAGTTGGTGCATCTAAAATTTGACAATTATTTTTTTGTAATTTGATAAGTTTGCCCCTGAATGTATCTATAAATAGAGGTGCCTTGTGACCCATTATGGCATCTTGGCCTTGCTGGGATCTTGTATTGTTTTTCTCTCTTATATTTCTATGTTATTAATGAATTTCCTTTTTCTTATAATTTGTTTTCTTTCTCTTATAATGTCTTTCTAATTTCTCTCTTGCTAAGGTGAAAGGGTGAAACCCTTGATATGAGAGTAAGGATTCTCTAACCCTTAATATGTGCTTAATAATCATAATCTTATGTTGTTTGTATGATTTATATTTATTTTCTTAATCAATCTTGACACCACTCGTAAAGTGGTGGTCTTGATCCATTGTAGACAGTCCTTGGCACATCAAATGCTTGGATCCTTTCTAGATGTCGTATGGTTCTTTCTTACGAATCTAGTTAGGAGCCTTGATTTGTTGTAGACATATGGAGATTGGCACTTGGATGCTTGAACCCATTTACAAGAAGTGGTATAAATATTGGTAACGAAGCAAATATAATTCATATAACTAAATTGGGTTGTTTATCCTTATTTGAAATATCAAAGGCGGATCCCCTAACCTTAACTCTCATTATTATTGTGTGAATTTCTCTTGTGTTATTCTTATTTATTATTTAAGAATTTGTTTTTTACTCATACTTGTTGATATTATCTTGCCATCCCTTTGAATCATTCATATCATATTTGTTTACTTTATAGTTTGTAGCGCTAAAATTCCCTTCCTCGTGGATCGACCCCGGTCTCACCGGGTTTATTACTTCAACACTCCTATACTTGGTGGCAATCCTTTTTCGGATGTGTCACCTGACACTATTCATTCGACACTATTCGCTCAACAGTCGATAGGAAAGTGTCGAGTGGCATCGTGTGAAAAGTCAGAAGCTGCATGCAGACATATAAACCTATTCCATTAAGTCGGTTACACCATTTCATTTCCAGATTTCGACCTCTAAATTCAAAAATTCACCAAAAATCAATTTTAACTCCAAATTCAACGAAATCAGTGGCTAATTAAAGCTTCATATGCCTATTTTTCTAAACAAATGAAAAATCATACAATTCTCAATCCAGAAAATGCATCAGCTCAAACAACACAAGACAGTCACATGAACTACAACTCCCTTCAAAAGCATTTGAAAGAGTAGGTCCGAACCGGACCCAACCCAACCTGACCAATTTAAGTTTTATTAAAGTATTTAATCTAAAATTATATATATATATATATAGAACACACACATGCACACTTATAACTATTATCTAAAAACTATAAAAAATATATTCAATTAATTTCACTCCAATATATATGTGTGTGTGTGAGTGTGTGTAAATATGTATGTACACACACAAACACATACATACTTATGTATATAAATTTTGACAATAACAATAAAAATAATTTATACTTAACTTAAAATAAAATACATACACACATGATACATATCCTAAAATGTTTAAGAATTAAATATAATTATCTAAGAATAATTGCAATTCAAAACTCAAAAGAAGTGAAATTAATTTATAATAGATAAAAAGTCTATTACTCAAAAAATTTATACAAACTCTTATTTATATTGGCATTGTGCAAGCTAAACTAAAAAAAAAAATAATGACCACTAATTACCATTTGACTCTACAATTGTAATAGTATTAATTATGTCTTATATTACATAATTCTGATATAATCCAAACTATTTTCATGCATAATAACTTTGATTGTCAATAGTATTACAAAAATTTCTTATGAAGTTTAAGATTGTCATAACAGGTATATTAGAAATTTTTAGCCTTTAGGAAGTTTCTTTTCAACTTTTCTTATACTTATGGATATTGATTTGTACAAAAATAATTAGAAAATAGCCTCTACTTAGATCTTTTTGATTACATCCTGTATTAATAACGATGCTAAAAGTGTATTATTACTTATAAACTTGTTAATTGACAGTCATTAAAATAATTGATAATACAATTAAATTTACAATAGCATTTTAATTAAATTTCAATTTAATAACAAAAATATGATTGACATATGCCAATTACCAATTGACATTACATGCAAATGACAATTACCATATTTTCATTTACTTTTTTATAATATATTATACTTATTATATTAGAGGTATGCATTTGGGAAACAATCTTATTAATATTGTAATAATTTAATTAGTATTTAATAATCTGTATTAAAATGGTATTACAAAAATTTAATTACTCTAGAATACAATTCATTTTGTGTTATAACATGACTAAATTGATGTTAATATACTGAAAGATTCATAATTATTAATTAAAATATGACTTTTGTCTAAGTTTTTGCATTGTTTGTAAAACTATAAAGAATTCATATATATGAGAAGTTTCACAAATATAAGCTTAAAAATTACCAAGCAGCCCAAAAATTTTAAAAATTTGAAGAAACATCCCTGTGGGGGCAAGGGGTCTAGGAAACTAGACCTGGACCTGGACCTGGACCCGGACCCGGACCTGGACCCAGACCCGCCCTGGTTGGGGCAACAAATTTTGCCCTTGGGGCACGTCTTGCCCTACTTCATTCCTACAGGACACAACAGGGCCCCGGATTAAGTGGGTCAAATTGTCATCTCTAATTAGAGGTTTGGTATTTTGAAAATATTAAAGAGATAAATCTAAACCATTCATTTTAATTGTATCCACATATAGCAAATCTTAAAAAGTTTAGGAAAAAGTCAGATAAGCAGAGGATCTTTATCCTCTTGCCTGCTGATATTGCAAATGTGGTTTCGCCAGTGACATTTCAAACTTGCGCAGAATACCATTACAATAACAAAAAATAATAATGAATAAAAATAATAAATAATAATTATTATTGTTGGTTCTAGACGTGGATGTGTATTGCACATGAGTATTTTGTCATCATGTGATAAAAACATTAAATATGGATATTTTCCTAATCTTATTTATTTTATATAGATGTTTTGTATTAGGAGAATTTTAATTAAAATAGGATAAGTTTTGATATGGTATCCTAGTTAAATAGGAATAAGTTTGGATTTGGTATCCTAGTGGAAATAGGAAGTTTATATCTACATTAATTATCCCCTTAAATTAGGATATAGTATCTTGTATCCTAATTAGAATAGGAAAATATTTATTTGTCCTAATTCCTTTAGGAGTTTAATTATATATCTTCCTATTTTATTTCTCTTAATCCTAATATGATTTTGATTAGAATTTTTACAGGATTTCTAGGAGATTTCGTCCAGGCATACCACTATATATACAAAGTTATTTCTACATAACGAGGCATGTTGATTATGTGGTGTATTGTGAGAGTTGAAATTCAAGGCATTCAAGGCATTCAACGCAAATTGAGTGAAAGCAATCAAGAGCAAGTTTGAGTGCGTTTTTATTTGTTTCTTATGTCTTGTATAAAGTTTTAGGCTTTGGTTAATTGTTATATGAGAGAGTTAAGTAATCACATATGTCTATACCAGTTACGGGCTATAACAGTTACGGGTGTTATGTTATTCTTAACAGCGTGTTGTTAAGATAATCGTGACAAAAAGAGCAATGTCAGAAGAGTGTGTGAAGGACTATGGTTGTGATCGGGGTTGATCAAGTTTACATAGATTAGGTTAGTGAGTGAGCGGGTGTCTACCACTGTAAAGAGTCCTAAGTCGAGTGTAAACACATACAACATAGTGGATTGCAACTCTTGTTGCCCGTGGATGTAGGTTGGTTATAACCGAACCACGTAAAATTCCTGTTCCGATTTACATTACAGTTTTTTGTTATATTATTCGTAACTTTCATACGTTGCAAAACCCAACAATTGGTATCAGAGCAGGTACACTGACATACTAGTGTAGATCAAACTTTTTTTTGCAGCTATGGAAGGATTTCAGACAGAAGGATCGGTTACTCAACCACCATTACTTGAAGATGCAAACTATGCTTATTGGAAAGTCAAGATGAGAGCTTTCATCAAATCAATTGACGAAAGAGTGTGGACGAGCATTGTTCATTGCTGGACACCCCCAACAAAAGCCAATGATGCTGGGCAGCAGATTGAGAAACCATAGAATGAGTGGAGTGAAGCAGCTGAATATCGATTAGCTAGATGGAATTCCAAAGGTATCAATGCTATTTTTAATGTTGTTAGCCTTCAACAGTTCGGATTAATTTCAAAGTGCACCATTGCAAAAGAAGCTTGGGATATCCTTGAGGTAAAGAATGAAGGTACTCAAAGGGTTAAAGAATCTAAGTTGCTTACTTTGACTTCTAAATTTGAAAACTTAGCTACGCATGAAGAAGAAACCGTTAGTGAATTTCATACTAGACTTTGTGAAATTACTAACTCTGCTTATATGCTTGGTGAGGAATATACTGAGGCTAAAATTGTTGGCAAGATACTTAGATCTTTACCAGAAAAATTTCAGCCTAAGGTCACAGCTATCGAAAAAAGCAACAATGTGAAATCGTTGCAAGTTGATGAATTGATTGGGTCTCTTCAAGCATATGAGATGGGTTTAAAGTCAAGAAGGAAGGAAAAAAGTATTGCCTTTATTTCTTCTTTAGAAAAAGAAGAAAAAGATGATAGCAATCTTGATTATTCCGATGATGAACTTGCTCATTTGACAAGGAATTTTGTCAAATATATGAAGAAAAATCTCAAGAAGAAAAATTATGAGAACTTTGATGCTAAAAAATTTCGTAAAGAACCTACAAAGAAAAAACAAGAGAAGCTTGAGAGAAAAAGTATTCAATGTTACGAATGCAAGGGATTTGGGCACATTCGAACTCAGTGTCCTAATTATAAGAAGAAAAAGAGTTTGTGTGCAACATGGAGTGATGATGACTCAGAAACAGATGAAGACAACTCCAACAATTTTTAGCATTCAATGGGACTATTTCAGATAAACAGCAAACTGTTGTGTCTAACGTAACAGAATAGAACAGATCAGACATTGATGAGTCAGATGCTGAGAAGGATGCTGAATATTATGGAGAACTTCAGGAGGCGTATAATGCACTTTATAAGATATGGGAGAAGCAGAAAGTACATATCAAAACTCTTCAAAATGAACAAGAAGTGCTCAAGAGCAACATAGCATCTGCAGATGAAAAAATCATAAAACTGGAAGCTGTTGTGACAGACAAGACAGAATGTATCCAGAAAACTACTGCAGGATTGGATGAGGCAAACAAGTGCATTAATCAACTCAAGATAGGCTCAGCAAAGCTTGATCAAATTCTAGTTTTAGGCCGTGATAACTCCATCAAACATGGGTTAGGGTATGATGAAAAGAATGGCGCTTCAACATCAAAGACAGTGTTTATTAAAGCTTCAAATTCTGGTAACACTTCTAACTCAAGCTTTAAAGATATGACTGATTTTGCTTCCCTAATGAGTTCTTTCATTTCAAATCCAGAAAAGGTAAGAAAATTTGTTCCTACTTGCTATTTTTGTGGTGTTAAAGGTCACATTAGACCTAGGTGATATAAATTGCAAAATTTTTTAAAGAAAAAGGCAAGTCAGTTTAGACAGTTACATAAGACACAACAGGTTTGGGTTAAGAAACATGAAACTTATTGCAAAGTTGCTGCGCTTAATATTTCTTCAAATAATGATTGTGCTTGTTCTAAATATGTGATAGGAAATAAAAAGTGTTTGAAAATTTTCAATCACACAAGTGATGGCAAAACGTGTTGTTTAGAAACTTAGTGAATCAAAGATTATCTGCACTGAGTACGTTTCGTCTAAGAATCATCTAGTTGACCTGTTCATATAAAGCACTAAGATGCATTGAGATTTGAAAAACTGATAAAGAACATTGACACTTGGTAGTTACTTGAATTATAACAGTGTTTAATTATGTTGTTTATATCTGTAGTATCATTAGTCTATTTATAATTAAAGCATGCTTGAGCTATTTCATTGGTATATTTTTGTTGGTAATTTCATGTCAAATACAGAGAGGGCTACCAGTATATGATGTGTGATAGCCATCCATTGAGAGTAACTTCAATGTATCTTGGAAATATGTTGAGGTCACCTACTCAAATGGAAAATGGCTACCTCTATACATGTGTGAAAGCTACTGTATTCATACAGAAAATTCACATTGAGATTAACTTTTGTGTGTGTAAGAAGCATGTTCAAGTTGATCACTCAATTGGATTAAGTGATAAAATAATATTTACGTTTGAGGTTTTTCCACAGCTCGGATACATGCTTGGTTATAAAAGATTATATGATGTCCAGATATTTCTGTTAAGTAAATTTTGACTGTTTTCAGTTATGGTTTTTATAACCTATGTTCAGTGCTATATGTCTGACTCAGTTTGATCCTCTTAAATGTATTCTGATGTGTCAAAAAGTTCCAGGTCAGTGAAATTGATTTGAGGGGGAGTTTGTTCAATTGTAGGAGTACTTGATTTAATTAGTTTCTTGATTTTTAAAATTTTTTCACTTTTATGCACAATTTAAAGAGTTGAACATTCAGTCAGGGGGAGTTTTGTTCATCATTTTAATTTTTCTTTTATACTTTGGCACTTGTTCAGAAAACAAGGGGGAGAAGTATGGATGTTTTTGATATTATTCGGTTGTTTCTTTATTTTTTTTAGGTTGTCATAATAGTCTTTGTTTAAGTGTTTCATTTTAGTTGCATTACATGTACTCATGCATTTTTATTTAACATTTAGATGTTTTCATCACAAGATGCCAAAGGGGGAGATTGTTGGTTCTAGACGTGGATGTGTATTGCACATGAGTATTTTGTCATCATGTGAGAAAAACATTAAATATGGATATTTTCCTAATCTCATTTATTTTATATAGATGTTTTGTATTCGGAGAATTTTAATTAAAATAGGATAAGTTTTGATATGGTATCCTAGTTAAATAGGAATAAGTTTGGATTTGGTATCCTAGTGGAAATAGGAAGTTTATATCTACATTAATTATCCCCTTAAATTAGGATATAGTATCTTGTATCCTAATTAGAATAGGAGAATACTTATTTGTCCTAATTCCTTTAGGAGTTTAATTATATATCTTCCTATTTTATTTCTCCTAATCCTAATATGATTTTGATTAGAATTTTTACAGGATTTCTAGGAGATTTCGTCCAGGCATACCACTATATATACAAAGTTATTTCTACATAAAGGGGCATGCTAATTATGTGTTGTGTTGTGAGAGTTGAAATTCAAGGCATTCAAGGCATTCAACGCAAATTGAGTGAAAGCAATCAAGAGCAAGTTTGAGTGCGTTTTTATTTGTTTCTTATGTCTTGTATAAAGCTTTAGGCTTTGGTTAATTGTTATAGGTCGTGTGAGCTTGAGGGAGTTGAGTAATCACATGTGTCTATACTAGTTACGGGACTATAGTAGTTACGGACTGTAGTAGTTACGGGTGTTATGTTATTCTTAACAACGTGTTGTTAAGATAATCGTGATAGAAAAAGCAACGTTAGAAGAGTGTGTGAAGGACTATGGTTGTGATCGGGGTTGATCAAGTTTACATAGATTAGGTTAGTGAGTGAGCGGGTGTCTACCACTGTAAAGAGTCCTAAGTCGAGTGTAAACACATAAAACATAGTGGATTGCAACTCTTGTTGCCCATGGATGTAGGTTGGTTATAACCTGACCACGTAAAATTCCTGTTCCGATTTACATTATAGTTTTCTGTTATATTATTCGTAACTTCCATACACTGCAAAACCCAACAATTATTATTCATAATAACTGATCTTTAATTCGGTTGTATCATATTGGATTTTATGAAATTAAAGATAATATGAGTTGGGTATATAGGGAAAATATTCTAGCAACTCATTTGTCCTAATTGAGATATTCACACATTTCAAATATTGCATCTAAGAGTCCAACGTTTTTATCTCTTTACTGTCCTTTTAAGTTTCGTCTCTGTCACCTCTCCTAAATGTGAAGATAGTTGCTTATACCTGCTTATATATATAGACACTATTCAAATTCAATACGTACATGCCAACAAACGATTGATAGTATTTTAATTATGCATTAGAACAAAATAAATAAATAAACAGAATAGTGCAAAGAAAAAATCAACTCAATAAATGGTGATAAATGGGATGATAAAAAGAACAATGTAACATTGATTTATAACAATAATAAAAAAATTAAATATTGTGAAGGCATAAATACTCAATATTAATTATATGTATAATTTAACTATAACCATATAATCTGATATGACATAAAACCACTTGATATGTAAAAATCAAAAATAAATAAAAGATGTTTTGATAAATTATGCAGTAATCACCTTTAAATGATATTGTCACTTGAGATTTTATGAGTTGGTTGCACTTGCTAAAAAATATATGTGAGAGGATATAATAGGTACGGTAATCCAACCCCGATTAACTAAAGTCCTATCCAATGGTGATGCAGGTCTTCAACGGCTAATCTCCGGGAGGAGTTTCCAATAAAAATATTACAAAAATTTTGGAAGGGCCACGGCTTAACAATAGCTAGAGCGCCAATGATAGATTAGAGAAGGATTTTGTTATTACGAAGTGCTCCAGAAATGATGATCCACTGTCCATTAACAAATAATTGATGTCGTTGTGGGTTTAATTATATGAAATCAATGGATGTCAATAAAGATGTTCATGTATTATTTTTTGTCAAGGCTAGATTTCCTCCCCTTAATACAAACATGCAGATCTTAGTGCCTGAAGCAAAATTAATGTTTATATAACTAAGTCACATTAGTCATTCTAGATGACGTGCAATTTTGATGAAATTCCTATTTGATACATATTAGTTCTATGGGTCAATTGACAATCATCTGCTAATTAATGAAAAGTTGAAAAGCATTGTTTTGACTTCTAATTTAGAGTAGTTTTATCCCAAAATTTAAATTACTATACCACGCCACATCACTTATTACATTGTTATACTGTTTATTTGGTAAGCCTACATTAAATACATAATATTTAGAATATAAAATTTGGAATACAATTTGAGAAGAATATCATTATTCTTTAATTTATAGGGTAACTGATATTCACTAATTAATGATAAATTTTAAAGTGTTACAATACGGTGTTATGTTCAGCAACTCAGCAAAGATTTTTTTTTTTTGTATAGCTACGTGTAGAATAAATAAACGAACATTAATGCGTCAACAAACATCGTCTTTTATTCAACTCAACAAAGATTATTATACTTTACATAACCTTAATATTGTTTTCTTTCGAGACTATGCAATAGGTAAAGGACGATAAGGAGCAGGTATCAAGAGCAGATCGTCTTTCCTTTTAGCTATCGAACGAAGGACTCGATCATGCTCAAATCTTCATGCATCATTCCATTGGGAAGTTTCCAATCAAAATGGTACAATAACATTGCAAGTGGCAACTCAACATTAGCAAGACCAAATGTGATTCCTGGGCATATCCTCCTACAAGCGCCAAATGGGATGTGCTCAAATTTGGTGCCCTTATAGTCAACAGAAAAATCAAGAAACCTCTCTGGATCAAAGCTCTCAGGGTCAATCCAGTATTCAGGATCTCTTCCAATTGCCCATGCATTAATAATGATTTTTGTTTTGACGGGTATGTTAAATCCCTTAATCACACATCTCTCTCTATATTCCCTAGGGACTAACAGAGGAGCTGGAGGATGTAGCCTCAGAGTCTCCTTTATAACTAGCTTCAAAAACTTCATTTCATCAACTCCTGCTTCATCGATCTTGCCTTTCCTATCAAAGACTTCTCTTACCTCAGCTTGTGCCTTTTTCATCAGTCTTGGGTTTTTAATAATTTCAGACATTGCCCAAATTATAGTTGTGGAAGATATCTCACCACCAGCACCAAAAATGTCCTAAAAATTAAAGATTTGTATGCATATTGTTATACTCAACGACCAATATTAATTGGTTAATATGAAACTTTCTTCACTCATCACCTTTTAAGGTTTGTATATACTCCACTATTATAGGGTTGTTTATTTTTTGCACTTATAATTTCATTTAGAGAGATCAAGACTTAAATGATTCATTTTTGTTTGTTTTTCAATTCATCGCCTCATTAAAACATCGAAAAATTTATTTTAAAAGATTAAGTTTGAAACAACAATATCAAAATGATATTACAAACGTTGATTTCATATAATCAAATGATATTGAAATAATACAAATAATGGCTTAATTCAATTAGTTAAATGCTATTAACACGAAATAATAAGCATTGGAGAATATTATAGATTTTCAATATTCAATTCTTTATTATCTTTATTTTAAAATAAGCTACATAATATAATGTTAGTTCAACATGTGACACATATGCATGTACCATGCACATGATGATTTTTGTCCAACTTGTGATAAAACTAGAATATTATTTTGTTTCTTATTTTACTGTTTCTAGTAGTATACTTTAGGAAGTATTTGTTTTATAATAAATATCTTCTTAGATTAGGATATTGTTTCTTGTATCCTAATTAAAATAGCAGAATATTTATTTATGTCCTACTTCCTTTAGGAGATTACTTTTAACACTTCCTATTATATTTCTCTTTATCCTAATGTGATTTTTATTAAGATTTTTACAGGATTCTAAGGAGATTTCGTCCAGACCTCCCACTATATATACAAAGTTATTTTTTACATAACTGACAGTGTTGATTAGTCGGTTGATTATGGGAGTTCATGTCACAGCATTCCAAGGATTAAGAGGAGAGCTTCAATGCAAATAGGAATGTCTCTTTGATTTGATTTTATGAGTGTTTTATTCATGTATGAGAGGTTGTAATCATACATGAATTGTTGATTAGGTCTGTGTGAGTTAGTAGACACTTGAGAGAACTTGCGAGTTAAGTGTTTATGTAATTTAGTGTCAGACATCATGGTTATGATATACTTAACAGTGTGTTGTTAAGTTATCTGCGACAGAAAGTGAGCAGTGTCGCTAGAGTTTAAGATATTGGTGGGATTTTGTTTTATAAAGATTAGGTCAGTGTGTGAGAGTGAGTCAACACTGTAAACGATCCTAAAGATTGTACAAACAAGAACTTATTGAATTGCAGCTCTATAGTTGTCCGTGGATGTAGGTTTTATAACCGAATCACGTAAAATCCTCCTGTCGATTTACATTACAATTTACTGTTATAATTCGTAGAACTGCATACTTCCAGAACTAACATATAATATATTTTTAATTTAAAGATAAATTATTTAATATAAATATGTACTTGAATTTAAAAATATTTATTTTTTAAAATTTTAAATGAATTATTAAGTTAATTAATTCTATATTATATGTTAAATTTATGATTACCAAGTTTCTAGTATACTTAATAATTATTCACTAAAAAAAATCTTATTTTACGTTTAAGATCAATTATGAAAACCTTGATAGTGTTGAAACATTAAAAACATATATATAATGAAAAACGAAATTATAATTTGAGGAGATTTTTAGTAAATTATGAATTTCTAAAAATAAAATGTTTTAAAATTCTAAATAGGCTTGCATTAAGGCTTGTAAATACTGATTTGGCTTGAATCGCAGTCCACCAATTGAGAAAGGACTAAGTAAATTATGAATTTGTAAGGATGGATGAGAACATCGAAAGAGACGTAAGAAGTCTTACTAAGATCAGTGCTTTGATGTTGCCATTAGATAAGGGAATTAAGTTCAAGTTCACCAAGCTCTTGAACGTTCAAAAGAACATCGACCAGATCTTCAACTTCTTCACTACTGCTGCCAACTTTTAATGCTTCCCTGTGCTTCTTGTGTTCATTGATAATGTTTTCAATTATTCTGTTAGCTTCTTGATACAGCTTATCAACTCAAAATTTGACTCCACTTATGAATTGAAGCAATTTAATGGAAGGAAACATATCTTCAATATCAAAACCTGATGCCACTTTTCTGATTTCATCATTAATTGATATGATTGACTCTTGATCTTGTGTCGAACGCTGCCCTGGAAGTGACACTGAATATTAGTGAATCGACTTTCTCGATAAGGTTAATTGGTGATTCTGCTTCTAAAGCAATCCATTGAATGAGATTAGAGACCTCTTCCTCTCTTATTGATCTGAAAGTTTGGATTCATTTGGTGTTTAAAAGCTCCAACATGTAAATCTTTCATAGTTATCTCCAGAGGCGGACGAACGTTGCGACCCAGGGGGGCCCAGGCCCCTCCTGAAAAATTAAACTCTCTTTTACCCCCTTAGGTTTTACTAGTTTCAAATACACCCTTTTATTGAAAAGTACCTAATTTAACTACACATTACTTTTTTTAATTTCTTTTTATTGCAGCCATTTGACCACTGACCTCCACCACCTACCCTGTCTCCTACTACTCTTCTCCCCTGCGAATTGGTATAAAAGAAAAGACGAGGATAAATTTCTTCAAAAGCCAAACGAGTTTATATTTTATTATATTTAATATTTTACTCTTTATTTTATACATAAAATTTTAATCAAATTTTTAATGTTTTTCTCATGTAGTTTTCATGTTCATTTGTTGTCAATATCTTTTTTTTATTTGGCAGACAATCATATACCTTTTTTATAACAAGTGCAATTGAATACAAGATATATAACTAATTATCCTTCATTTCAAGTAAATTACATCACTATTTTAATTAATTTTTATTACTTTATTCTATCAATAAAATTTATGTAAATTTTATTAATGCTTATTTATTTATTTTGATTTATTCTTTGCTATAAATATTGTAAAGATTGAACTACGCAATCGAATAGGAGATGATTAGATAAACGATAGCTTGCTTGAATGCATTTAGAAAGATATTTTTGATATAATAAGGTAATCATACAACATTTTCAAAGCCTGAAAACTCGTAGAAAACAATTATGACTTTGTATTTACTAAATTGTTGAACTATCATATTTTAATATTTTATATTTTGTTTTATTGTGCTAGAATTGATTTTAAGGGATAAGGTTCATATCCCGTATCTCTATGTATTTTTTTAATTTTTAATAAATTTTCTCTTTTTCATTGTTTATCAAAGAAATTATAAAAATTTAATAATACTAAAATGCCCCCCTTTTCACAAAATCCTGGGTCCGCCATTGGTTGTCTCCAATAATCTCCGTATGGTGAAAAGATTATATCATTAGAATTATATAAGATGACTTTGGACACAAGCATTTGAGGCCTTGATGCAAAGTTAATGCCATGGATTTTCATAACTTCTCTTGCGTATTCAGGGAAAGAAACAATGATTGTAGGAATTTCTCCAAGTTTTAGACGCATATTTCTCTACCCCATATTTCTCTAAATCTCTTAGTCTATGATGGGGTAGAGAGCCAACAAGCTGGTGCATATTCCCAATGAGAGGTAACTTCCATGGCCCTGGAGGTGGATTTGAACTGTTATCATAATTGGGTTGGTATCTCTTCCCTATTTTCAAGACCATGAACACAGAAAGAAGAAAGGTGAAAAGGACTATGAGCTCCATGAGAAGGTTAATGGATGGTGAGGGATACTATGAATATGCATGTGTCAGTTCTTATCTAATTAGATTTTGTTGCCACCTCCAAAATGTTAATTTAAATCTTGTGAACACAAGAACAACTCCTTGTTATTGATTTTCTCCTTGGCCTATGCCTCCCTCATATCTTTTCGATGAGGTTGTTTACATCTAAAATTTCTATTTACATAAATTTTTTTCAAAGAAGCTTATTATTGAAACAGTATAAAGCAATAGAAAGTTATAAGAATAACAGGGTTTTATTAAATAAAGTAGTTGATTCAATTTAGTTTTTACACCATCTCTACACCCGTAAAATCTCCTTTCTTTTAAAAAGTTTTAAAGATAACTACATTACAATTCATTATGGGGAGAAAATTTCAATAGAGCATTATTTGCCTAATTTTATTCTTTATCTACAATAGTTAAATTCATTATACATGATGACTTTGAATAAGAGCTTTAGTGTAGTTCATTTGGTGAAAGTAGAGATTGGGTCGATAAAAGTGATTTAAAGTCTTCAACGTAAAATTTCTAGAAGATTCAATTACAAAATTAAGAAAGAAAATAATGATCACGAGCATGAAAATAAAGAGATGATTAATTAGTTCAGAAGAGAAGTTAGAAAAGTCTTATCACGTGATATGGTTAAAGAATACCTCCAATTAATTTTGCAACAAACATATTTTGAACTCAGAACATGTGAATAATACAAACTTCAATTTAAATTATAAATATATTGACACGATATAATGTACAAGTGATATATATTCAAGATATTAGAGCTTGTAGACAAGCCACAAAAAACAAAAGATACCTCTTACGATTCACAATACCTTAGTACTCACTTTTTAACTTTTTGCAACTTAGTACTTCTTTTATGACTCTAAAATTTTTACTTAAAATTTCTAGAAAATCCGATTGCAATGAAAGAAAAATAATGACGAGAATAGTGATAAAGAAGAAATGATTGGCTGGAAAGAGAAATTAGATAGTCTAATCGTGTGATTGTAAAGAACTCCTCCCATTAATTTTGCAATAAAAATTATTTCCTGTTGAGCCCACGACGGGGGAACTTATACAAAATTACAAATGCATTTGTACAAAATAATGGTATAAGTGAATTATACTAGGTGATTTATGCTAGCATGTTTGATGAACCATATAGGATTATATTAATTTGTTGGGATTGAATTGTATTGGATGAGATTGGATATGATTGAATAATTTATAGTATAATGTTGTGTTTGGTTTAATGTTGAATCACATGGAATTGTATAAAATAACAAATTCAAATACTATCACTGAATTGATTTAAAACACTTTTAAAAAATTAATTAAAAAATAAAAGTTATGTTATCCTAATAAATATTCATTTTTTTTGTTATTATTAAAAATAAATATGAGAAATGTTTAATTAAATATTACAAATATTTAAATAAATATTTAATAAATTATCTTGATTAATTTTAAATATATAATTATTTTAATTAAAACATTATTTAATTTAAATAATATATTTAGGTGATTTTAAGTAAAGAGTTGACTTTTACATCATAAAAAATTAGGGATGGGCATTTGACTCGATGGATCCAAAGCCTAGTGAGACCCGCCGCCCCATTGATGTTTAGGAGCACGTCTAGATTTGAAAATGTGCTACCTTGCATGGGGCTGGTTCGGGTTTGCATCTCGCACCAAACCCTATGGAACCTGCCCCACCTTGCACAATATAAGTATTAGGACTTATAGGAATTAGTAAGGATGATTTAGATAATTTTTAATATATATATGGGTTTCTCAGAATTTGACAAAATATACAAAAACTTGTGACCCTAATCTCTTAAATCTCTAACCCTGATGAAAACCCTTCCCTCCTCCTCCTCTACTCCACCATTGCTGCCGCTTGTTGCCTCACTCATGACCGCCTCCACCCTTCTCGCGCTCAGCTCGCCTCCACCTTCACCAATCGCTGCTCGCCACCAGGGCTACACCCTCCTTTGTCATCCCTTCAGCTTCGCCAGGCCACCTATCACTTAGGTTTGTCTCTCTCCCTCTCTTTTGCTTTAATTTCTTTCCTTTTTCGTTTAATTTGTCTGATTTGGTCAATACACATATTAAAACAAAATATAATGATTAGATTGAATATGATTTATAAAAAAGGGGTCAAATTGATTGATTTTTTTAAAAAGCATTGGCGAAGAAGACGGTAGAAGATGCTAGCAACTTGAAAGGTTAGCTGATTTACTTGCATTGGATATATATTTATTTATGAGATTACATTAGATTCAATTAGATTGAATATGATTTAAAATTATTGATTTGGAGGTTGTGGCTTTGAGGTTTTCGTGTTAGTAGACAAGTAAAAAAAAATTGAAATGGTTCAATTCAGAATTGAAATAATTGGTTCAATTATTTCTCATGGCTCGCCTCTCTTATTTGTTGTGATTTCTCTATTAATTGAATTTAGTTCAAGATCAAATTGGATTACTTTAGTTAGAGCTAACAAATTGAAAAAAATAAACACAACTGTAAAATACATTATTAATTTTTTGGCATATACTGAATATGAGGCAGTGCCATTATATTCTCAAAATCAAAATCGTATATTGAATATGAGGCAGTACTCTATATATATATATATATATATACATTTATTTATTTCATTTCCATTTTTATTTATTAACTTGGTGATTTTATTTCCAGGTATAATTTCCTCGAGAAGAGATAGTTGGCGGGGAGCCAAGAAGGAAATTTAGTGACATTTTTGTGAGGAATGAGGATGTTTCATTCAAGTGTTAAATGAAGCTATTGACATCTTGAGTACTGTTAGTTAATTAGTACTATTTGTTGTTTACTTGATAAATTCAAGTTGGTATTATAATATTTTTTTTTTGCAAGTATATTATACTTACCTATTTATTGATTTGATTAGGTAAATTTTTTTTTGTTGGTATTGTTAGTTGAATTGTTGTTTATTTGATAATTAGAATCATATTTAATGGAATAATTTTGAGAAATATATTAAAAAATTAATATATGAGAGGGGCTGGGCCGAGTCGGTACATATATATTGAAATTTTTTTTGTCCCGTTCGTCCCAGTTCCAACCCTCTACAAAACTATGGGTGTGGTATAACGCAATACATCATTTCTCTAAATAGTTTCATTTTACACCATTCTTTGCTATCAAGTCAGAATTCCACCCAAACACAATTTAAGAATTTAATGTTGTACTTCACAACACTAACCCGTGCAACAAATGCACCCTTATTGTACACTGGGGCTAGAGACGGCAAAAGTATTTTTATAAGTGTTTTTTATTTGATAATATTTATTTTGTAATTAAGGTGTTAATTTTTATTTTTACTTAGCATTTTTATAATTTTTTTTACTCCAATAACAACAAATAATCGTTGTTGTTGTTGCTGTTACTATTATTTGTGTCATTTAAATATTGAACACTTTTAACATAAATATAATTATTAATCTTGTCGAGTATCCTAAAGATGAACTTGAGACGAATACAATTAGGGTCGACAATAACCCAATAATTTCTTGGTGTATCAAAAATTGCCACCTCGTAAGTTGGCTCTATTATACTTCAAAAATAGAATTCATCTATTATTGGTGGAGAGAGAAATCACTATATGTGATATAGTTGGTAATAAGAGAAAGCCTAAGGTTTGGATGCATGTAAAATGTGGGGAGATTTGAAAGCTAAAATATTATGGAAGTTTTCTTATGTTGTTTTCACAAACTAAAGTTACTTAAAGCCTAATTATTCTGGTTTTTCCAAGTAGAGCTTATAGAAGTAAATATTATTAGAGTAAAGCCTCTCATTAAGATAGAGATTTATTAAAAAGTTATTAGTTGTTGTATTTTTTAAAATTGATTTAACTAAAAGGTGTTTTGCGTTATAAAGAACGAATGAGATTTAAAATTAGATAAGGTTATTATTAATGAGCACGACTACATCTACAACCAACTCCTTGAGTTACCAAATTTTCACTGAAGTAAAACAAAGAAAAGAAAGAAAAGAGCAATGCTATGTTTACAACCAAAATCTATAATCAAATCCTTATAACCTGAGTTGGCACAAATTTACTGAGGAAGTAAAAACAAAAATAAATAATGGAAGTTATAATCCGTGACATGATGATTAAATCTTCAATTAGATTTTGCCAACTCAAGTTGTAAAGAAGGTCAATTATAAATGGGTTATAGGTATAATATTATTCAAAATAAAAATAAATAAAGGAAACTGCATTGTATAACATGGTAATTATCTCTGCTTAAGATTTTGCTAACTTAAATTGTAAGGAGTTAGTTATAAATTTAGGTTGTAGATGTACAATTATTCATCTTTAATATTTCAAGAATTTTAAAAGCTAAAAAATAGCTTCTACCAAAAGCCTTAATTTTAGTCCTTTTTTTATGCAAGACATAAAATTATTTTTTTAATCATCTACGAGCTTTTCTTATGTGTGACAACCAAATAACGTGAAATAAAGCTAGAAAAGTTTTTAACATTAAAAAATCTTTTTTTGGCTAGTAGTCAAACCCAAACAAGTGCCTGAAAATACAGAAAACAAAAAGAGAATCAAATCTCCACAAAATCATTAAAAAAAACTTGTTTCTTGTCATATTTGTTAACATCGAATTATAACAAATTTATCATAATTCCCAATTTTTTTTTTTTTGGTTGCTTGAATGATATCAATTTTTTCACATAATGTTACAACACACTTTGACAATAATTGTTAGTAAATAGCGAAGCCCTCTTCACCTTTCTTCTTTCTGTGTTCATGGTCCTGACAATAGTGAAAGTCATCCAAACCCAACGATAACATTTCAAATCTACCCCCAAGGCAATGGAACTCTCATTGGAAATATACACCAACTTTGTTGGCTCTATTCCTCATTGTATGGTCTGAGCGACTTGGGCCAAGAAAAATGGAGCCTTTGTGCACCTACAACTTAGTGAAATTTCTACTACTATTGTTTTTTTGCCTGAATTTGCGAGAGAAGTTAATGAAAACACATCACATTACCTTTGCATCAACTCCTCAGATGATCGCATCAAAAGTGATCTTTTAATTATGATTATAGTGTTACAAACTTTTCACTATATGGAGATTATTGGAGAAATTTATGAAAGATTTGTTCCTTGGAGCTTTTAAGAACGAAACAAGTTCAATCTTCTAGATCAATAAGAGAGGAAGATGTCTCTAATCTCATTCGGATTGCTTCAAAAACAGAATCACCAATTAACCTTTCCCAGAAAGTCAACTTACTACATCGCTTCGCGGGTAGGTTATGCGAGAAAAACAAAGATCAAGAATCATTTATATAAGTTATTGACAAAACTACGCAAGTGGCATCAAGGTTTCATATTTCAATTTTTTTTCTTCCATTTAATTACTTCAATTGATAAGTGGAATCAAGGCTCCGGTAGATAAGTTGCATCAACAAGCTAACCGAATAATTGAAAACATTATCAATGAACACAAGAAGCATATGGAATTAATAAATGTCGACAGGAGTGAAGAAGTTGATGATCTGGTCGATGTTCTTTTGAATGTTTAAGAGCTTGGTGAACTTGAACTTTCCTTAACTATAGAAAACATCAAAGCAATTATATTGATAAGTACTTTTACTCCTTAGTTTTTTGATATTCTCGGCCATTCTCGCAATTTCATAATTTAGTTATCTATTTTCCAATAGGTAAAGTGAAATTCAAACCAAACTAGAATACAAAGAATCTAATGCCATGTTTGTCTTTCATTTACTTTTGTTTTACTTATTTGTTGTCCAAATACTTTAACTCAAGTTAGATCTTTATCCAATAACTAAAACATTTAGGTCAAATGGTTATTTTCTATTCCCTTATATTCAAATGCCTTCGATGGATTGAAGTAAATATGAAATCATTAAGAATTGAACCTTAGATAACAAATTCTTATGTGAATATAAGACCTCTTTTCAAGACATTTTTGGTGCTGGTGGTGAGACATCTTCCATAATTGTAAATTGGGCAATGTATGAAATTATTAAAAATTCAAGACTACTTATGGAAAAAGGCACAAGCTGAGGTGAGGGAAATACTTAACAGGAAGGGCAAGATTGATTAATGAAATTCTTAAAGCTAGTTATAAAAGAGACTTTGAGACTAAATCCTCCAATTCCTTTGTTAATTTCCAAGAGAATGTGGAGCAAAATACGTGACTAAAGGATTTGACATAGCTATTAAAACAAAAGTCTTTGTAAATGTAGGGCCAATTGGAAGAGATCCTGAATATTGGACAAACCCTAAGAGCTTTGTTCTAGAGAGGCTCCTTGATAGCTCACTCAACTACAAACGGACTAATTTTGAGTACTATATCCCATCTAGTGTTGGTAGGATGATATGCCTAGGAATGTCATTTGGTTTGGCAAATGTTGAACTTCCACTTGCAATGTTGTTGTATCATTTTGATTGGTAACTTCCTCATAAAGATGAAGCATGAAGATTTGGACATGTCTGAGATCTTTGGTGTGACAGCTAAAAGTAATGACGATCACTGTTTTATACTTGCTTCTTATTATCCCCTTGTGACTATGTACACTCGAAAGGAACCAATAGTTGCTATCCTTTCAGAAATTGATCTCCTAATACCAATAATGT
The DNA here is from genome assembly GCA_013180625.2 of Boswellia sacra. NCBI lineage: Eukaryota > Viridiplantae > Streptophyta > Magnoliopsida > Sapindales > Burseraceae > Boswellia > Boswellia sacra. The sequence continues at coordinate 88,142 of SNVD02011457.1, forward strand.
AATAATCTTTGTTTGAGTGGAAAATAAAACACAACGTTATTAAGGAAAAGTGAATCCTCCTTTTTGAAGGATTTCGAGTAGGAATTGTAAACTGTCGTTAGGCTATTAGGTACAGAGAGGGTAATTACATAATTATTGGATATTGGCAATTTGTATAAAAGGGGTATTTATAATATATCAATAGGTATCACCAAGCGTTATTACACACTTATGAACAGTCATCAGACATATCCATCCAATTTGCAGATAACAAGAATTAACAAAGGTATTGTAGTTATTTGCAATAACTCCTTCATTTGTATCTTGTAGAAGAGACATATCCTTCTATATGACATGTTACACCATATTTACAGTGAACCCTTCTACATAGAACCCTAAATGTCACCTATATATGAACTTTGGCGAGGTGTCATACCTAATTTATCTCATCTTTGCATTAATGCACAAGTGTTGATTCCTAAACCCTTACGAAATAAATTAAGTTATAAAACTTGGGATGATAAATTTATAAAGTATTCAGATAGTAGTAGATAATCATCTTTATCATCCTGATAAGGGATTCATTGAAAGTCGTGATGTTTTTCATGAATCACCTAATGTTGTCATTTCTCTCATTTTCCTCTATTTTTAAAAATTGATGATAATACCCCTCAATCTCCATCCTTATATGATGTGACTTATCTCTAGTACTTGTACAATCCAAAGGGAGCAAACATAAACGTGAGCCATCCACAAGATTGTGAGATCATTACATCTTTAATTTAGATGAGGTAAATCCCATATATGACGATCTTGGATCTTATTCTATGGCGATGTCTCAATCAGATTCTAAAGAGTGGGAAAAAGCCATGATTGATGAGTTAGAATCCACTGAGAAAAATCAACTCTAGGAATTAGTTGATTTACCCAAAGGCAGAACCTATAGGTTGCAAATAGGTTCTCAAAAAGAAATTAAATATAGATGTAGGCCTTGATAGATATAAGGCAAGACTTATAGCTAAAGGTTATACATAACAACCTGGTATTGATTTTGTTGACACTTATTCGCCAGTGGCAAAGTGCACATCAGTTAGGATACTCATGTCGATAATTGTAAGGACGGATCATGAATTGCATCAATTAGATGTCAAAACAACTTTCTTAAATGGTGAATTGAAGGAAGACATTTATATGATCCAACCAAATGGTTTGTGGTTATAAGACATGAGGACAATCTCTACAGGTTAAAGAAGTCTCTTTATAGACTGAAACAATCATCTGTGTAGTGATATTTAAAATTCCATGAAGCAATTTTGGAATTAGGATACCAAATGAATCCATTAGATCATTGTGTATACAATTGGAATTGCTAAGATAAGTTTTTTATCTTATCACTGTATGTTGATGACATTCCGTGAGCTAGTAATTGCAATGATATGATAAGTCAGACAAAATCATATCTTAATTCTCGTTTTGAGAAGAAAGACATGGGAGAAGCCTCCTATGTTTTGGGCATCGAAATTACATGAGATAGAAAATCCAAGTGATTATATCTAGATCAAGCAAATTATCTAGATAAAATACTTAAGCATTTTAACATAGTAAAATGTAAGCCGTTGAGTAAATTTTTGTGCAAGTCCACAACTCTAAAGAGGAATTAAAAGTAAAGAGGAATTAAAGAGATACAAAATGTTCCTTATGAACAAGCAATTGGAAGTTTGATGTATGTAATGACTGGCACAAGGCCAGATATATGTCATAAAGTGGGAGTAGTAAGTAGATATCAATCAACCCCCAATAAAGCACATTGGCAAGCAGTCAAAAGGATTAAGAGATATCTAAAGGGCACACAATTGTATGAAACTATATTTTGGTTTAAGTGATCTTAAACTTGTTGTCTATTGTGATACAGATTTTGCAGGTGATTTAGATGATAGAAAGTCAACAAGTGTAATACTTTCCTATTTGGAGGAACTGCACTTGGCTTAGTAAGAAACAGAGTTGTGTTGCAAAGTCTACCATGAAGGTTGAATATATTTCTTGTAGCACAGTGGCAGGTATTGTAGTATGGGCTAAACGGTTTATTGAAAGCTTACAATTAGATTTACTTGTCAAACCAGTCAATGTGTTTTGTGACAATATATCCAAGCTATGGTGGAGAGGGAAGAAACTAAAGTCAACTATTTGCCCTCGAGTAAGATAGTGGCTAATCCTATAACCAAAGGATTATCTCTGGATAAGTTTAGAGAGTATGTGACTACAATGGGTTTGAAAATCATCTAGATGTGTAGTCAAACATGCGATATGAAGATAGTATTGTAAATATCTTAGGGATGCTTGAGATTAACAATAATATAACTTTATCTTATTTTTAATTGTTGGTTGAATAAAAGATGTAGAAAACTTGGGAGATAACAAGAATTATAGTAGATTTGTAGAATGTAATATCTGTTTTGTGCATCTAGAATGGTCTATATAGCATCGTGCTTGTAGTGTAAAGTCATCAATAAGGTATATTAAGGAAAACCTCAAGATAAGAAGAAGTACTTGATCTAAATTTTGGACGCAAGTCAATTTTTTTTTTTGGCTGAAATTGCCAATTGTAATTAGGTACGGATCGTATTTTCTAATTCAAGAGAATTGGTCGCACTTTACTTTATGTAAAGAGAAGTTGTCTGATAAAGAAAATTCAGATGCGATCAGTTATGGTTGAAATTCATGGGCACGTAACAAGAAGGTAACCTTATTCTGATGTCAGTTTGAGAAGTCAAACTAGTTATATATAATTAGATCAAGTGGGAGTTTTTAGTATTTGTGATCTAATATATATATATATTATTTGCGCGCTGGTTGCCTCTACATATTTACTGTTTGTTTGGGCCTTTGGCTCTTTGTTCTGTTTGTTTTGTTTAGGACATTTGGGCTTTTATTTTTTCCTTTTGGACTTGTGAGTATTAGGTACTCTTATTGGGGTATACCCCTCGTATCTTGTACTTTCGTTTTTCTTTTTATGTGAATAGTGATTTTTTCAAAAAAAAAACTCTATCTAAAATGTAAGCAGTATTTGATAATGCATCTTCCCAAAAATGTAAAGGCATATTAGAATATGCCAACAAGGATCGAACCATATCCATTAGAGTTCGATTGCGTCTTTCAACAATCCGATTTTATTGTGGACTATATGGCATAGCATAACTATGTCGTATCTCACTCTGTTTACAAATGAATCAAAGGCTTCGTATTCACCACCATGATCACTATGTAGGGTTTTAATAGATCTTCCTAATTGATTTTCAACTTCTAACATATATTCTTGAAATTTATCTAAAGCTTTAGATTTATACTTTAAAATATAAACATGACCATATCTAGAGAAATTATTGACAAAAGTAACAAAATATTTCATTCCTCTATGTGTCTTAACTCTCATAGGTCCTTATAAATCTAAATGAATTGCCTCACGTAAATCAGATGATTACCACTGAGATGAGAAAGGTTTGCTCGATAATTTTCCTTTAACACATGATTCACAAATGTTAAAATCATCTAGATTCACTTTAGGTATTAAACCTTATGATGCATGCACAACATTTTATTCTTATTTATGTGACCTAACCTTAAATGTCATAATAAAGTAGTATTTAAAGAATGAGTGTAACATCCGAAAGTTTACTAATGATTATGATATTTTTTATGTTACCATATATATATGTGTTGGGTATCGGTGTTGTTGTAATAAAATAGGGATTCGTGGAAGTGATTGAAACAATTAAGGAAAAGAGGGGCTGAATTGTGTTTTTCCCCTTCATGTTTATCTATATAAACCCCCTAGACTCTAGAAAGACCCATTTTTCTTTCCCCTTTCTCTTTGAAACATTCAGCACCCTCTCTCCCTATTTCCCTCAATTTTGCCATGGAATCAATAAGAGAGTAAGGAAACAAGGGGCTAAGAGGTAAAAGATTCACTCCTCTCTCTCTCTAGCTCTAGGCATACCCATGCAATTAAGCGATGGTTTATTGTTATTTGTGATATTTCATGTTAGGCATATGCTATAAATGGCTAGGAAAACATGAATTAGAGTGAATTACAGAAGAATTTAAAGATTTGATGATGCTAGGAAGCTAGAAGTAAAGTATCAGTATGAATCCTACAGAGTTGTTTTTCCGAATAGTGCTAAGTCCGAAAATTCCCATAAATTCCATGGTTGTTTGTCGACTCTAAAATTTTTATATGGTAAACTAGACACATCAAGGAGTTTATAGAATTTTGAAACACTCAAAAATTCGTATTTTTGAAGTCCTAGTTTGAAATTGTGAATTCCCTTGTTTTTGAACAGGGCATGGGCAATGAACTCGATTTGAGGGTGAAAATCTTCATAAAATTCCTTGATTTTTGATATGAAAACCTTTGGATATGTTTTCTGTTGGACTGTAAATTTTCATGATTTTTGGAGTTTTGTATGAATATTTATGAATTTCCAAATCCAGACTTAAAGGATTATGAATGACAATTTCCATAATAGAGCATATGGATTAAATTTCATTTGACTAACTTAAACTCCTTAGAAAATCATGATTTTTGGTGGAATGACTCTTATATGTGTCTAGTTATAGACTGGAAAGTTTGGTAGAGATTTAATTATTGTAGAATTTTATAAAATTCTTCAAAGTTTCACTGTTCAGTTGAGAGGTCTGCAGATAGATTTGCTGTGTGAATGAAATTAAGGATTTTCAATGGGTATATGACCTTATTTTGACTCAATAAAATTTATGGACTATAATATGTATGTCTATTTGAGTTCCATGAAGTTTGGTGATGATTGAAAATGAATAACCTCTTATTATAATAATCCAACCAATATGTGCGTGTGATAAAGTTTAATAAATGATGTCATTGGTTGGTTGAACTGTTTTTAACCTATAAGGGGTTTAATGATTTCTAAATGGACATTAATCAGTGCGTCTTGACTATTGCCATGGTTGTTAGAGATGAAAGAGATGAAGAAGAGGTGAATTTCAAACATTTGCGTTTCTTCTCTTGATGCATATGACCGTTGTCAAGAAATATAGGAAAACAAAATTAAGAGGCGAGGCTAATCAGGTAAGTAGCTAGAACCTTCTGAGAACACAACAAATGTTAACTCTTAATGAAATGTGTTTAATGATTGTGTTTGTGAATATATGTGAAATGTGTTGATGGAATGTGGATGGGGACATGATACATGGACCTTGATATGAGAAATGATTTGATTGGGGTTTATAGTGATTTATGAAATGTGTGGTTTTGCACACTTTGATGTGTATGTGAGTTACATGTTGGTGTAAATTCTGTGTGTGTGAGATATAGAAATGTGAATTTGCCCTCATGTATGTGAGTTTGTTATGATATAGCTTGAATAACATTGCCAATGAAACGATGTGTGTCTATGAAGAATGAAATACAAGCCAAACATTCTAGGATACTAATTCCTCATGTGAGATGGCATGACAAATGAATGTCTATGAAATACCATGTGTATTAGAGTGGCACGAATATGTATGAGTGGAAAATGAATGAGATCAGTTATACATGGACATAGTTGTGCAACGATATGATTGAAATAAATCGAAGAGTAATGGAAGGGTTGGCATTAACAAAGAAGTGGGTTTCTATGTGTGTAGAAATGATGCCAATGTGTGGATTGTGTACATCCTTAAGTGTATATGGATATGTAGGTTTATTGTATTTATGAATGTATATGTGATTAATGAGAAGCCTACGTAGAACCTCAATTATGATAGTGAACTACAATATTATGATGTGTGAAGGCATGCATCACTGTGTGATGTGTTATAAATTTGAAATTGCATGCCAAGCCCATAGGAATATATTGAATGTCGAATGCGAAATGTGATATTATTAAATGCTAGCATTATGGTGAATGAATTGTGATAAGTTATAGAAGCTTGACATAGAGCTTCATTTATGTGACTGAAATGCGAAATGTGATATGTGAGTGAAAGCTTAATATAGAGCTTCATTTATATGACTGAATGTTAAAACTGGTATGTGAGTGGCATGCCACAACTTAGGATACTTGGCTCTCATAGGTCGAGGGGAGGTTTGGACCATGTGTTTCCCTATATGGGATTCAGTAGCATGGGCTTGGTATCACCCGGATTGTCCGACTAGCCTTGAGTTATTTTAAGTGTAGGCATCTCTGTGTATATGTACTATTCCGTGTAGTAGGATAGAGTCCAACAGGACTATGTGGCTGTCACCTTCGGCTGATGACGGATTTGTGCAATGTGAGAAATACTCACTGCGACGATCCTTTGCCTATGGATGCCGCCAATGGGTGGCTATGTGATATGGGCCCATATATGTGATTTGACTGTGATATGATGAGTCCAACCTTAATTAAAGAGCACTGTTCCTAAGTATCTGTGACTGTACTATGGAAGCTTCCAAAATTATGTGAAATAGATATCCATATAAAAAATGTAGCTAGCTTGTGAAAACTCATGTGTGAATGATTTATGTGTATATGGGAGCACATGAGGATGTGATAAACTTGTGGAAAGTTTATTTGTAAATGAGACATGTGTATATAAATGGGTGTTTGTATAGATATATATGATGAGCTTTGACATAGAAAAGACACGTTTGATTACCCATAGACAAGTATTTATAGAATTAGAAATGTGATTGGATAAGTGTGTAATTGGTCTAGAAAATTGGCCAATGATGCAAGGTTGGCGCATGAGCCCCATTAAATGGTGTAGAAGCACATCTTTAACTGACCTAAAGAGGTATAAGTAGAGAAATGGCGTCATTGTGCCTTACTTTTCGCGCTGGAGCGCCGCTTGCATTGACTTAAGTAAGAGAGAACAGAGAGTTGCCGCATGCATGCCACTCCCTCGGTGCAAGAGCGCGAAACTAAAATTTGCAACAGATTGGAAATCAGAAACTTGGTACCGCCGTGCCAGTTTTCTCGCGCAGAGGTGCGATCCTTGAACATTGAAATTAGTTCCTGACTTTCTGAGCAAGGCACTGGTGGCTTGTATACCAAGAAATGAACAGTAATAAGTGATTTATGAAATAAGTATCGAATAGTAGTCATATTCTAAAATGGTTATCGCCATTAATTGTTTTATTTTGAGTGTTACGCCTATTTTTATAATTCTAGCTGCTTACTGAGTTTCATACTCACTAGTCTGTTGTGTACCTCAGGTAATCAATCAGTTAAAGATTATAGGCGGATTTTAGCATAGAGACGACTATATTCTCTTGGCAAGCTCTTAGCCGCTGCAATATTACTATATTGGGTGCGGGGTGTGACAATGAGACACAAAGTAATGCTCAAAAGAGCAATTATTTTTATTAGTACTAGAAATGAATACATGTTATCGATACGAAGACCACTCAAAAGTACATTATTACCCCACTCTTAAATTTAATCTCAAACCCCTTTTTCTCTAAAACTAAAACAAAGACTACATTCCTTCTAATTGTAGGAGCAACAAAACATTCTTCAAAATGATGATAAAAGAATCTATGGTGATCTTACAGTCTCTTTCACCTAAAACATCGACATAGGTATTATTACCCACATAAAAAACGATGTTCTCTTTTCTCTTGATCTTGGAAAGTAATGAAGAGAGTTTTATCTTAGCAAACATGTTTAATTACACCAGAATCCATCCACCATTGATTGTCAGATTTAGCAACAAGTGCTTCAGAGACTATTAAAATCACTTGGTTGGATACAGTGCCTTTCTGCTTATGACAAGGACATTTAGTCTTGAAGTGACCAATCTTATCACTAATAATACACCCCTTCTTGAGTTTCCCCTTCTTGAGTTTCTTGTGTTGTTATTTTTCTTTCCTTTGGAATGCTTCTTTCATTTTCTAAACTGTTGTTCCTTAGGCTGATTTGAACTTTCTGCTATGAGGAGACTGTTTCCACATTCTTTCTTTCTATGGTTCATTCTAACCTTTTCAACAGCCAATAGAGCATGAAGATTCATCATAGACAACTATTTTTGCCCATAAGTTAAAGAAGTTACCACATGATCGCAAGAAAATGGTAAACTATTCAATAATGTCAAAATTTGCATTTTGTTAGGAATCCATGACCACCATTGGATAGTTCTTTAGCAAGAATCTCAAGTTTCCTTATATGATCTACCATGCTATCATCTTCTAACACACGTCTCTCACCATATTGCTTCAAAAGTAATTGGATATATGTCTCAGATTTAGGACCATACTTGTCCTCTAAGACATCCATGATTTCCTTAGCAATGTTGAAACCCTCATATAAAGGAAGTACATTATCTTACATGTGGTTTAAGATAGTAGCCTACATAAAGTCTTTCCTTTTACAAGGTGTAATAGGTACATTCATGTGTTAATAAATATGAGATTCACCGCTTCCAAATATGAAAGTTATTATTACCAAGTCTTTCAACTTTAACTCTTTCAATTTGGTTTTTAGTGACCACTGTCTAAAAATATTAATTACCCAAATAACCAAGAAAACACTTCCAATAATATTTGGTCAACAAAATCTCCAATCCAACACACCCAACAACAACAACAAGAAATCACAAATAATAATAACAATAATATCAACTACTAATAATATTTAACATATGGCTACAAATATGTATTATAATACTTATTTAAATCTTATATATTAAATCTAATAAACAGACTTAAGGCTGACAGGGTAGTATCAATCGTGCAGCAACTCCGTCAAAGGCATCAAAGTCAGCAAGCAAATAGAGGTCAACTGGGTCAATGCGTAATCTTCAAGCAGGTTCGGTCCATCAACATGGGTTGGCTAAAGCATATGGTGCAAGCTTGAGGTGGAGACAGGAAGGCTGACAATCTGGCACTGTGGAGACATGATACGAATGCGCATGTAAAAATGGAAGGTTGTCTAAAGCGTGTGCTGCACACAAGGGAGTGGAGCAAATTTGGCGTGTGAATTCCTCATGCGCAGCACTTTTTTGCAAGTATACCTTTGCCTAACATATTCAAGCTTCTTTTTTTCTGTAAATACACCCATACACCTCTGGAAATGTGATTTTTCAAAAATTTCTTCAAAATTTTCATTTGGATCTTCTTTATAATCAATTTCCTTCCTTGTTAAATTGTCACCAACACTTTCTTCTACAACAACACTTTTTCCTTTGTCTAAAAAATTAATTTTTGACAAAGGACCACAACCTACAGTAAAACTTCTAATCAATTACACATGTGTTCTAACTTTAATTATCTTTGGAGACTTAGTGTTTGAAGATTCTCCAACATTATATTGATTGTCCTTGAATTCTTTTCGAACATAATTCACATCAACTAGACATGAATTAAAACTAGAATTCTCTTATGTATTACCCAGTGTAAATACGTGAAAAAATCCTACAATATGGTTATGATACCACTCAAGGATTTTGAGTAGGAACTGTAAGCTACCGTTAGGCTATTGAGTACATACAGGGTAATTACATAATTACTGGATATTAGATGTTTATGTCAAGGGGGTATTTATGATATACCAATAGGTTTCAACAAGTGTTATTAGACACTTATGAATAGTCATCAGCCACATCCATCCACCTTGCAGATAACTACAATTAACCAATTGGTGGTTATTATAGTTATTTGCAATAACTCTTTCATGTGTCTCTTGTAGAAGAGGCACATCACTCTATGTGACATGGTACACCATATTTATGGTGAACCCCTCTACATAGAATCCTTCATGTCACCTATATATGTATATATTAGATCACAAATACTAACACTTTTTTCTGGAACTTTATAGTTTTCCTATATTGTATGAATATTGATTTTTAGAATATAATACAAAAGATTTTTGTGATCTTTTTAAATTTATAATTATACAAAGGATTAAGGAATCAATGAACAATAGTTAGATTCCAACTATTTCGACCATAATCCAATTGTTCCTCACTCTTTTTTTTTTTCATTGCCTATATACTTTGTAAACATTAATTATTTTAAGAGACTATATTCTAGACCATTATTACAAACCATTAATTTAATCTAACAGTTTAAAATCAATGTGGGATGTCACAAACTTTGCCTTTCTAAGTGTGATGATCTCTCCAATATCATTGTATTTTTAAAATTTGCAAGATAACTCTTTAAATTTTTTCTAATTTACTAAAAACATCATGTCAAGTGTTAATTTTCCTTTGAATGCCTTTTTCAAAACTTTTATGAAATGAAGCGGGATTAAACCATGGGGTCTTCGTGTAATTTGACATAATTAATTATAGAGAATATGCAATACTTGAGGTTTTAAGAGGTTCTAACTATAACTAAAATTTAGGTCATTTATGTCTAATGTAGGATTTGTTTTTGGACTTCACTATGTGGGTTGTGCTACAGTTCATTAGAGGCCATTTGATATAGGGGTTTACTATTATTGGAATGGGATTCAAATTGCTAGAAAACTCATTATGGAAATCTAATGTTTGGGAAACCAAAATTACTGTGCTTGGTTGCCCACATGAATCTTGTCCTTGATTACTATGGGATTCAAATTACTATATTTAGTTGCATACAAGAAAGTATCAATTTTGTTCAATATGAAAGTAAATTTGTAATTAAATTTTTTTCAATATTTTAAAAATATTTATGTTATTTTCACACTCTATTATGCAATAAAAAGCTTAAATAAATATATGATATTTTAATTTAATCATTCAATAAATCTTATTTTAATTTAAGAAATTGGTTCATGTTGACACTCCATCCTACAAAATAGAAATTGAAATTGATTCACATGAAACATTAAAAATACCTAACAAAATATCCAAAAATTCCAAACCCAAAAATTGTTTCTGTCTAATTGAATTGAATTGTTCATATAATCAAATTTCAAACAATTAAAAACACCCGACAAAATATCCAAATATTTCAATTTCCAAACCTAGAAATTCACAAACCCAGAAATTCCAAATCCAGAACTTCCAAACCAAGAAATTCACAAACACCCACAATTAATTTTTCTAAAACTCACCCACGTTTTCACTCAACCTACCATCTACCACCACGAACACATCTAGCCATCGCAAATTACCCAATTTCACTCCTGCACTGTCAAAATTCAGCCATCAAACACCTTGATTTAGCAATCAAAAAAGATTGAGGAAGAGTAATGTGGAGTCCAGTCCTACCTCCAAATTCGCACACCTGGGTTCTCTTTATAACCAGACCCTCTATCTATAAAAGAAATTCTGCCAAACCCTCAACTTTATTGAAATATTAATAATAGGATTTTTGAGTCTTTCATTAAAGGAGCCAAATTTCATGTCTTACTAAAATAAATAAGGGGAAGTTAGAGTTTTCTAAAATTAATCGACCCCAAGTCGAGGATCTCTTCAATTTAAAGCCAAAAACATCTTTGAACTAGATGAGATCTTTTCTTCTCTTAATAAAAGGTGGAAACCAAGAAAATAAAAGGGAAAGTCAACATGCAAGGAGAAAAAAGAGATAGAGAGAGGCGGAGACGTCTATGCAAGCGAAGTTTGATAAAGGCAGAGGCGGTAGTGGCGGCTACAACTGCAGTGGAGGTGGATACGAAGGTGGTGGGTGCCTTGAGGAAGGTGGTGGATACAACCATGGATATGGTGGTGGTGGTGGTGATTATGGCGGTGGCAGACGTGAGAGAGAATAGAGACTCGTAGAGATTAAGAGATGATAGAGAGAAGGGAGAAGAGAAACATATTAGGATTACTGGAAATCTGAAACTCAAGTGCTAAATGGGTTTCATATTACCCCAAAGACACAATAATTTGAAGCCCATGGGAAAATGCAATTCTAGAGTTAAAAATAGTAATAAGCCTACCAAACAAAGGATTGCATTTAGGTTCCTATTCCTAACTTTCCTACCTCCTAAACCAAATGGCCGCTAGGTGCATCGATCCATCTGGTTGTATAAAAATTTTCAAAGAATATATAAAAGTTATAAAAAGTAACTATATTGACAACCTATAGTTTGGGTGAAATAACACTCTCCCCCCAACATTTAGCAAAGTCAAATGAAACCCCCATTTTCCAACTGGCATTAGTTAATCCGTTAAATCTATCATGCAGTGGAGAGTCAAACTCGAACCTAGGTTATGTAAGGGGAGGAGGGAAAGTGCTGAAACTACTAGGCTAAACCCTTAAAACCAATAAGAAGTTTGAGTTAATATTTTGAAATATTAGAAAAGCTTGTAACAACAAACATGTGAAAACAATAAACAAATAATAATAAAAATTTGTACTACCATTTCTAAAGGAAAATTATTTAGCATAACCTTAAAAATGAAAATTTCACATATGAAAATGGTAGTTTAAATGATTTTTAATTTTTATTTTATTTTGAAATAAGTACCATTTAAACTACTATTTTCTCCTTGAACTTTTTAATTTGAAAATTAAGCATTTTAAAGAGAAAATGGTAGTTTAAAATTTTCAAATTAAAATAAAAATTAAAAAAACAATTTAAATTGCCACTTTTTTGTGAAATTTTTATTTTTTAAGGTTATACTAAATAATTTTCCTTTATAGATGGTATTACAATTTTAATTATTATTTGTTTATCATTTCTCTCATGTGACATGTGTGTTGATGCCGGCTTTTTGGACATTTAATCATATTAACACAAAATTTTCATTGCTTCCAAGGGTAAAGCTCGGTGGTTTTAGCACTTTTCCTCCCCATGCATAACCTAGGTTCGAGTCCTACCCTAAAGAAATAAAATAATTCAATTGTTAAATAAGACAAATAAGGGCAAATTTCTCTTTGCATAATAGATTTAACGGATAAACTAACAACATTTGAGAAATAGGGGTCTTTATTAATACTCTCGCCCAAACTACGGGAGTGTCAATATTAATTACTCAAGTTATAAACGAATAAAAAAAAGTTGTAATGGATATAAAAGTTACAAGTTTCACTTACAAATTCCATATACTCATTTACAATTTTGTTTATAAATATTTTTTATACATTCGTTTGAAACTTTTTATACAACCTGGTGCATTGAGTGTATATACTAGTTTTTCCCTCACTAAGCGTAACAATTACTTTTATAATTTATGATTGTTAAATATATATATATATATATATATATATATATATATATATATAGATAGATATTGAAAATAGGATTATGCTATAGTGTACCCGATGCATTCCATGCACCCGGTTATATAGAGATTAAGCAAACACATGTTTGAAGAGATATATATATATATCTCTCTTCAAACATGTGAAAAGACAAATATGCTGATATGCTGTTAGGAAATTCTAGCTAACATCATTAAAAAATCTCCAACTATGTCCCCATTTATCAGGGAATTCTAGCGATCAAAATCATATTAGTTACTTGCTAGTTAAACAAATTTAGAATGCTTTAAAAACACGCATGCATTATCATGAAAGCTGAAAACTAAGCCATATGATTAGTACCTTATGTTACTGAAAATGATAATTAAATTTATTACATTGAGAACAATTTCCTGTAGATCATGAAAGACACTTACATTTAATACTGCAAGGCATGACGGAGTATACTATACTGCTATATTTCCAATGAGCGGTAATTTCCATAGCCCAGGAGGAAAATGTGAAGCTATGTTGAAGGTTTTAAGTTTTTTATCTATTATCAACGTCGCGAGAAGAGAGTGACTATTTTCAACACTGTGAGAACAAAGAGAAGAAAGGTGAAAAGGATTCAAGGAGGTGGAGAAGTCAAGCTCTATGGGTAAAAATGTTGAGGTTAACCCAATAGGTGGAGCAGGACTTCCAACAATCCCCCTCTTGAACTAAAACTAGCCACACATAATTTATATGGCGAAACTAGTCTCAAAAGCTTAAGTCCTCACGAACTATTCAAGGTTAACCCCAATAGATGAAATGACCAACTTTTATATAACCAAGGACCTTCCTACAATTATTCAATGTGAGACTTCCAACAAAAGCGAGCAAAGAGTACAGAGGATTAGAGTATGTGATCTAATTTTTATACATTATTTTCATCTTCTATCTTGAGTTTTATATTCCCCTTTTTGTGTTTGACGAATTTTGTCTAAGTTTGGTTGAGTTGTACCTAAAGAAATTTCAGGATTGTAACCCGATTAAATGAAGACAAAATTCTACAATATTATATTTCATGTAGAAGGGTAATTTTGGAATGCTTGTGGAGGAAAATGAGTTGAACAGGAATTTTAAAACATCATATTTGCACTTTCGGTGGAGCACTTCTACCAAGCCGAGTGGATTGACTTTTGAGGGGACAGAATGATCATGTTAAGGGAATCTCTAAGAGAGGCAATAAGGATATTGCTCTTTGGGGAATTAGCTAGGAAAGGGAGAATAAAAGGGGGGAAGTTCGTGGAAGAAAGGAGGATTCAGACTGAGACGAATTTTGGTCAGCAGAAGGTAGATCTCTGGTGATTCGAACTTGGAGAGGAATTGCTTATAAAGGAGAGGCAAAAACCAGATAGCCATCATCTTCATCATCAAAGATTCAACTCTGCATAGCTAGTTTTTCTATCCCTATCTCAACTTATGTTTAAAAACATGTTTAGCTTTGTGTTTGTTTGTAATATGAACTAATTTCTATTTTCTAGGGTGAAGATGTAACCGTATCTTGATGTTTAATTTCTCTTGATTTTAGTTGATTGATGTTTATTCCAATATTATTGAGCAATTTAATTACATGCTTATTGCTTGCGAGTTTTTGGCCAATTGTTGCATGAATTGAGATGTGGATTGAGACTGAAGTGATGTTCACATTAGTCCGTAATTATCTTGCCATAAATCATATGAGATAGAGATATGAATGTGATTTGTGCAATCTTGTATGATTTTGTACACTTAATGGATATCAATAGTGAGTTAGATGAGACAGAGATGTAATTCTAATCTATTGATATACATTGTTATTGCTTGAGAAAGAATAATAATCAAATTAGTGAAATCGTTTGGCAACAATAGGAATAAATATTGGTTAATTTAATCAAAGAAGTTAAATTTATTAATTGTGGTGAAATCCCATCCCTAGATTTTTAATCATTAAATTCTTCTATCCAAAATTTGTGTGAGTGTTCGTAGTGTTAAATTTAGTTTAATCAAGTTTTTCTTAAACTTCCCAACAACTCAATTCTCTCTTATAATTAGTTTAATTAATTAGAAGTTAATACAATTTCTATATTTAATAGCAAGAATCATCGTGGGACGATAATTATATTATCATTTTATTACTTATCCACGATATCGTATACTTGCGATTTTACGCAACAGTATGCTTACAATACATATTTCATTTCATCAAATGAGATGACCCGCTCCGACCGTGCTTAATTAGAGCCTCGGGCTCATTGTATGTGAAAACAATAAATAAGATTGCATAATCTCAAACATACATACATAGATATATATATATATATATATATATATATATATATATATTATGTCATTTGATGCAACTCCTAGATAGCAATAACTTATTTCCATGATTCTAGTCAACAATATATACAGAGGAAAAAATAGGTAAAAAAATATCTTCTAAACTATTTAGAGACTACTGGTGGTTCAAATGAATTGAAATTATGCTAACATATTAAATAAAATTCTAGGTGAAGATTTATTTTACCAAACAACATTGGCAATTCAATCAATAGAGCAAAACATTAAAAGAAAACTATATATCCGTTATAAATTAGAAATTTTAAAAGTTTAGAATAATGTTGTTTGTTGTTACCAAAAAATCATACTAGTACTCCTGACAACAACAAATCATAAATCTCGTAAGGAACAAAGCTAAATAGACTAATCTACCCTTAGAATCTGAGTCAACTAATTCACTCCTAACTAAGCTGCTTAAGAAATCAATCCTTATACAAAGATCATTATCCAAGAGTTTCCCATTAGTTGAACAGATTACAATCCTAACGTGTAAACAATAAGATGTACCAGTCAGATTCAAGTAACAATACAAAATTAGCTCAAGCAAGGTACTGGAACTGCTTCCCCAGCTTCCGTCACTACCCTCCAGCTTGAATTTAGTCCCTCGAGCTTCCTTGAGCCGTCTGTAAGACAAGAATAAATCAAGGGGTGTCGGGAGTTGACCCACCAAAGATACTGCGGTGCTTAAGTTAGCTCTATTTTTTCCTTTAGCTCTTGTTTATATTCATACCTAGAACAGAAGCTCATAATCATTAGTTATTTTTATCTCTATTTATACTGGGTTTTCATGTGTGATGAATCTTATCCCTTCATCTAAGTGGCATCATTATCCCTTCATCTAAGTGGCATCACCTTGCCATACCAACTGGAGGTCTAAGAGCTTCCTACACTTGCCATACCTTTCAAATCTAGAGGCTTGATTTTGCGCGCTTTCTTTTGTCCACTCAGATGCCACGTACAAGTCATTTAATCCATACTTTTAAGCGTAAAAGAACTGCCACATAGAGCGTGAGTAAATGTTTTTCTGAGCATTATTAACTTCTCGAATTAGCGTCTTTCTCTTTTGATTTTTGACAAAAATAATGTTAGGCTTGTAGCTACTGTATATCCTAAATTTTAGGATATAATACGATAATCTACGCGATAAAAATTTATTAAAAACTATATATTTTCAATAAAATTTTATCATATAGACTATTATATCGAGTTATAAAATTTAAATTATATAAAACTTATAAATCTAACATTACTATTTTAATAACAAGTAACAACTCATCTAAATTTCAAAAAGAATTTATCAAGGTACATAAAAGTACTCATCATCGAATGGTCAGAAATACCCATTGCATTATGATACAAATTGTAGGTATTAGAAAGTTTATAATAATGTTAACAAATTTGTTTCAAAATTATTAGTTAACAACTTCTATCCATTTTACTTAATCTATATCTGTCCCGCAATTCTGCTGCTCTGTAGTGCATTTATCAAGATCAAAATCTAAATCATCAAATAACCATGTACCTAGAACATATTTTACTGCAATAAGGATGCATCATCAGGAAATACAATAATGACTAGTAGCTAATCAAAGATTACTAACGTAGAGATTAATGAAACACATTCCCATCAAAGTGACTTTGGCCATAATGGTGATGCATGAAAGACCAAATTGATGCGAGGACAACTAAGAGCAACAACTAATACTACCATATGAGACGAAAATTAATGCTACTACGCCTATTCTTTGAGAGCCTATGCAACAGGTGAAGGATGATAAGCAATGGGAATCAGGCACAAATCATCTTTTCTACTGACTGTTACACCAAATCTCTCGGTCATGCTCAAATCTTCGGGCTTCATCCCGTTAGGAAGTTTCCAATCAAAATGGTACAACAACATAGCCAGTGAAAGCTCAACATTGGCTAGACCAAATGACACTCCTGGGCATATCCTCCTACCAGCACCAAATGGAATGTATTCAAAATGAGTCCCCTTATAATCAATAGAAGAATCAAGGAACCTCTCTGGATTAAATATCTCAGGTTCAGTCCAATATTCTGGATCTCTTCCAATCGCCCAAGCGTTAACAATGACTTTTGTTTTACTGGGTATTTCCAATCCATTAATCATACATCTCTCTCTGCATTCTCTAGGAAGTAACAAAGGAGCAGGAGGATGCAATCTCAGAGTCTCCTTTATAATTTGCTTCAAGAATTTCATTTCACCAATGCCTGCCTCTTCGAAGTTGCCTTTCCTATTAAAGATTTCCCTCACCTCAGCTCGTGCCTTTTTCATCAGTCTTGGATTTTGAATCAATTCGAACATTGCCCAATCTACTGTTGTGGCAGAAGTTTCACTACCAGCTGAAAAAATGTCCTGAAAAAACATTACTAAGCAATATCTTACTGCATAATTTTATAAAGTAGATTTTATCCATAAGATAATTTAGAGATTCAATTTCTGCGGACTCCAAATATGTCATCACTCATGTGAAAGGTTACTTTGCAGTGCAATACCAGTGTTGAAAAGAAAAATAAAAAACAGGGCATTGAGAATTTATATATATATTTTTTTCACAGAGGGTAGTACAAAAATAGCAAAATAGATAAGAATAATACTTACATAGATTACGGCTTTGATGTTGTCAGTAGTTAAGGGCAAGTCAAGATCGCCTTGCTCTTGAAATTTCAAGAGAACATCAACCAGATCTTCATCTCGTTCATTATTGTAATTGTTTGAGGTCGCCTTGGCCTTCTTATGGTCATTGATAATGTTTTCCAGTATTTTATCAGCTTCTTGATGAATCCTCTCTACTTGAGACCTGATTCCACTGATTGATTGAAGCAATTTAATAGAGGGAAACAGATCTGCAGTATTAAAACCCCCCACTACTGGTAGAAATTGATGGACAATTGATTTGAATAATTCTTCATCCTTGCATTTCTTGCCAAAGGCTGTCTTTGAGGTGATACTATAGATTAATGACATAACTTTTTCAGTGAAGTTAATTGTTGATCCTGCCGTTGTAGCAATCCAGTCAACGAGATTAGAAACCTCTTCCTCTCTTATACGTCGGAAAGATTGCACTCGTTTCGTGCTTAAAAGCTCCAAAGTGCAAATTTTTCGTAGTCGTCTCCAATACTCACCATACGGCGAAAAGGCAATACCAGTAGAATCATAAAACATGATTTCTGTTACCAGAGTCTGAGGCCGTGACGCGAATATTACATCATGGGTTTTCATTACTTCTTTGGCGAATTCAGGTGAAGAAACTACAACGGTGGAAACCTCTCCAAGTTGTAGGTGCATAAGGGGTCCATGTATCTTGGCCAAGTCTCTTAATCTGCGATGGGGTACAGAGAACACAAGCTGGTGCAAATTCCCAATCAGAGGTAGTTTCCATGGCCCTGGAGGTAGATTTGAATTGGCATAATTGGTTTTGGATCTCCTCCCCACTTTCAACGCCGTGAAAAGAATGAGAAGAATTGTGAGAAGGATCGAGAAGGCGGAATAGACGAGCTCCATGAGGAAAGCAGGGGCTACAGGGCATAAAGAGGATTAGAGCAGGCAAGTGTGTAGAGTAGGCAAGGTCAATGTGTTTATCACTTTATCCTAACCGTTCAATCTTGTGGACAAAATTGAAAGTTTGGAAAACATCAACGTCTCTGTCTTTTGTCGCCTACTCCAAAAATTATGTCCCGATACAATATCTTTCCGCCTCCCAAGAACAGTACGGGAGGTTCTAAAAAAAATAAAAATAAAAATAATGGATTTTTTTCTTTTAATATTAACAAACTAAGTTAATATTTAATAAATAAAAGTACACATGCGAACAAGTTATTAAACTTTATTAGACCTTGATACTTAACATTGCAAAGTGTTGTCTAACGTTACAAAATGTTATTAGATTTCTACATTCGATAAGGATATACTATTTAATAACTTTGTATTGAAGCGGATGATATAATAAGAAAATTATGATTTTACTAAAACCCATAAAAAAACTCAAACTTATTTATTTTTTTCTTTTTTTAGCACTGTATACTCTTGTTAGAATATTAAACTTGTCTTCTACGCTTTTTAAAATATTAAAATAAATCACATGCGACCTTGAAATTGATGAATATGTAATTAATGGTTTTAAGTCATTAGCTGACTGTAACTGTGTTGCGTTTAGTCTTTGGGGAGGCCCAGCCCAAAAAATCCGTAAAAGGGGAAATCGACGCTCGTGCTCCTGTTCGATATTGATAGTATCAAGACATCTGTGTTGTTCTGTTAGTAAAACTGAGAGCCCAAGTTTAGGAGAAGAGTTTGGGGACATTATTTATGCATTATAGTGAATGGCCTAGCATACGTTGTATAGTTGTATCGCACTTATATGATGTCTATGTGGTATCTTCTGATTTTATCCGCTGCATTATAATGAATGTATCCAAGTTCTTCCGATTTAGATATAGGACAGACAAGTCTGTTACTTGATTTAATGTATTTTATAATATAAAGATAAGTTTGTCCTCACTTATCTTAGTTAAAAATAATGTTATAATTCAAATATATTAAAATTAATAAAAAATAAAAAATAATAATAGGTATAAAAATAAATTATATAATTATTGACAATGAGATGAAGTTTTTTTCTACTGCTTGATCAAGAAAAGACAACAAACCATCAAAAAAAATTATTGACATTTAACAAACCAATGGGTTTCCGATGGATGTTTAGCTGTGCCCAAGAGGTGATTTGAAATATCTCCTCTAATGTACCATAACCACCGGCAAAGCTATAAATGCATCAGATTTAATTACGGTGGGTGGTTTGCAATACGCTCATGGCTGCTAGAGACCTGTACGCTCCACTATTGTGTTGCCCTATGATATCTCGCATAGCTAAATGGTTTTAGTTATGAATGCCGATAAACTTTCCTTCCTCCTTCAATGATGCAGCTGTCGACACACACCCCATTAACCCAAGATACCCCCTCCATAATCAAATGAATACCCCTCGCAGCTAATGTCCTACCAAGATCAAGAGCTGCTGTTGTAAACTCTCCATCTTTACCAATTTGCGATCCACAAAATATGCATATATTTTGGAATCGCCGAATTGGTGTTTTCTCCATGTCTACAAGTGCTCTAGCCTTGTGTAAGACAATGATGCACGTTAGGTAATATGCTTTTCAAGTGTAAGACAGGTTATAATAATGACATTTGAAAATATGGAGAATGAATATATACACACGTAAAACTCTCAATTTGACACATGGGAACATAATTTCGTGGGGAGTTGCTCGATGCAGATTTATCGTCCTAAGATTTGAAAAAATTAGATATGCTTTCGGTGAGGTTTGACAAAATCTACACACATGTCTCCCACGTGAAGCATGAAAAATGGACATACACTTTCGGCGGAGTTTGACAAAACCGCCACACTTGTCTCCCACATGAAGCATTAAAAATGGAGATACACTTTCAGCGAAGGTTAACAAAACCTCCACACTTATTTCCCACGTGTACTTATGCCATAGGGTAGTCATATAGTTTGTCAAAAAGAAAACTTGAAATTAAAACAAACAAAATCAACAAACAACAATAATACAAAAACAACATTGATAATCAGATCAAACGAAACAAGAAAAAAGAAATTTGACAACAACAACACACATTCAAATATACAAGTAGTTGTGATTGTGGCTCCATCTTCCTCTGGTTTTACGTCCAGTAACGGCTGAAACGCCTTCTATGAGTCGGGGATTTGCTTCCCATCCAGTTTTCTTATAAACTGGAACACAGGGTCGTTTTTAGTCAGATTCCCTAGACTATAACACTGCAATTCATCACGAAATTGTGTCCATAGATTAAGCAATTCACGCTAAACAAGTCCACAGAATGTGACTCGAGAGTT
>SNVD02011458.1:0-11073 GCA_013180625.2 Boswellia sacra
GTAGGTTTTACCACCTATTTCCATGGATGGTTTTACCACCTTTTGTTTTTTGTTTTACATTTTAGTGGTCAGTAGTACCGCCTACCATCTTTTTGTTAACATCATCTTACCATTTATTTACATTATTCATATCTTATTCTCTCATTTTATAGTTTGTAGGGCTAAAACCCCTTCCTTATGGATCGACATCGGTCTCACCAGGTTTATTACTTCGACACTCCTATACTTGGGAGATGATCCTATTTTTGGATGTGCCAAGAAGGTTCAATTCCTTTTGAAGAAGAAGGGATTAAAAGGGGTCGAAGACCTATGTGGCATCTTGCTTATAGGGGACAGTGATTTGGCTCCAAAGTTTCGTCTACCAGACTTGCCCAAGTTCAATGGAGAGGGCAACCTAAAGACGTATTTGAGACAATATGCAGTTGTCATAGCCACCACTCCTTTGTCAAATAAGCACATATTAAAGTACTTCATGCTATCTTTAGAATATGAAACAGTAATATGGTACCATGACCTCCCAAAGGAGTTAAAGAAGATTAGGAGGAATTGTCTGAACAATTTGTGGAGCAATATCGCCATAATAGCTTATTAGGGGTAACTTTTAGGGATTTAGAGATGACTCACAAAAAGCCCAATGAGACCTTTTTAGAGTACCTAGTTTGTTGGAGGGCCATAGCTACGAAGATGATCATAAGGCCCGCAAAAAAGGACTAGGTCCTATGGTGATTAATAGAGCACATGCTTCCGTTAGTGATAGAGTTACGAGCTTTGCAATCAAAACATTTGAAGACTTACATGATTTGAGCATTCAAATAGAAGATTTGGAGGCCAAACAAAAGAAGAATAACAACTACCCTCAAAGAAATCAAGTGCACTATGACAAACCAATAGGACAGACAATGAAGATGTAGAACAACATCATCCAAGGAAGTTCAGTCAATTAGGACGACCTTTATTTAAATTACTTAAGGAGCCTCGTGCCCCATTTGTGTTGTTCTAATTGTTAGCAAAGCCTCCATAGAGAATATTATGATTTCCACCAACAAACTAACCATATCATCGACAAATGTCATCACATTCGACATGAGATACAAGATCTAATTGACAAAGGAAAAATTCTCTACCTGAAAAAAGAATAATGATGTTTTGAAATACTTTGTTTAAGAATGTTATGTTTGTGAGTTATGTGTTCTTTTGATGATCATTGATAAAGTCATGATGCTCATTGGAAATAAGTTTTTAGTAATACATGAGATTGTGTTGTTTGCATGCTTGACTCTTTTTGCTAGATGAATTTCATTCTTGATTGTTCAATCATTTGAGCACAGTAGCATGAATATGGAACTTTATATATCACTTTGAGAAACTTTATATGAATAAAGTTCTGTGTTGAGATCTTATAAGACTCAAAAACCCATTTGATCATCAGTCAAGGCGAAATCCTAGGCTTCATAATACGAGGGAAGTGATTTAAGCCTCCTTTAGATTGATGGAACCTACAAGCACACCTAAAATTTTGATTTATTTCCCTAGTCTACCCCATTGAGCCTAATCAAGCCTTTTCTTTATCAAACCACAAAATTTATAATGTACCCCATTGAGTCTAATCGAGCATTTTCTTTGTCAAACCATAAATTTTATCCTACTACTAGAAATTTTTTCCTATTTAGTACCCTTTACTCATGACATATGAACACTCTAGAAAAGGGCATTGAGACCCATGCTTATAAAAGGATGAAAGAAATTTGACAAGTTTTGCGCAACTTTGAGTTAAAAAAGAGAGAGAGAGAGAGAGAGAGAAAGAAAATAGAAGAAAAAGAAAAAAGAAGAAAAGAAAAGAAAAAGAAAAAGAAAAATAGAAAATAAGAAAAGAGTGCTAATCCTATCGCTCATCAAGTTTAGAAGTGTAGCCACTCAAAATTGAAAGCAAAGCAAATATGGTAGAGGTGTGGGCATTCAAAATTGTAATAAACATGCTGCTGAAAATGAGTTGATGCTCTCAGTTACTACCTAGAATGGTTGTATAAGTAGATGAGTTAACTTTATAATTTCCTTATCATATCTTGACCCAAGCCTGACAGTACAAGCTTGAAAAAGCTGTAATGATCCTTGATGTTGTGATCAACTTATACTAGTAGAGAGTGGTGTGAAAAAGGGGCTTATGGTAGTCCTTTTCTCTTTAGAGATTGATCATTAGCTCTTATTCGCTTAAAGCTATCCGATATCCAAAGTGTGAAGCATGATTGCCTATACACACACACACGAATGAAGAATCTTGAATGAAATAATTCTGCATTAAAGTCGAAATTGTGAATAGTCACAATGTCAATGCAATACCTTTGAGCTATTGAATTTGAGAAATCTTTGAAGAATTCAAATGTGAATCAAATTGATACACAACTCACATTTAGCATTTCAACTTATTATTGAAGGATATTGGGTGTGTTGAAAACATTGTCAAGAAGAAGAAAATTTGCCAATAGTTCCCACCAAGGATATCAAAAAAAACCAACCTTGCCACCGATAATGATGAACCAAGATATATAGACGAAACTAGCCATTTCATCCAACAAGGATGTCTTAAAAGAAGGAGGAATAATGCCCTCAAAATTGAATGAAGAAATTCCCAAGATAGTTCTAAACTCTTCACATAGGAGGCAAAGAATTGCCCATTCATCTCGAGGAGTGAAAAGAAACAGAAGGTAAAGAATTGCCCATTATCTTAAGAAAGAAAAGAAGCAAGGGGGTAAAGAGTTGCCCTAACCATCTTGAAAATCATGATAGATAAAACTGCCTCAATTATCTTGAGGAAACTGTAAGAAGTGGTGCTTGAAATAGGCAGACTAACTATTTGCTAAAAAATTGTTTTGAGCGTTTGAAGATTCATTTGCATGAGTCTATAGTACCGAAATTTCCCCCTTGCTCGTCACTAAGTCATCTTCATTATCCTTACATAAGAAAAACAAGCTGGGTCGGGGTCAATTTGCACCCTTTATGATTGTCTAGCCGGAAAAGCATACATATTTGGCATTAGCATGTAGCACACATGCATGAATCATAAATTCTTTTCTTATAGGAAGCATAATCCAAAATGAAGCATAGTCCAAAAGTTATCGAGTTCTGTAGAATGATAATACAGTATGAAATAGTGGGGGTAACCGTAACAGAAATGGGCTCAACACTTAGGAGAATAGTAGTAGCAGTAACATGTGCAAATCAGTCTCGATAAGGCCCAATTGAAGCAACACGATATGCAAGTCAGTCTCGATGAGACCTAATCGAGTTGCATAATGTGCAAGACAATCTCAATGAGACCCAATCAAAGCAGCACGATATGCAAATCAGTCTTGATGAGACCCAATCAAAGTAGCACAATGTGCAAGTTAGTCCCAATGAGATCCAATTAAAGCAGCACAATGTACAAATCAGTCTTGATAAGACCCAATCGAAGTAGCATGATGTGCAAGATAGTCTTGATGGAATCCAATTAAAGTAGCACAAACTGCAAGTCAACCTCAATGATACCCAGTCAAAATAACATAATGTACAAGCCGCATGGATCAGGCTCATTAGTTCAGCATGATTTGCAAGCCACCTATATCAAGCTTATCAATTCAGCATGATATGCAAGCCGCCTGGATCAGGGTCGTCAGTTCAGCATGATGTACAAGCCACCTAGATCAAGCTCGTCAGTTCAGCATGATGTACAAGCCACCTGGATCAGGCTCGTCAGTTCAGCATGATGTACAAGCCACCTAGATCAGGCTTGTCAGTATAGTACTATATGCAAACCACTTGGATTAGGCTCGTCAGTTTAGCATGATATGCAAATCACCTAGATTAGCCTCCTTAATTCAACACGATGTACAAGCAGCATGGATCAAATAGCTTAGTCTCGATGAGACTCCTCTCAAGCAGCATAATGTACAAAGACAGCTTTAGTCTTGATAAGACTTCTCTCAAGAACCATGGTGTGCAAAGGTAGCTTGATCTCAATGAGTTTTCTCTCAAGTAGCACGATGTGCAAAGTTAGCTCTATCTCGATGAGACTTCTCGTAAGCAGCACCACATGCCATCTCGATGAGACTTCCCTTAAGTAGGACAATATGCGAAGGCAACTCCATCTCAATCATCTGAAGCAGCATGACATGTTTAAACAATTAAAGTAGTGCCATGTACAAGATGCCTAAAACAAATAATAATATGATTAGGATTACCATAAAAATAAGAACTGCCATAGTTAAAGACAATCAAAGAGGAACATTGTTTTGAAAGAGGAAGTTCAAGTTTTATGTTTACTTTGAAGAAAACATCTTTCTTGAAGAAGGCATCCACTTTGAAGAAAGAATATCCCCTTAAAGATAGAAGATTCATAGTTAGATAGTTGGAGGGGCAAGAAAAAAGAGAGGGAAAGAGAAAAGAATAGAGGGAAAATAGAGAAAAGAAAAAAAAAATAATAGAAAAAATTGACATTGACCTTAGGACTGAAAGAATTTTCCAATTTACCAGTGGTAAGCACCCAACCATGGCTTAGCAACTCACAAGGAAAGTTTAGTAATATCAATTGATGGAATCTTCAAGCGGAGTCATATAGAAGAATTCCTCGAGAGACTAGAAAGTAGATTATTGAAGAAAACGTCGAATGAGATAAAATTTAAATTAATTTTGAAATTATTGAGAGATGTTTGACATTTTGCAGGAACTTGTGTGAACAATGGAGAGATCCCTAATAAGTCAAAGAATCAACAACATGATGAGAATTCCCTAGTGAAGGGCCCTACAATGTAAAATCTGAAGAGAATAGGAATAAAGAATGCCAAAGTATATCAAATCAAGAATTTTTCTCTATTGAACAAGAAGAAATCAAGAAAAAAGGAATACTTAGAAGAGGGCATGAAACCCAATGAATGTAAAGCCTAAAGATATCAAAGAAAGAACGAGGAATACTTAGCCGAAGGAATGAAGAATTAAGAGGTCCAAAGATCGCAAAACAATGCATAATAGACGTTTTCCCAATGGGTATGCATTAGAAGGAAACCCTAAGAAATAGATGCATTTAAGAGTGTTTTAAGCTTTTAGAATAGACACAAGCCTTAAGAAGAGGTGCACTAAAGAGTGTTGAAAACCTTAAGAAGTAGGTGCACTTAAGAGTATTTTAAGCCCTTAGAATAGGCATAAGCCCTAAGAAGAAGTGCACTACATAGTGTTGGAAACTCTAAGAAATAGATGCACGTAAGAGTGTTTGAAGCCTTTAGAATAGGCACACTAAAGGGTGTTATCGAACCCTAGGAAGTAGGTGTACTGAAGAGTGTTAGAAACCCTAAAAAGTAGGTGTAGTAAATAGTGTTTCGTCACATCATCATAAAGATAATTTCTAGGCCTCAATTAGGCATATTAGCCCTTCAATGGGCACCTTAGCTCTTGAATGGGCACATCATTAGCCCTCGAATGGGCATACTTTTTGTAAGAGTAGAAGGAAAGAAAGAAGATTATGAGAAAGTTTGATAAAATGAAGATGACGATAGAGATGTTAAGATGGAAGAAGGAAAGACGAGGTGGGAATACTTTGTCGATATTTGTGTATCACAAACCTCTCTAAGGTAGGGGGTAACATGTAGACATTATTTTTAAAGCTCAGTGATGAAATAAAGATGAATGTTGAGTAATAAAAATAATCAAAATGCCCTTAGCAGCCAAGAAAAGAAAGGAGAGGAGGAATTGATGAAAGGTCTGAAAAATTGACATGTGCTTCAAAAAGTCATAAAAATTAATCCAAAAGGAGTTTAATGATGAGTTCTAACTGTTACGAAGCTACAAATGTCTAGTTTTCATAAAAATTTATAGATGGTGAATTAGAGTTGAACTCAAAAAGTTATGCACAATCGAATAGATGAAGGTAAGAAGGGGCTACACTATAAAGTGTCAACAAAAGAAAGATTAAAGGAGAACAGTCGTGCGACCGTTGACCAACCATTGCCTGACTATCAAATAGTTGCTCCCTTATCGACTGACAACTACTCTGCTATCAAACAGTCATCCGACGATTTTCCAATAGCTGCCCAATTGTTCTTCCTCTAATTTTTAAAAATCTCATTATAAACCTTCCTATTTTGATTTTTTATTCCTTTTTCAACTTCAACCTTCAACTATATAAACCCTCTCCCCCTTTCGCTCTTTTTTCAAGACACACCGACTATTGAATATAATCATCTCCTTTCCCTCTTGAAGACATGCTCAAGAATTCGAGAAGTCTTTTATAGTTTAAAGATTTTTAGGCGTTCTATTACTCTAAATCACAAAAGGGTCCGTCTTAAGAGCAGTCCTCTCTTCCCCCTCTTATCTTCTAGTTTATTTTTCTCACTTAGAATTGGCATGATCATGTTTATTTATACTTAGAACAAGTATGTTTAGAATTTATTTTATCGCTTAGGAGCATGTTTAGGGTTCTATGAATTGTTTAACCTTTTTGCTTGTTTTGTGAGATGGATAAGTGTGTCGAGGCAAGTCCGTTATCCTTTCTTTATTAGAATAATATTTAGGAATTTAATTTCCTTTATGAATGCTTAGAATCATGCTTAGGAGCACATGATTGGAATCATGCTAGGAGAATTTATATTTGCTTTAGTATATGCTGAGAAATAGAATATAATAGGTTGGAATTACCATATTACCTTTAAATGGTTTGATTGGGCTAAAAGAGCCTTGTTTGAATTTAATTGATTAAATTAAGCTAGAAATGTCATGATTATGCTAAACTATACCATGATAACCATGTTTAGGTTAGATATGCCATGATAATATGAATTAATTTGAATTGTTCTAGAATTAGTAATAGGTAGAATTACCATGATAGAATTATCAAATCGAGAGTAGAATGCCATGATACTCGATTATGGCTTTATGTTGAATTAATTAATTTATGAACATGTGAGTATGCAATGAATGTATTGTGTTTAGAAGCACTATTATATGATGCCATGAAGTGGTTGTGGAATACATTAGTGGTGAGGGACCATAACTTATAATTGATTGAATGTGTTCTTTACAGAATTTATTATTGTTGAAGAACAAAGTAATGTGATCCTCTTCCTCCACTCCCATGTTTGAAGGAAATGTAATCTATTCTCCTCCCGCTTTCTATGTATGAATATACTACTACTTTGGTTGAATATAATTCACATGATTAATGAAAATAAAACTTGAAATGTGTGCATAAAACGAATAACACTAAGTGGACTATATCTAAATGAGATATTCCTATTTCGTATACCCTAGTGGAGGTCAGATTTTGATCTGGGACAGGTTAATGGCTTGTATCTAACTTCCTGAACCCATCTCTGAAGGGTTGAGGGTAGTTTAAGTCCTAAAGTGAGGGATCAGGTTGCCTCCATTCATTCCTCATTAAATAATTAGGTGGCCACTCCATTTCTCTATACGTGCCCATGGCTCGTATGTGTTCCCTTAAGTCTCAAAAGAGGCTTTGACATAATGCCGTGGTTGCAAATTCTTTGGCAAGATGAAAGCCCCGTTCACACCTAAGATATGGGTATTTAAGTCCTTCATGTAAGGGCTTTAGTTCTAACTTGGGAGCTTCCTCTTTCTTAATTTCATTCATTTGTCCCAATTCTTCAAATCATGGTTTCGTGCCTTTATTTTCCATTACCTATGTACAGTCGAGTAAGGAACGTATATTAGAAAGATTCACTACAAGAAATTTTTCTATATTTGTCACTTTATAATTTATTTATTTGACGGTTTTTAAAAAAAGTGAGAAATATATCATTACCTTGGAGGTCAAATTTGAGTATATTTCAAATATGTCACTCTTTGTTTTGACTTTATCAAATATTTATCACATTTTTATGTATTGACAAGTATGCACAAAAAGAAAAAATAAAAACGTAAAAACGTTTTAGTCTCTTTCACCCTCCTTCCACCTCCCTCACTGATCTTCCGCAATCGTTTACCCATATCTCTCTCTCTCTTGAGTTTGATACTCTCAACAACCTTCCCCTGCTTTTCCTTTGTTGGTTGGATCAGGAACAACGCAAAACAAACAAAACGAAATGGTTGAAACTAGAAGCAACTCTTCCTCCTCTTCCAAACGCTCTCTTCCTCCTTCTCAAGCCTCTCCTCTTCCCTTCAATAAGCGATCTAAGGTTATTTCTTTTTATCAATTCTTGTTTATGTTTTTTTTTTAAAGAGGAAAGATTTGAATCTGAGGTCTAATTTCTGTTCTGTTTGGATTGAATTTTTTTTGTGAAACCCTAGGCGAGCGAGGCGTCTTCGTTGACAAACGATGCTCCGCAGTGGCGGCACCGCCGCCTTAGACCTTGAAGGCTGGGCCTAAATCTCGAGACCTGGAGTTTCGACCCTTAGATCCATAAAGCATTGACGTTACCAAGACTGTTGAAAATGACAAGTCTAGTGATGCTGACGTGGAAGCCGATGCCTTGTTGTCTCCGCTGACTCCAGGTGCAATCTTGTTGCCTTTGCATATTGAGCAAATCTGGAATTTTTCTTTACAGATTGGGTTTTTGGAGGGTTTGTGAATTTTTCTATGGGGTTTCTGGTGCAAATTAAACAAGTGAATTTGTAGTGTTTTTGTTCTAGTTTTGAAAATTTCAATTCAATTTTAGTTACTATTTAGTTTTTTTTGGTATCTTTGTTGTGTTACAGTGTGCTGCTTCAATGAATGTGAGTGTTGGTTCCTTTAGTGACCTCGAAGGCCTCGAGGGCCTTGCCCATTTTCTTGGTAATTTGTGGTATGATTGCTATATTGGTTTTGGCCAAAAAAAAAAAATTTGCAGCTTCATGGTTTTGGTATAAGTTTTTCTTTTGATATGAACAATGGAAGATAAGAAGAATAGATTGAGATAGTCTAAGTAATGAATTTTTTTAGGGTTTGAACTGTTTTGAGTCTTGAATTGCGAAGCAAGGTAATCAAATTAATAAATGAGAGACAGTGAAGTTCACAATTGTCTTTTAATTTTAGTGCTTTGTATGAATTCTGTTCGTAAGATATGATTTTAAATAGTTAAACGTGTGTTTCGAGTGGTCAGATAAGGGAATGAGCTATTTAGGTTGGATTGGAAATACAAAGGAGTTAAAAGAACTAAAAATAAAAATGTCTCCTTGCTTTTTAATTGTGGATGCCTCACTTTTTTAATATCTGCTTTTTAATTATTTCTTTTTGGTTTCTTTGATGTTGCAGAGCATATGCTGTTCTATGCTAGTGAGAAATATCCATTGGAGGATAGCTATTCAAAGTACATTACGGAGGTAATAGTTGTCGGATGATAAGATAGCCTATTTATTATTATTATTATTATTAATTACTGTAATCTTATTCAAAGAGATGTTGTCAGGTTCTTGATTTATTACTTTCCATGGAACTTGAATCGAAGCAAATTGAAGTTGGAGAAAAGCAGATAATTTAATAAAATACTAAATGCTACTTCAGGAAGTCCTTTCAGCATATAGCCTAAAAAAAATCTTTCTATTTAGAGAAGATTAGTCAACTTGGAAGTCAATTAGCTATATATGTGAACAAAATCATGAACAAATATTTTGAAAATTCTTGATTTGTCAAGTGGATTTTTATTTTTATTTTTTATGCCTACTTTACTAATTTTACTGGAGACCCAATTGAGAGCCCTCTTTCGTATTGATTGGGTAGTGAGCAAGTCAAGAATTTTTGAATTTGATTGCAGTGTAAAGTTCTATTGAAGATCAAATTGGTGATGGTTGGATCTGCTTATATTACTATTACTATTTTTATGGAGTCGAGTCCTTACGGTTCATTGAACGACATATAGTTTGATTAAGAAGTGCATAGTTAGTTTTATGATCATTATGGTCATCTATCATTTTGACACATGACTTGAAATTGTAAGTTTGATAAGACTTGGCATGTTTTTGTCAGAAATATTTTAAGTTGTATTAATGTTTTATTACCATTCTAAATTATGCTGTGAGCGTTGCATGTGTTGATTGATATTCATTGGCATCAACAAGGTGTATTCGATCGTAAATTGTGATTGTACGAACCTCTTTGTTGGCATCTCAGCCAACTTGTACTAGAATCTTGTATTTTGCTCTAGGTTCACTGTCTTTGTGTTCATGGCGCCTTTTTCCTTACTGGGGTGAATATACAGAGAACTATTGTGACAATTTTACCATGGGTTGTCAAACTTCGCAATAAGACTGTTTGAGATTATGTATCCCATATCTACTTGCCCTATTTTTGTTTATGTTCTCCTGGTTATTGAGGCAGTGTTTTGCTAATCTGGTTTGCCCTATTTATTTTGTGAAAGGAATTAATGAATTATGTAGTCTTTTATTTTGTTTATTTGTCTCCTTGAATGTCACGTTGAGTATTTTGGTGTTCCTTTTAAAGGATTTGTCTCTTGAGAGTATTTTGAGGTGTTAGGAAATACTGAGATGAGTTATGATGAACGATCTACGCCCTTGTTTAAAGATTTGAAATTAGTCTTTTAATTCTGTTACTTTGCTTTTCTTGTTTTTGTGATGCGTATGCTCTGTCTGGCTGCTTAAAAATGCTAGGAACAAACAATAGAACAATTTTCATACTGGAAAGAAATTTTCTTTTTGAGAGTTTGAGAAAGAAATTTTTGGTAACTATTGCAAATGCATTCTAATTTCATTTCTCGATACCAAGTTTTGAAGCATAGGCAGTTTAGTAATGTCCTTGCCAACTAGCTTAATTGCTACAAACATGGCATTAGTTTAAGAGCATTGACTCCCATAAGCTTAGGTGGTTTAGCTGTACAGGGAGAAAGGGTTTTATTTCTTCTTTATGGGATAGCCACACAAGGAAGTTGAGTAACCTCCTTAAAATGCTGCGTGAGTAACTCTAGTTGTTTCTTGGGATTTTTATCTTTTTTCTCTGTCTCTATATTTCATGTTGGCCTTCTTTTCCCTATTCTGTTCTCCTTTCTAGTTTTCTTCTGCATGACGTAGGTTGTTCTGGTGACTCTGAATTTGAGTATGTGAAGCTTTTGGCAATAGAAAATTACTGTCCAGACAACAAGTTTATACCTTCATTTATGA